>BCJU01000002.1:0-321159 GCA_001600355.1 Meira nashicola | reverse complement strand
TTGATGCAGAACCAGAATTATCAACAACAGTTGTATCGTCTCCTTCACCACTCGTACTTGTACCCGAATTTGTAGAATCACCACTTCCTTGATCATCACCATTTACAGGTGTGGTGTAATCATCAGTTGGTTCAGTATCATCGGAAGTTGTACTTGCAGTTGCATCATTGTTTGAAGAAGTAGGAGATGATGTTGTATCAGTTGCATTGTTAGCATCAGTTGGTGTTGTATCATCATAATCCGTTGAAGATGCATTTGTATCATCAGGAGTAACCAAAGAAGTATCATCACCATTACCATTATCACTTTGATCTGTTGTTGTAGTACTTGTTGAATTTGCATTTTCATCATCTCCTGACACTGCATTTTGACTATCTTGATTACTTGTTTGATCTGTTGTTGTCGTTCCATCTGCATTTGTTGTAGTTGAAGTTGCATTTGATGATCCTGTTGCTGTATTGTCATCCGATGGAGTTACAGATTCATCTGATGGAGTTGTGGTAGTATCATCAACTGGAGTTTGTGTATCATCAACTGGAGTTTGTGTATCATCAACTGGAGTTTGTGTATCATCAACTGGAGTTTGTGTATCATCAACTGGAGTTTGTGTATCATCACCTGAAGGTGTGGTAGTTGTAGTTGTTGAATTATCAGTAGTTGCTCCGCTTGTAGTTGTTATACTTTGATTTCCTGCGTCTGCGCTTTGACCACTTGATTCGTCATCCGTACTTTGATCAACAGGTTGTGTTGTTGGATAATCAGTTTCATCAGTTGTTGTTGAAGTACCATTTGTTGCTGCTGAATCAGGTTGAGTTGCTTGACCTGAAACTGATGAGTCACTCGTTTGAGTTGCGTCAGTTGCATTTGATGATGATGATGTACTATCATAATCAGTTGATGTAGGCGTTTGAGAATCATCGGAACTTGTACCATCTGCATTTGTTGCTGGTGGAGTTGAATAATCATCAGCAGGAGTTGTTGTATCATCACTACTTCCACTACCATCACCAGTTGTGACCGGAACAGGAACAGGAGTTGAACCAGTCGTTACGCCAGGAACTTGATTTGTCACATTGGTTGCAGGAACTGAACTACCTGAACTTGTAGAATCAGTTTGATCGCCGGTACTCGTTTGATCTCCAGAAGTATTTGGATAATCATCAGAAGGTGTTGTTGTTGTATCATCACCACTTCCACTACCACTACCAGTTGAAACTGGAATTGGAACAGGAGTTGAACCAGACATTGCACCTGGAACGGCATTTGTCATATTTGTTGCTGGAATTGAACTACCTAAACTTGTTGAATCGGTTTGATCACCAGTGGTAGGAGCAGAATAATCATCACTGCTGCCGCTGCTGCCACCACCACCCAATAAACCTGGTACGACTGGTAACGTTGAAGCGCCACTACTAGCTTGATCACCGGAATCAGTTGATGGAGTAGTTGAAGTACCTTGATCGTTGTAATCAGCATTAGTTGAAGTATCAGTTGCTGGAGTAGATGATTGATTTTGATCAGGAGCAGTGTAATCATCACTACCTGTTGTTGTTGAAGGTTGTGAATAATCATCTGATGAACCACCGCCTGTAACGCCACTTAAAACTTCACCAACATTGAGTAATCTCTTTTGAAAACGTTTATGACCGTGAATTTGATTACGTTTTAAATGTGGAACTGCACCAGTAACAGGTTGAGCGACTTGTTTAACTTTATTTAAATTCACTTTTCCTAAACCACGTCTTCTTGGTAATTGATCAGGTAAGAAATCACTTCTTCTTTTCAAATGATTGATCGAACCTGAAACACCGGCAATGTTACCAACGTTTGGATTAACGTTTATACCTTCTTCTGCATTTACACCAACAGCAAAATTTGTTGTGGTACATGCCATAGCCAAAGCCACAAAGGCTAAATAAGAACTTGAGCGCATTTTTTTGAAAGTTCACCTTTTTTTTTGACAGAATGAATGAATGAATGTGATCTTTTTTTGAACAAGGGAGAAAGAAAAAGGAAATGGGGGAGAATGGCAATGAAGGATGGATGGATGTGGATGAAGAAAGAGAAGATTCGTAAACCAAAAACAAAAACTATCCTTTTTATTTGCCTTTCTTATATCTTTTACTGTCGGTCTCTTTTTTTTGGGGATTTTTGTGGCGCATTGATTGACATTTTGACACACATGTAAAGAACGGTCACAAGGTCAAATAAAAATACGGCAAAACAACAGAGCCAAGGCATAAGAAAAACTTTCTTCTTCTTCTTGAATAATTATTTCTAATGGTGATTTACTCCGCCCACAAAAATATAATATCTTCACCACGATCGTATTAAAGGGGAAAACACTGATATTATACATCATCAAATAAAAACATTCTAAACAGAAACCACGGTACCATCTTTTTTAACGCCTTAAAGAACGGAAAGCCGTAATTATTATTAGAACGGATGCCGTCTCCCTGTTATTTTTTGATCTTCAGGCATTAAATGTATAAATAAGTATTTCAAAACTTTTATTATTTTCGGTGCCGCAATTGACCTTTTCGCATTATTTTCTTCTTTTGTCTTTGTCAAATTACCCTTTCATCGACACGACGGAAGGACGGCCCTTGGCAAAAACAACAACAATTCAAGAAGACTTCTGCAGCTCATATTCAAAATTATTGTCATTTTTCGTAGCGGCCCTTTGTTCCCGGCTCAACACAAAAATATTTTATCATTTCAGAAACGTTCGCTTTTTTTCCAATAAGAACACTAACAAAGATATTTAGGGATACGGTGATTTGCGCTGCGCTTGAAACGATGTTCAGGGGAGCCTTCCTTTGAACGAAAAAATAAGGATGAGCGGAGTCCGACTTTTCTTTCTCTTTTAGCGAGCGAACGATCGAATTATATTATTGCAATAAATGCACATTGTACACTGCTCACATCCCAAGTGGCTTTTCCTTTTTCCTTTTTTCGGCATTCTTTTTTACAGGTTGATCGCCGTTGAAGATCGAAAAGTCAAATTTGATTTTCAATTATACACTCAAGCGGAGAAAATGTCAAATTCTCTTGGCAATAGCTGTTAATAGTCTAATAATTCAAACAACGAGAATATGATTAAATCTGATATCAATTAATATGATGACGAGGACGGAGTAATTTCTAATGACGTATAACAGATGTTAAGTGGTGTATTCATTCAATCAAAGTTCGATATGGCCACCTCCATGTCTTGGCAAAACGTGACGATTAACGCCATGACCTTTAATACGAATTCCTAATTGTTTATGTTGCGGTAAACGTGGCTTTGAACCTGCAGAATGAACTACATTCGCAGAAATAGTCATAATTGTCACAAAGACTAAAATGATAAAATTGAAATTGATTAATTGCATCTTGCTCGTTTGTAAGTCTTGTGTGTTGTTCTTTTAAGATTTTTTCTAAGTGGGACAAAAGGTGGATTAGTCTCTTTCTTGATTACGTAGATTGAAAAGGTATCATTCTCACCTTTATGGTATAGTTTTCAACCCTTTGTTCTTCTTGATGACAGTTTTGTATGAAAGACGGAAAGTAGACTAGACTACACTGATTAGGATCATGCTTTATATGTTTCTTTTGGCTTTCACCCACACAAATACTCTCATATTCGGGCCGTCTAACATACGATATCACAATTGAAAGTGCGACTATTTTAAACCGGAAACATTGCTTCCGATTACCATTTCAAGTACTTTATTCTTTTAAATCCAACACAATCGCGCGCGGTTCCGCATTCTCATTTGCATCACTACATCACATATGCACATACGTATGTCATCTTACTTAAGTCATTCATTGGTATTGCGATATGTTTGAACTTTTTTTACATAAACTTGCGATCAGATTCATTACATAAACTTGCGGATATTTCATTTTCTCTTCAAACCTTTTTTACACCTTCTTCTGGCTTCTTTTGCGTTTGTGTTTCGGAAGATTGTTGCTTTTGATAATGACGTGGATAAGCCGTATTAATCGTAGTTAAAGGTCCTAAAGGACATAATTGGAAAAATCCTTCTCTTGGACAAATGACTAAAGCTGCTCGTTTATGTGGTAAATCAATCAACTTTTCTACATGTCCACCACACATCGTTGCATAATTAATCATTACCGCATTCGTTGCTCTAGGTTCTAAAACAACTTTT
Organism: Meira nashicola; assembly: GCA_001600355.1. Classification (NCBI taxonomy): domain Eukaryota; kingdom Fungi; phylum Basidiomycota; class Exobasidiomycetes; order Exobasidiales; family Brachybasidiaceae; genus Meira; species Meira nashicola. Next base: position 316,993 of record BCJU01000002.1, on the reverse strand, counting down.
TGTGTACGTGCATCTTGAACGAATAACATGTGAATTAAGCTTCCCATCCAACTACGCACCCTATGTGGACCACGAAAACGCTGTTCACCAACTAAAGCATGAAAACCACGATCATAATCTTTTGCATCATAAAATCGTCCGATATTACTCTCTTTTGCCCAATACACTTCCACATAACCCCAAGGTTCTCCGTCCCATTTACCCACTAAACCAATCGTACTTGGACTTGATTCAATACTTTGTAAATATCGTTTTTGAACTTCTTCTCCTCCTTTTTGACGCCATCCAATTGCAACACGTTCATCATTTTGCCACTTCGTAAACAATCTAACAAATTCCGCATCTTCACTTGAAACAGGTTCAAATGTTAACGTTTGTCCTAATTCCAAAATATGTCTCGTATAAACAGGTCCATCATGTACATTCGGTTTACGTGGTCTACGTGGAAGATAAACATTTGCTGCTACATCCAACAAAGCAGGTACCTCATGCACAATATCAACCGGTGTTTTTTGCCAATTTCCAATTGCCGATAACCATGGATTATGCGAAAACGGATAAGCAGATTGCCAAAAGATTGAACGATAAGTGATCAATTTTGCAGGTTCATCCAATTTACCAGGAACAGGATGGGGAATTGCCAAATTTGCATCTAAAAGAGCTTGAATCAAATCACGTGTTAGATGATCATGATTGATGGTAATATTGAAAGCTTCTTCGGATGGTAACATAGACATGATAATATACAATTGTACCCAAACAAATGCTGCTTTTTCTTGTGTTGTCCAAAAGTTTTCAATACTACTCGTATCCAATTGAGCAAATGCGAATCGAGTTGACCTTCTTGCTAAAGAATTATCATCTGGTTCTTCTTGTGAAGTTTTAAATCGTGGCTTTGGCGGTAAACATTGCATTTCTAACGGAAAACCTTCTGAACGTAATAAACCCGACATTGGTAAACCAGATTGATCATCTCCTTCACTTCCATTTGCATCGATCAATTTTCGATTCATCCATGCATTTATCGTAATATAATCTTTACTTTGTAATCCTGTAGAATCTGCAACTTTAATAGAAATTGATAAACTAGTTCCATCCGGTAAAGGTAATTCAAAATTACGTGAAGCTGCACTGATTAACCATTGTGGTCCATTACTACTAGCTGAAGTTGTTAAAGCAGAAGAAAAGTTTACAACGTCCAAAGAAGGAGCGATTGCAGCAGAAGGTGTCATCTTGTGTGTATGTGTTTGACTGAATGGATTCGAAGAGGGTATTACACAAAAAGCAAAGATGCCATTTATGTCTTACGACCTCCAATGGAAGTCTGACACAAAAAGGGTCAGACGACCTTTTAATTGAAGGATCGCGAACATTCTCGAGTCAATGCGGAATTACCCTAAGCTGCTCCAATCCACTGCCACGCGGGCAAGGTACCTTATGTGTGTGTTGGTCTCTCCAATTTATGCACGGACTTTTCGATGAATGTGTGCCACAATGTCACGCTAGTTAGAATTAAGGTTTTTACCTATTGTACATTTTATTAGGTAGCTATTGATACATTTTTACTCTTTCCTTTATTGATCAATCTTGATCTACTTCAAGATCAGGTACATCTAATGAAATACGTACTGGAATCGCAAAAGCTTCATCATCGTCATCATTGAAATCGTCTTCTTCGAGTTGCGATTCAGAGTTGCTATTAGCCATCTTCTCTTCGTCAATTTCCATGCGATCTTGTACATGCTTTTCAGGTACAATTTGCTTCTTCTTTCGCTTCAAGACAGACTGTTGAGGACCAAGCGATAATATATCCACATGCGCTTCCTCTTCATCTTTCTTTCGCCTCGTAACCTCCTCTTCATCTTCTAAATCAAACTCATCTTCCCTTTCTTCATAAACAATATTCTCTTCTAATTCTTCAAATCCGGGAGCATATGCGCTCCAAATCTCTGTTGGCATATTGAACCAAACATTAATAGCGCCCGTATGTGAAACAGAAGCTAACATTGGTCTATTCGGATGCCAATCTACATTCACCAATGAATCTCTTGGACCTTGTAAAATCTTGTCCAAAACGCCTGCTCCACGATCCCAAATATAAATATTATGGGCAGCCTTATGTGTAGCACCTCCAAAGACATACTCTCCATCTCCACTAAATCCTATTCCAGACCAAGGCGTTCGATTGATCAAATCTTGAACTTTGTGCTGCAAAGTGCAATTGACTTCGATTGGGGTATCATAATCATTCGCTGTTGGCTTTGTAGAAGCAAAACTGTACAACCTAACAGCACGATCGTTTGAATTAGTGACCAAGGTTCTTGCTGATTTATCCAATGCAACTTCTCGTATTCCACTCGATCCACTATTCACACGTTGAATCAATCTTTGAGAATCAAGATGAAGAATTAGAAGATCACCTTTGGATGTCCCCAGAATAATGAATTCGCCATCTGCTGAGATCGTTGCTGACAAAATGCTCCCTGAATCTCCGCTTTCTATGCCAAGCTCTGTTTTTGATACTGTACTCGATGTCCTGCTCGCCCTTCTTTGATCGATGAGAAAAGCCTGTTGCGTTTGCAAAATGGCGACAAGAACTTTATTGGTGATTGGACTGAATTGGACACTTGTAACAGGCGCATCAAATCGAATCGTTAAAGCTCTTGTACAATCTTTTAAATCCCAAACGATCACATTCCAATCCAAAGAAGCAGAAGCTAAAAATCTATTAAAAGGAGACCAAGCAACACTTGTGATCGATTTTACGTGTCCTCCTTCTAAAATTCTTAAAACTCCTTTTGTTTCTGTACTCAAGATCATCACTAATCCATCCAATCTTCCTATTGCCATAAAATGACCCGCAAAAAGTCCTTTGCCATGATTGAATCGAATGCACGTTGCATTTGCATGACTTAATGTATGTTCGACCGAATCAGGTGCCTGAACGGCGAAAGGGTCTATTGGAGGAGAGCAGAGTTAGTTTGAGATGTAAGATGTTCTTAAGCAACCCTTATACCTACTTATATTCATCGAAACGTCTGCATGTGTGAGAATGAGGTGATGGTGTGTAAAGAAAGAAGAAGAACCGAGATTAACACTTGCATGCATGCATGCATAAACTCAAATAGCGAAAACCGCGTCAGGCGAATAGATGGATACGCCTGCGTTTCTGCTTGCAAGATCATCTTCCAATTCACATCCTCTATCCTCAAATTATCCATCAATTCTGTATTCCTAGACTCCAAGTACAGCCTGATGATGAGATCGATGCATTAAAACGCACAAAATAAACAGAGGACATAAGATGCACAATACATATTCACTGAGTAGGAGTTGATTAAATTAACCATAAATATTCTCTTAATCCACATAATTCGATTCAATTCAATTTCCCCCTTTTAATTATCTTGGAATCGTAGGATAAAGTTGACCAAGACAGCGATGAGCAACAAAACTGACAAAACGGTAGGACCTGTGAAGCGTTTCAAGATAGATAGTGTGTCAGAAAAGAGAGATTTTTCAGACATACAAATTGCCAATACTTACCAAGTCTATCATCGTATGGTCCACTTCCCTTGTTACGTATTGCAGATGCACGCCAGTGGTATGTGATCAAAGCGTAAACCATGATTGCCATAGCTTTGAGAAAGAAGATGAAAGGCCTTTAGGTTAGCATAATCCTTCAAGCAGCAGAGATATTTCCTCTCCACGTTTGTTTTTTCTTTCTTTTTACTCACCAACAAAGCTAAACATAGCAGCACTTATACGTCCAACATTATCACCAAAGTTTAATAAACCTGCAGCCAAAGCAGATAATGTAACTGTAAAGTTGAGCCAAGATAAAAATGTACGTTCGTTTGCAAAGAACACTTTTGGTTCAACACGAACTGGCAAAGCGATCCTCTTGCCGGCGGTACGTTGTAGGAGTGGTTGTGTAGACATTTTATGATGGTATTCACTCGGTGATGACGACTAGGACAGCGAAAGAGATGGGAGAAGATCCTATCAGTCAAATTCATCTCCCAAGATCGGATTTTTCATCCATACGTAGCCCACAGGTAGATCCACCAAACCTCCTCTCTCTCTCACGCACGCATTAGGCCTGGACAAGCAATCTTTCCGTGTTTAGCTTTTTTTTTTTGGCTTGTAGCCGTGCATCTGTGCAGTATGGATGTGCCTTGATTGCCCGCCCTTAGATTGTTCGGACATGTAGACTACTAGACAGACTGTTTTTACGCGCTGCTTTGTTCAGATAAACCGTGTTTCTATACATCGAAAAGAACGTACAGATAAATGCAGGTATGTATGTCAAAATACATTTTGTCTTTTTAGCGCTTAATCACTCCTTAAAAGCCTTGTTGAAATTTATCACCGGTCTAAAACATAAAGTCAATTGTTTTGCACACGTGGGCATGTGCATAGACACACATCTGTAATTTGCAGAATCGTGATTGATTATATAATTGACCTATCTCGTTTGGCTGGCTCATAGAACGCATGCTTAACCGACGTCAGCCTAATGGATTAGAGAGGGGGGTTTAAGAAAAAAAAAACGGAAAAAGAGTCATGATTACGAGCAGAATACGTACCCCGATGATAAAATACATGCACTAGATAGTGTGAGAGGCGGCGCTCCGCCCGATCCTAAACATCTGCAGGTTGTTTCATGTATGCACAAGACTCTACACTTTCCGGTTGCACAATTTTACCTTACTCAAGAAAAATCAAGTGGTCTATGCGTATCACGTGTAAGATCTTCTCGCTTGTGTCAACACTGTGCGCTGCGCCAAATGTTGGAGGGGTATAAGAACCACGCGTCCATTAGATCCAACTTCTTTCCTTCATACTTGTACGTATCCAAAAATCCAACCATTTGTTTTTATGATGATCATTGACTGACTTCTTTTCTTTGCTTTCGTTCAATCTTTCCTATCTCTTTTCCAGACCTTGAGGTGGCATCGTCGCTCATGCATGTCGATGTCGAGAGTGGACTCGTGCCATTGCACGGCGACCATTGTCCATTTCTCAGCACGAGATCGCTCCCGGTATATGGCTCCGCCGTATACCGCCTTCCAATGTTTGGCCCTGCCCTGCTCCGCTTCGGCGGGGTGGGGCTTTTTTTTATGTCACTTTTTTCCTCTCTTTTCTTTTTTTGTCATCATGATGATGAATGAATGCTGTATTGTTTGATCTGGTTTGATATGGTGTGGTTTCTGCAACTGAAGGGAATAAATTCGCCATTATCCATACACGACTATCTCAGGCTTTCGTTGACATTCTTTCTTCTCTTGTCAAAAGAGAAGAGAGACAGCAGAACAAATAAAACACAACATTTCGCCTTCGTGATTGAATTCGGATGAACATTGGAGTGTCTAGAAGGGATATAATGTGTACGGCTTTTACACTTCAGCATTACTCTAGAAAGGCGCAGGAACCAACCGTGTTGGCGTAAGATTATGATCATTGAAATTCACCAAAGAATTCAAATCGATCGACTTTGCCGTCTCTTTAAGAGCAGAAATTAGAATTGTAAGAAAGTCAAGATCTTGATCATATTTAAAGTCACTTGGAAAGTCTGATAGGCGTGAGAGGAGCTTTTATGTATGGATGATCTGCGCTGGCAGGCGTCTTTAAAGCTTATTCGTATAACGCCTCTAGACATTCTTTATTCCATCGTAAGCATGAAGTCTATCATCTTAGAAAAGAAGATATAAAGAAGGTTTTCCTTATTTCCTTATCGTTTCTTTTCTTCATCAAACTCTTCATTTTCTCTTCATCAACATCATGGCAGTGAGTTTTAATCTTCTTACTCCTTCTTTTTTCTATTGGATGTAACTTTTTTGTCTATTTTTTCTTTGTTCAAAGGCTCCTTCTCCAACCATATTAAAAGATCAAATCTAGCATATTACAACTCGAACCGATGATGGCACATACGAAACAGAGCGAATCAATCTAACATTGTTGAAGCGAAAATGGTTCTGGAGCCCTTTTGACGAATGTCATTGGAAGTGCTGTAAAGGTAGTTGTGATTAAGTAGCATACAAGTCAAATATCTCAAGATTATGATGTTATCTTCCGAGCAACATACATTCCATAAATAGCTAATCAATCGATATCATTCTTCCCCGAATTATGTAAGACCAGTCTGTAGTCCATGTGTCAATTTAGTGTGATAGTCGTGTGCGAATGTATCTTTCAGCAAAATGGCCCATGCACGCATTTTTGTTGTTGTTTTTCTCTTAGCTTAAACTCAAATTTAAGCCACGCTTGCATATTTTTGGTACAATAATAGCTTAATTTATCCAATCCGCACGTTGCCTTGACATTTTACTCCACGTTCGCTCCCTCACTCTTTCCGTCCCCCCTTGCCTTTCCTTTTGAATTCATTGCAATCGGCACCGTTTGTGAATAAAAGTCGTTTGGGCGAGATGGAATAGCTTGGACCGCTTCACCTTTTTTGTTTTAATCGTTTGAATCGTGTGCGTGTGACAAACAAAAAATTAGCCCAATTTGGACCGTGCACAAGAAGAAATGTGCATAATGCATTCATTCAGCAATGCCTTCTCCCAACGAGGTTTGAGCGGGTACACTGCTTTCAAATACACACACACACACACACATACACAAACATACGTTTGGGCATTTCTTCCGATTTGCACTTGACCACGCGAACGTTTTCTTTTCCCTTTTTCATTTCTTCCCGTCAAGTGGCAATTGTCATCTTTTTATCGTTTGACATACACACCTTTCTTTTACCTCTCTCACCTTCATCATCTTCTCCCAATTGTGTCATCCCTTTCACACTTCTTTTGCCAGAGATTCATTATTGTCATGTCTAACGTTCAAAAGACGTTGGCCAATCTGGCTTCAAACTTTGATGCTCTTCCAAGTTATACCCGTTCAGCTTCATTACCAATCCGTATTGGACTTTACTTTCTCTTGAGCATCTTGGTAATCGCTTGTTTGGCTAAATTTGTAAAACCTATTCGAACTATCCTTGTTTTCGCATACACTTGCTTCTTACAGCCAATCGGTAAACATTCCAAACAAAGTGAACGTCTTGATGCATTTTATCAAAATCAAGCAACAGGTGAGTAAGAATGCCAGAAACGTTTCATTATACCGAATCAATTACTGACATATCTTGCATTTACAGTGTATGATGCTACTAGAAACAGCCTTTTGCGTGGTCGTCGCACTATGCTGAAATTAGTTGCTGCTCAATTACGTGAAATGCAAAAGACAAATCCAGGCAAACCTTTGGTATGGGTAGATATTGGCGGTGGAACAGGTTGGAACATTGAACAAATGTCAGAATACTTTCCCATCGATCAACTCGATCAAGTTTATTTGATCGATTTGTGCGAACCTTTATTGCAAGTTGCCCGTCAACGTTTCAATGCTCGTGGATGGAAGAACGTTCGTGTTCTTTGTCAAGACGCAAAAGAATTCCATTTACCTGATTTAGCAGAAGGACGCAAAGTTGATTTATTCACATGCAGTTATAGTATCTCCATGATTCCTCCCTTTTATGCCGTTTTGGATCGTATTAACGAATTCCTTGATCCTGAAACTGGTGTCTTTGGCGTTGTGGACTTTTACGTTTCAGGAAAGACACCATTTTCAGGTGATAAAACTGCTTTAATCGGTGGTGATTCACGTCGTCATTGTGGTTGGTTAAGCCGTTTCTTCTGGAGTCATTGGTTCGAATTTGATCATGTTGAATTACATCCTGCAAGACGTGATTATTTGGAATATCGTTTCGGAACGATTAAATGCTTTAACGGTCGCAATGACTTTATCGTACCCTTTATCGTTCGTATTCCATACTATATCTGGTTAGGATGTTCAAGACAACGTGATACAACAAATGCAATTCAAGCATTCGAAGTTGAAGCAGGTAATCGTGTCATCGTTCCTCCTTCTTTCCCTGAATTATCCTTCTCGCACATCTTACAAGCGACAAAAGCAGCAGAAATTGCTGAAAAGGGTGGCTTGGATTCTGCAATTTCTACTTCTGCTTTCGACATTACTGGAAATCAAGGTAACAGACTTGTTCGCCGTCGTGAATCAGAACATGGCTCAGTCAGTTCAACTTCATCTGCTTTCCGAATCGATTTAGGTCCTCACGTTCCTTTGAGTTCATTCCATTATCAACGTCGTCAATGGCGTTTGCCTTACATCGATCCCGATTTTGCAAGTTTCCGTTCATTCATTTACGGTTTCACTTGGGAAGATCCACATGTGGACATGCAACATTTGGGACTCAACAAAGATTCTTCAATCTTGTGTATCACCTCTGCAGGTGATAATGCTTTACATTATGCTGTTGATGCAGAACCTAAACGTATTCACTGTGTTGATATGAACGCTTGTCAAGGTCATTTGTTGGAATTGAAATTGGCTTGTATCGCTTCTTTGGAATACGAAGAATTTTGGTCTTTGTTCGGAGAAGGCAAGAACGAAAAATTCCATGAATGGCTTGACAGTCGTATTTCACCTTATCTCTCTTCTCATGCTTATCAATTTTGGAGATTGAACAATTCTTACTTTGACAAAGCCTTTTATTTCCGTGGATATTCTGGTCATGCTTTACGTTTGGCCAAATTTGCTTTTGCTTTAGCAGGAGTTAAAAAGCATGTTGATTCATTCTGTGCAGCAAAAACAGTTGAAGAACAACAAGCCATTTGGGATAAACATTTACGTAAAGCAATGATTAACAAGAAAATGATTCGATTCTTCTTGAGCAATCCAGCATTCTTGTGGAACGCATTGGGTGTTCCAATGAACCAATACAATTGTTTCCGTAACGAAGGTGTTTCAGTTGAACAATTTGCAATCGATACTTTGGATACGATCGCAAGTCGCAATTTGGTACGTGATAATAATTATCATTACAAATTATGCCTTCAACACAAATATTCCAAAGAGAGTTGTCCTTTATACCTCAAAAAAGAAGCATATAAAAAGTTACAAAAGGATGCTGCCGCATTATTGGATACCTTTAGATTGCATACTGATTCAATCGTAAACGTTTTACGTGGATTCCAAGATGGAAGTTTGACACATGCAATCACAATGGATCATATGGATTGGTATGATCCCGTTCCAGATTCACAACCTGCACCAACGATCGAACAAGCAAGACGTGATCAAGATAAATCCATTAGCGATTTAGATCGTGAAATCGTTGAATTGAGTAGAGTGATTTCTAAAGGTGGTGCAGTATTTTGGAGAAGTGCAGCAAAGAAGCCATGGTACAATGTACGATTCGAAAAGATGGGTTTCCGTGTTGAAGCCGTTCACATTCGTGAAACTGGTAAACCGATCGATAACGTAAACATGTACGCTTCCTTTTACAAAGGTACCCGCATTTGATATGATCTTGTAAGAGTAGCATTTTTTATATTCGTCGTCATAGAAAAAGAAATAAAATATTGCATTCTATGATTGCATTTCACATTCTTTACACATCGTTCACGTGTGCTTTCTATCTCTTCTCAGGAGCAACAAGATTGGCATAATGTAGGAAGAGAAATGATGAAGAGAAAGAGAGGGATGGTGGTTCCAAAAGAAAATCACAGTATAGCAAAACCCAATCCCGAGCTATGTATTTAAAACAAAAGCAAAACAGGCGAAACATGTCACCCCAAATCAAGAATGAAATCACATTTCCCATCCATTATATCGTCATCTGATCTACATACTCTAGTGTGACATAACTATTCGGTAGTAAACACGTATTCATACCCGAAAATAGAACGCGTCTCTAAACTCCGAAAGCAGAATGTACGCCCCCCTCCCTCTTCCCTCTTCTTTGGCTGGCTTACATATCTTTTTTTTTCGACAGCGCCAAGCTAAAAATAACAATGCGACCCATTTGTACCGCCCCTCGTTGGAAAGTGCAAATGCCCCGTATCTCAAGAAAAAAAAAAGATATTATCGATATGTGTCGCCCCACCGGTTGGTTAATCGAGATAATATTGGGAAGATACAGTACATGCATGCATACACAATTATCTTGCACAGCATTCGCATCATTCGCCTCTTAAAATCGCCATCTTGAACATCATCCGCGGCTTGGTAAACGATTGATCATTTGGGCGCAAGCACATAGCACTTAGCAAAGAATTTTGTTATTGTGTAGAAGAATTGTGCAAGATATAAAATAACTACCAATTTTACATCGAAAGAAAGTTTATCTTCCCGTCACCATCTTCTTTTGATCGAGAATATTTGATTAAGAAAAGGGTATCCATTCGACAAAATGGTTCATCCTCTCAATTCTGCTCAATTGGATTTGAACGTTCAACATGATCAACCATCAGGCTCACACGATCATATAGTGGCTGAAACGCGCAGTAGAAGTGGATCTGTTCAATCTGATGAACAACATCGACCAGGTGTTTCACCTCCTTTATCGCTCACAGAAGAGAATCAAGTAGATATCGAACATGTTGCAAGCAATTTCTCGCCACAAAGGTCTGCTAGCATTTGGCCCACTTCACCTCATTCTCGTGAAAAACAAAAGCAAAAGATGGAAGATGTTCGTTTACCAGAAGCTGCTCTTTCGGCCGCAGCTGCTTCATTAACTAATGCGGCAACTAGACCAGGAGCGGAAGGTAAATCACATGGAGAAAAACAAAGCGCTTGGCTTGATAGTGCAACAAGTCCACTTCATTTGGATACAACCAAAGTTCCACCTGTCAATATCATTCCTCATCTTTCACCTGAAGGAACATTTTCGATCAATGATGCATATGCTATGGGTTATATCACTCCTGCAAGCGAAGAGAGTGATCCTTTACTATTACGTAGCAAAGTAGTAAATGCTGATCAAGAACTTCGTAGAAGACCAAGTAAAGGCAGAAGGACGGAAAGGAAAATTAGAAATTATTACGAAAAGCAAAACACATTAATCGAAAATTTGCTAAAACCGATTGCCAAGCATGCAAAGGACGATGAAGATGAAGCTGAAGCTGCTAATGGAATGGTAAAATTCCTTATTTATCTCAACATCGTTGCTAATTTTGTCTTGGCCGGTTTGCAATTGTACGCTGCCATTTCGTCATTATCTCTTTCTCTTTTTGCAACGGCAGCCGATAGCGTTTTCGATCCATTTGCAAACATCGTCTTGAATTTGCTTCATAGGAAATCACATAAACTTGACGAACGTAAATGGCCAATCGGAGGAAGCAGATTAGAAAATGCCGGAAATATCGTTTATGCTGCTATTATGGGATGTGTTTCTGTCGTTTTGATCGTTGAATCAGCCAGAGATATTGGTTCTCATAAACCGGGAGAGATTAATACACTTTATTATCCTTCCCTTATCGCCGTTGGAGTTGCTTTCTTGACAAAGGCAGTCTTGGGAGTGTTTAATTATATGTACCGCAAGCATAGCAGTCAATTAGATATGCTTTGGGTGGATTGCCGTAACGATTTATTCATCAACGGTTTCGGTATTTTCACTTCTGCTGCTGGAGCAAAAATTGCTTGGTGGCTTGATCCTTCAGGTGCAATTCTCATCAGTTTCGGTATCATTTTCAGTTGGTCAAGAGCGGCATATGAACAATTTCGTGAATTGTGCGGTGTTGCTGCACCTGTGGAATTTTTACAATTATGCACTTATAATGCTTTACACATTCATTATCCTCATATCGATATGATCGATAGCGTTAAAGCTTATCATTCTGGTCCAAAGTATATCGTTGAAGTGGATATCGTTATGAAACCTGAAACACCCTTATGGCTTTCGCATAATGTAAGTCAAGATCTTCAAGATAAGATTGAACAATTACCAATGTGCGAAAGAGCATTCGTTCATGTAGATTTCGAAGTAGATCACAGGCCAGAACATCAAGCAGCAAAGAAGGTCAAATAGATTGTTTGGGTGACTTTTTTTCCTTCTTATTCTTTCCTAATTAGTATTATTGTAGTTTTATTTGTTTTTCCTATTTAGCTGTCCTAATTTTCTCTTTCGAATGAATTCCTTTTTGTCTGATTTTATGCGATGGTGAGGTATAAAGTACAATTGCAATGCATAAGAAAGAATAGTTTACATTACCAATGATGATCGTCAAGAGTGATGAATAATTGTCGCAATTCATCTACAGTAAATGTTCCCATATTTTGTCGTAATTCCGGTCTACCTAAAGAATCACCTTGATGTTGATCACGACTACGAACTTGAACTGTTCCTGTTCGCATTTCTTCCGGTCCTATCACACATGTAAAATTTACCTGTTCAACATGCGCCCTTCTTACACGTTTGCCTAATTTATCTATTGAAGCATCTACTTCAACGTGAAAAGTATGTGGTTGTCTCCTTTCGCGAGCTTTTGCTGCTTCGTGAAGTTGAGCGACAGTTTTATTCTCATCGTTACGTGAATGATTTGAAGGAATGTATGCTTTCAAAATTTCTGATCTTTGTTCATCAGTTAAATTGGTATCATCACGTTGACGAATGTTTGCCTTTTGGCCAGGTGGAAAGCCTAATGCTAATTGATCACGAACGGCATGTGCACATGCTAGTAAAGCTGAATCGTTTGGTGCAGTTGGTAAGATAACAGCTTGACGAGGACTCAACCAAAATGGCCAACGACCTGCTAAATTTTCCGTTAAAATGGCCATAAACCTTTCCATACTGCCTAAAATTGCACGATGAATCATAACTGGCCTAGCAGAAGAAGTACCGTCAGAAGTCATATAACGTAAATCGAATCTTCGTGGCAATTGAAAGTCTAATTGGATTGTGGCAGTTTGATGTTTCTTTCCTGCAGCATCTATAAGTCGGATATCAATTTTAGGTCCATAAAATGCTCCATCTGCTTCATTCAAAGTCCAAGGTAAACCACTTGCATCTAATGCATGCCTTAAAGAATCTTCTGCTTTTTGCCAATCTTCTAATTCACCTAAAAATTGTTCAGGTCTAGTAGAAAGTGCAAGTTCAAAATTGGGAAAACCGAATAAAGAGTATGCATCTTGAAGCATAGCTAACATTGAAGCAATTTCTTTGTATATTTGATCAACTCGACAAAAAACGTGTGCATCATCTTGATGAAATCTACGTACTCTTGTTAAACCTGTCAATGCGCCTGAAGCTTCATTACGATGAAGTGGTGAAAATTCTGCATAACGAATAGGTAAATCTCGATATGAATGTTCTTGCGCAGCATACAATAAGCAATGGCCGGGACAATTCATAGGTTTGAGGCCATACATTGTAGCTTGTTGTTGTTCTCCAGTAGTCTTGGCAGAAGTATTAATATCATACGTATGGGCTGCGTCACCACAACATCCTCCCGAATGATTAGATGCTTGTGCACGTTCTTGCATTTCTTTGAAACCTTCTACACCAAACATATCATCTCTATAATTATCCCAATGTCCACTTTGCTTCCATAAATCAGATTTGAATACTTGAGGTGTTAATACTTCATCGTATGACCATCTTTGGTATAAATCTCTAATCACTCTTTCAACTTTTCCTGCAATTCGCATACCGTGTGGAAGCATAAAAGGTGTTCCAGGAGATGCTTCATGTGTAAAAAATAACTTTTGTTCAGTTCCGATCGTTCTATGATCAATTCCAGAATTCTCTTTTGTTGATTTGACTTTTTCAACTTTACTTTGATTTGAGGTAGCTTGATCAGAATACTGTCTTCCATTTTGACATTGTACAAGAAAAGACTGCTGCCTCGGATACGATCGAACAAGTAGATGACATGATGCTAAAAATCTTGATCGCATCATCGTCATCCTATGCTTCTCCTCCTCATCCCCTTTTGGTAATTTGTAGAAAAGAGAAAAAGTGTTGATTGCAGATCTTCCACTAGCATTGATATTTTTTTCAGCCTTGATCGGAACTCGGATACATAACTCAGTTCCTCAATCATTAGCCCTAGCCCTAATATTAAATGCATGCAAATGCACTTCAGCCGCGATTGAACGTGTGCTCTCTTTCTTAGCCGGGCGATCTCATGCAAAATGCCCTGCGCTGCTATGCGTTCTGCGCTGCGCTGCGCCTCGCAAGTCTGTCTGCACCCCACGCCTAGGATAGGGTAAATTGAATATTAAAACGCGCGCAAACCTTATCAAACAGATCAATCCATGATGACCATCATCTTTTAACATCCGTTGATTGAATCAAATAATCATCATTTCGCTTATATCGATACATTAAACTTATATTGGGTACGCAAGCCACGCGTATTCGATCAAAAAAAGGAAATCAACATAAAAAGGTTTCCCTTTTCAACTCTAACAATTCAAAGTTTGTAATTCATTGTCATCTCAATCGCGAATCCACGCGTTTTTGGGATAGATTTGAATTACACTTTACTCAAACTATCTTCATTCAATCCGCCCATTTAGTCAAAAAGCTTTATGAAGTATCTCGATTATCCTGAATTGGAAAGCCTTTCTCGCGCTTTGACGTTCGAATCGGCTGAATGCAAAGTTTTCACTCGTTTAGAGGCTTACTCTTGCAAAGCTGTGAAAAGGGAGAGGCAATTATTCAAATCTCTTGAATCGCAATATTTACATTCTGCTTCTCTTTCACCGCCAAAGCATTTAGATGAAACACTTGCGAGTCCATTCGGACGACTTGATCAAGCACAAGCGCGTAAAACTTTATTCTTACTCATTGCAACTTTAAACGGAGCCTTTCCCGATCATGATTTTAGTGGAGTGGATCCTGCCGATTTTAGACGTGAAATCAATCCTGATTTTGTATTGAACAGTCTTGGTACAACACTTTTGAGTTTACGAAGTAATAGTAACGCTCCTCGTTCTTTCAGCTCTTTTCCAAGTTCGTACGACGAAGAAGATCGAACTCAACCGTCGGCACGAGGTCGCAGCCATGGCCATGGTTCTACTTCAGGAGGAATAAATCATCCTCAATTAGGAGCCGTACTGGATGACATTATGTGCATATCCGATTGCGAAGTGTTCACCTTTCACCCTGATACCGATTCCGATCCACATGCCAGTGCTGAACCAGACGAAGAAGGCATCGAAGTGAACGATGAACGATATGTCGATGATGAAAGTTTGAGCGATGGTGATGAAGGATATGGCGAAGGTCAAGATACACAAATGTCCACGCCTAAGAGACGCTCTTCAAGTTCATCTTTTAATGAGGACGCCGGAATGGATGATGCGCCAATGTTTGATGAAGATTTGATGGGCTTTGGATTCACCCCTGTTCAAAGTAGGATCTCATCCGCTGTTACCACTCCTCGCACACCATCATCAACTCGTGCACGGGCAGGCGATTTCTTTTCGTATAAGAAAGCAGGTCGTCCTTCTACGTTATCGAACAGAGATGGTACAAATCCCGGATCTTTTGTGCATACCTTGTCCAACCGGATCACTTCGCATGGAAGCAGCAGTGGAACTTATCCTACATCTTCTTCATATTATTCTGATGAAGATCCCGATGAAGGTTTGGACGATGATGGCCAAGGTCCGAGTGGCTTGTTGTGGGCCACCTATGCTTTCTTCTATAACCGTAAATTGAAACGCATCCTTTTCGTTTCCGTTTGGAGTCGTAGGACCAATTTCGCTCCAAATTCGTACAGCTTTTCTCCGCCTTCTTATCCGACCGTACATCGTCTTGCAGAAACAAGTGTTCCTCCTTTATCGATCGATCAAGCCATCACTAAACCCAATGCACAAAGAATTTCTATGGCAAAGAGCTTGCCTGCTTCCATGATCCGCAAAACAAACAATGATTCAGTCGATGCTACTGCTACTCCTGCCGCTGCTTCGCCTGCTAAACGTGCTATCGCTCGTACCAATGGGGAATCTTCAAAGATTCAAAAGACGATTGCTGGCACAAAGAGAAGGCGAGATCTTTCGGCAAGTCCTGCGCCTTCCTTACGATCGCCATTTCCTCATGATAGTCGTCTTGCTTGATTAAGCTGTATCATACTTTGTTGTACTTGTTCGGGTCTTTCTCTTCTTGGCTTCAGTAGTTTTTCCTTCTTTTTTCTCATGTACATCATGTACCATATGCCTGGGAATATATGTTATTTGGAACACTATGTATGAAGACTTTTGCATAAGCTTTGCACATTCATTTCTTTCGTTCTCTGCCCCATTTCCATAGCGATTTTTGCTTTTGCTTTGGTATCTCTTCTTCATCGCTATCATCATCTTCGTCGGGTCCGGGTAAAGCGAGTCCATTTGCAGTAACTCTTGCACCTTTTGCAACTGCATCTCGTAAAGAATCTTCTTTAGATTTAAGCTTTCTGACAGAAGTACCTTTCGTTGTCATAAGATGTCGTACTGTTTCTAACTTTTGTTGAGCTTCTTTGAGCGAATCTAGTCTTTCTTGCCTGCTCATCAATTCGTTCACCAATTTGCTCAAAGTTTTCTCAACTGGTCTTAAGTTGTTTTCGGAATCATCTTCATCTTCATCCTCATCAATGGAAAGATCTTCATCATCATCGGCGAATTCCCCCATAGCAGCAAGTGATCCGAATTCTTCATCATATGCTTTTCCTTTACCTTTTGAGGAAGATGAGATTCCCTCATTCTCTTTTGTAGATTTCATCTTTTTTGCTTCCTCAACACTATCGACCCAAACTGTCTTTTTTCCACTTGAAGCAATATTGCTATTCTCTAAATTACGCTTACTTTGTCTTGCTCCTTTTTTAGAAAATTGTAGTAAGCCATGTCTGACCAAAGCTTCTCGTCTTCCTTCTTTCTCATCCAGCCATTGCATTGGCAAAGATCCTATCGAAGGTCTAATCTTCTCTTTGATTTGTTCAATCTTTTTCTCTTCAGATCTTGCCACATTACGTAAATAACCAACATCTTGAGATTTCAAGATTGCCACTAAATCATTCGAAAGATCTAAAGAGTTCGAATCTGTTCTACTTTGATGATGTTTTCCGCCTTTTGCTCTATCTAATAAATTATTCGTTGCACTCTTTATCATTCCAAAATTAAATTCATCATTATTTCGTAATGCGGCTTTTTGTTGTAATCTTTGTAACTTTTCTTGTTTTGCATGATGATCTCTTGCACGCTCTACATAATCTTTATGCTTTTCTAATAATCCAAATTTGCGTCTATTGCCCGGTTGTGATCGCTCTTTATGATTGCGTCGATGAACGACGTTTCTTAATGCCATTTTTGTTGTAATCTCACAAGTTTGAATTAAGGTGAGTATTGCAGTAGAGAGAGGTTGGTTCTGGAAGAAGTGTAAATTTATCAATTTTTATTTACACAAAAAAAAAAATAAGTAGGCGGATCGGGCCACGCTAAATAAAAATCCGCTCTGCGAGTTCTGCTAATGTACAATTCAACTCTGAAGCACATGCCATGACGCGCCCGCCTGCATCTATGTACCCCATTCAGCCCAACACTAACTCTCGTCCAGTATCACTTCTTCCAACTTATTGGTCATGATCGACCAAACGCACTGTGTATAACACAACCAAAGTAACAGCGATGGACGAAATCGATGAAGTTGCGCTTTTGAAAGCGTACAATCTTGATACTTTGGAACCTACAGTATGGACAGAAGTTGATCATTCTACTTCTGGAGGTACTCAGAATAATTTGATCAATGATGAACCTGACCCTCTCGGTTTACGTGGTACTTTACCTCTCAATCGTACAGTGGATAAAGAAACAATCGCTCAAGTTCATCCTTCTAGCAAAACATTTGATCCTAAAATATTTTTATCAACCGTTCATCCTGATGCAACATTTGCAGATCTAAATTCCGGTAACGCATTTCTAAAACATTCGATCGAACAAAGATCTGAAGCATTACGAATTTTGGTGGAAAGCAACTTTGATAAATTTGTAGCAGTGAAAGCAACAACAGATGGTGTATATCGAGAAATGCGAGAAAGCAAAGAAGGACCTTTGTATGAGGAAAACGAATATGGAATTAGCCGATTAAAGGGCATCTTGGGAAATGCAAGTGCTAAAGCAGATCAAGTCTTTATGCCTGTCTTGGAGAACAATTTGAAAGCTGTTAAGCTAAGAAGTACATTGAGCGTCTTTGAACGATCTCGATTCTTCTTTAATTTGCCCGGTAGTCTTGGTGAAGCAATAGAAGCAGGAAAATATGATCAAGCTTTACGAGATTATAAACGTGGAAAGTATTTGATGGAAAGCAGACCAGGTCAATTACTCACGCTTACAACTAGCAATTCAGCAAATATCGCTGGATTAAGTGATGCAGCTTCCAATCCAGCCAATGCAAAACAACAAGCTCAACAACAACGTGTGTTCGCAAAAGTGTGGGATGCTGTAGAAGCTACGATGCAAGAAATGCGTGATCGATTACTGAATCAGTTACAAGAACCCCGAAGAGGTGTAGAAGAACAAGAAAAGACGATTGAGATTTTACAAGAATTAGACATAGGACAAGATCCTGTCGCCGTCTTTCTCGAATCGCAACACAATCATATCCGAAACCTCATGAGAAATTCATTCGATACTGGAATAGCCAAAGTAGAAGCAGCTTCATCGATCGAAAGTCTTGTTAATCAAGGCGAAAATGAGTGCGCCAAAGATCTACAGGCCTGTGTTCGGCAATTGTCGCAAGCAGAACATTCCTTTGATCGTATGATTGGTGTACAAGGTTGGAAAGCTATTCTCGAATTGGTTCGATTAGTGTGCGAAACAATGTCACAAACATTACCAAGTTTTTGGCGTGTGATTGCTGATGGTAAACTCAAAAGTCGATCATCTGCCATTCAAGCACAAGCACGAGCATGGGCGACCGAAAATGTGGAAGCATTTGTTGCAACATTGGTACAATTTTTCCATCTTACCGATGTCAGCATTCTTGCCCGACAAGATCTTTCACCTTTGCCTGCTTGGGTACCCAAATCTTGTAGTATGACTGCAGGTCACTTTCTCAAAGCTATCCTTTCTGAATTGAACGAAGCTGTAAATGACCTCAAAGCTCTCAAAATTGGAACAACAGCAGACACGTTGCAGAACTTATTGGTCAATTCAAGCTTTTGCTTCGTAGAAATTTTGTGTCAACTATGGCAAGAAGATGCAAAGATCTTCCATCGCTTGGAAGATTGGACTATGAATCCTGAAGAGGAGGCTACCACGATTTTCTTGGGCGAGGTTGCTGCATTTCACACAAACAACGCTCGGACAGCCTATCAATTGGCAAGCACGAGCAGTAAAGATAATTCAACAGGAAGTGCCAACAATTCTACCAAAGCTGGCTCAAATCCCACATCGTCTTCTACAAGTACAACGATACCCACAGAATTCACATTGCGTGTTAAAGCAACATTTGTGGATGCAATTTATGTCTTCTTGGATGGTTTGGTCCACCTTGCCTTTTCCGAATATAATCCATTGAATACAACTACATCCGTCTCGCAAAAGTTGCTTGTCGATCCATCTACAAGGCAAAGGAGCGTGATCGATGTAAAGGAGTTGGATACTCGAATCTTATTGGCAGTAACAAATCTTTCCCATTTCACACGTATCATCGTACCTGGAATGGCAAAACAATTTCATGAAGCCTTTCGAGCTAGAATGGGAGAAGATTTACGAACGATTGATGAAGTGGCCGTGGAATTGGATAAAATCTTGTTTAGCAATTTCATCGAAAGAAAGGCCAAAATCGTTAATGATATTTTTCAAAAAGGCATCTTGGAAAGTGGCATCGAATGGAACAAATTACCAAAACCTGCAGAAGTGCATGCATACATTTATGAAGCATTACTTGCACTAGTTCAAATTCATGCTCAAGTAAGAACGATTGCCAAACCACTTGTCGCAAGAACGATTCGAACACTTTTAGAACAATTGTCAAGCGTCGTTTTGGAATCTTTTGGTAAAATTGAAAGATTTGGAATGGGAGGAATGTTACAAGCAACTTTAGAGATTGAATTCGTTCATCAAACGTTAGCCGTTTATGTTACACCCAATTCGGAAAAGACATTGAAACAAATTTATGAAACTATAAGTCAAAAATACATTCGTCAATCTGGTCCGAAAGGAGAAGAAGAGAATGCGTCTTTACAAACCGAATTGGAAAGCGTAAAGCGAATTTTAGTGGCGAGTAGAAAGGCAACTGCTCTGGAATTCTTGTGTTTCAGAAAACCAAGAGAGGCTTCTACTTCATCTAACGCTCAATCAAGTCAACCTCAAAGCGGTATAGAACGTGAGAAAGTGTTGAATGTAGCACCTAGGAGCAAAAGATGAGGGATCTTTAACAGACAAATTGGCGCAGAGCACACTATTTTCACATATGTATTATACACAATTGACATACAATTATTAAACTCCATTTATATCTGGTGTAAAATTGTACAAGGATATAGATGCTCATCCAGAAGGCATTACATTAGAGTTGTGAGGTTGATATTGTTCATGCGAATCGTACACTCTCTCCGCATCCGCAAGCTTCGACGACGTTAGGATTATTAAAGACAAATTTAGCCGAAAGACGATCTTCTTGCCAATCCATCTCTGAGCCAATAATACTGAATAATGCTTTGCTGTCGATCAAAACTTCAACTCCATCTTGTTTGACTCGCTCATCAAATTTACCTGCTTGATCTGGTGTAACGTATTCTAAATGATAACTCATACCAGCGCAACCTTTATTACGTACCCCAATTCGTAACAATTTTGGTCCGCCACTTGCATCGAGTAAAGATCGAACACGTTCAAGCGCTGTAGGTGTAAGAGTTAAAGCTGCTTTCTGAGCTCTAAATTTCCCACTTCCTTTACGTCCTATTGATGGCTTATTGACAATTTCAGGTGGAATTGCTTTACTGAAATCTAAATCAGAAGAAGAACTTTTCTCTTCTTGTTTCTTTTGTGTTCGTGGTGCAGCAGGAGAAGAAGGTGATAATGATTGACATGCTTCTTCGGAAGATGTTGTTGATGATGTGGCAAATGCATCTTTTGATCCTTCTTTCAATCGTCCTGTTGGCGTGATTGGATTTGGTGGCGTATCAAGAGGTCTGCTCATTGCAGGTTCAGGTGGCGAAGTAGATGTGGGCTTTGCTCTTGAAGATGAAGTGGAGAATGATCTTGTATAATTTGAATTTCTCTTATCCCGAAAATTCTCAATTGCAACTCTACTTGTACTTGCTTGTGCTGAAGCAATCATTTGTTTTGGAATATTCATTCTCCAGCTATAACCATAACTTGTGGAGGCCATCCCTGATATCTGCCTTCCCGTTGTGGCGGCCAAAGCCGATTGTTTAGCCGTAGTACTAGCACAAAGCATACTGTATACTACTTCTTTGCATGAATCCTATTAAGCTTTACAATCCAGTGTTTTTGCTTAATCTTTGCATGCGATGATGGTCAACAAGATTGATTGAATTGTTTGTTCAATTCGATTCAAATCTTTCAGTCATGCGGACGGGGTTTAGTGTGCGCTGCGCAGAAGCAGCCCTGCGCGGCAAAAAAAGGCGTGAATTGAGCCTAATGATTTGCGTGTTTATACCCGAACAGAGAAGGTGCAATAGACTAAAGCTGATTGGGTCTGATGCCTGTAACTATATGCAAGAAACGGAACTCGGGTTTTTTTTGGCTGGGTTTGCACGCGTGCCAATTTTCGAAGCCTTTAGGAAGAGAAGGTGCAGCAAAGCCAATTTTTTATCGTTACTCATCATCGTTACCGCAACACGAATTCAACTGATCGCCATGCCACTCAGACCCAATGCCCGCGTCTTGTGAGTATGAATTGTGACATACAAAACATCAAGAGGTTCATTCTGACATTTTTTATTTAACATTCTTTACTCTTCTAGACGGGATATGACCAAAAGACAATCTGTAACATCACATGAATTATTGAGAAGGGCATTCAAGTATGTGGCACGCAATACAACATTACCATTCCGAGTACGTCATCAAGCGCAATTACAGTTAAACCAATTTCCTTCAAGTAGTAGACCGGTAGAAGTGAAAGAGAGATGTATTGAAACAGGAAGGGGAAGAGGTATTTTGACCGAATTTGGTCTTTGTAGAGTAAGTGATGAATTGCGTGTTTTGCATACATCGAACAAGAATGGATCTCTAATCTTCAATTCGTCTTTCTTTCTTTTTCTCAGTATCAATTCAGACTTAAAGCTCGAGCAGGAGAGTTGATCGGAGTACGTAAATCGTCGTGGTGAATATATTATAACATTGTATTATACACATCCTAGCATAATAGATATAGCTGATAGGAAAAGAAACATGAAAAGGTATGATTGAATAAAGCACATTAGAAACCTCTTGGATTGGTACGTAAAGTTATCCGAGTGAATTTTGGAACCTGTTCAAAGAGAATAGATTGATCAATATCTGTCTTAAAAAGGGAAATCATGCACTTATTTACTCACTTTATGAACACTCTTGCGAAAATCTCTACCCTTTCTACTAAATGTCGTATATTTGTCTCTAGCTTCCATCTCTGCTTCAGTTGGTAAGAGAGATAATCTTTCCAAAGAATGACATTGAACTCCACTTGATCGAATTGTAGCAATAACTTCGTCAACATTACGAAGACGTTCACGTACTCTTGACTTTCTTGCGGCTGACATTCTCCATGGATTTTTCCTAGATTGTACAAAAAGAAAAAAGGTGAAAGGAGAGATCAGATTTTGCTATACTCTTTTCAATCAGCAATTTGTACAACACTTACCATAATAGACCACCCATAGAGATCGGCGAAGGTCTAAAAGCGCCAAACATGCTGATTATCGTGTTCTTAGAATGGGCGATGAAGGATAAGATGAGAAGAAATGAAAAAGTTGATTAGAGGCGTGCGGGCGGGCGCACATAACAGGGCGCTAGAGGTTTATATAAGCGACGCGTTTCAAAACTTTTTTTTTGGATTTGTATGTATGCAAGACATGCAAACTTCTTAAAATTAGGATATATAATTTATACTTCGATCATCACCTGGCCTAAGACTGTATCTGGAAAGATGTCTTCTGACTCATCTTCGGATATCTTATCCGATAACGAAGAAGTTTCACAACAAAGTTCAAAAGACGTTCAACCATCACAACAGAGTATTATTCGACCAAGGCATGGTGAAAAGAAGGCGTGAGTAAATGAGAGAGGAAGGATGAGATCTTGATTATAACTAACAAATACCATTTCCTTAGTTTTAAGCCACCACAAGGCTATCAAGCGGCAGATTTCTCTGATGATTTGTTAGATACTTTTGCCAACGATGCTGTTACAAAGAAGTCTGGAAAACAGGTATGGTGTATAAAATTACCGGACGGGGTATGTATATGATATGAGGAAAGGAGTAAAAAGTATGCAACAAGGTATTAACCCTACAATATTCCCCTTAACAGATTTCACCTGCTCAATTAGACGGATTATCAATAGGTCTACCGTCAGAACAAGATCCGAATGCACCTTTAGCCCATCTTGTGATCGAACGGGCGGGAAGAGGAGATTCGAATAAATCATACCAACAAAAGTATCTACTACAGAACCGAAAGACAAGTTCAAAGCAAGATGAATCAAAAACACAAGATGCAAAAACACAATTAATCGCAATGGCTGGTGGAAATGCTGGTTTAGAAGAAGATGGCGATAAAACGAACAATTTGCTTGCTAATGAAGAAATGGAATCATTACATGTTATGTTGCCCGATCGAGATTCAGATGGACAATATGCACTTGCTCCGGTCAAAATTAGTCAATATATGCAACTTGTTATTGAAACTCCAGTTCAATCTAACGATATGACAGGTTCATCTGACGCAGATCCGAAGAAAGTTGCCAAAGATTTAAACACAAACGGACAAACGACAGCAATCAGTGCAGGCGCCAAAAGACAAAGGGCACAACCATGGGACAAATTAAAGGGTTTCTTCAGTCCAGCTGGCTCGCGAAACTTAGAGGAAGAAACGATTGACAGCGAAGAAAAGAAACCAAAGAAGGCCAAGCTTGAAAAAGATGTTGATGCAAATTCTTCATCTTCCCCAAAGAAGAGCAAAAAGTCCAAAAAGAGCGCTGCTTAATCTTATCATCAGACTTGTACATACTTCCTTAACACTGTAATTTATATCATTAATGCATTTTATTTTAAGGTGAGAAGCCCAAATCACGTTCAGCGTCTCTCTGTTTCCTCTCTTTTTCTAGTCTTGCTTCCAATTTTGCGAATTCGGCCAATTGTACCTCCTCTTCAGGATCCAAAACTTGTTCGACTGATTTGACTTCTGGAATGTAATGCATCAACATTCTTTCAATTCCGCTTTTCAGTGTAACAGTACTTGAATCACAACCACGACAAGAGCCCTTTAGCTTTAGTCGGACGATACCGTCTGTATCTTCTCCGAATCCGCGATACTCAATATCTCCACCATCTTCCTGAATCGCAGGTCTGACACGGGTTTCGAGAAGTTCTTTGATCATTGCAACTGTTTCTGAATCAGTATCCAAGATGACGGTATCAGAAGCGCCTTGTTGACTGTTTGGATCAGGGAACAATTCTTGTCCTGAAGAAAAGAATTCCATAATTGAAGCATAAATTTCGGGTTTTAATAAATTCCAATGAGAATCACTATCTTTCGAAACTGTAACAAAATCCGGTCCATAAAAAACACCTTTTACACCTTTAATTCCGAATAACGTTTTTGCTAAAGGTGATGTCATTGATGAACGTGTATCGAGAAATTCCGCCGTTCCATTTGACATTACAGATTGTCCTGGCAAGAACTTTAGTGAATCTTCATTGGGCGTTGATTCGGTTTGAATGAATATCGATCTCTTTTGTTGTGAAAATGTCAAAGGTGATGAATTTTGCATCCAATTTATTCTCGAATTGACCGCACGAGCATTTGAACGTAAGTCTCGTCTACTTGCTGAAGTGTTAAAACTACGTGATGAATTAGAGCACTGTGTGGCAATAGCATATCTTGACGGACGGGCAGAGCAAAATTGTTGCAATACTTTAGAAGATGATTGTGCTGTACGCATTGATTGTGCGGATTGCTTTACGAACGACATCTTTACTTTGTATGTGTATTCCTATGAGCAATTGATTAGGAATCGTGGTTGGTGTTCGGAAGTTGAAGTTGTATCGCGTCCTTAGACTTCAAAATATATTATAAATTTGCATTAGCCCGGAGATAATTGGCTTTTTCCATGTCACATGGGTTTAGCGCGAAAAAAGAAAAATCAATCTTATCAAACCCTAAGCAACCTCCACGTTTTTATTAGGTTTCTTCCTTTCAACCAAGAACACGCAAGATGTCATATCGTCAAAGAATTGTTCCACTTTTACTCGTAACATTCGTAGGTGTAACAAGTGGAGTTTACATCTTTGATCCTTTGATAAAACAATATGCAATTGATTCAAGAGGTACATATGATCCTAAAATTGCACAAGCAGGAGTGAAAGGAGGAATTGGAGGTGGTGTAAATGATGATCCGAACAAGATAAGTCAAATTGAATCAAACGTAAAAGCAGTCAAACAATCTTCAACTACAAACAAATCTAACGTCATCAGTGGAGAAGAAGCAAGGAAACATTTACAAGAAGCACTTCAAGCTAATTTGAAAGATTCCAAGACGAAATAAAACTTTTTCACATTTAATCATTTATTTGCAATGTACTGTAGAGCACAATTGTCATTAATCCTGTAATATCATCGTCATTCGACCCTAAACCTTGTTTGTATTATTATTCGGCAAAAAAAAAGATTGCACTGTGATCAGCGTGATCTGCCAACACTGAGATTCGAACTCAGGATACCTGACGGTATGGGAATTAAAACTTCTATCGCAGCTCTGGTGAACCGCCCGAAGTGTAGTGTCCTGAGGCTTAAACCCCACGCGATGACCAACTACGCGATGTTGGCACATCACAAGCCGCTGAGCTATGCGTGCGTATTTGTGCTACCGTGCGAGATTTTATAAAATATAAACCAAAAATTAGACAAGTGCTTGTACACTTCCGATGGGCTAGATAACAATATTTGTCAGGCGAAATAACATTCTACTTTGATGAGTAATACATTTTATTATACAATTATTTAGACTGACATCATATCATCATCGTCTTCATCTACAGGTTCATCGAGCATCTCTCCTCTTGCCTTTCCGCTGTTTAATTCACGTCTTACTTCTGGACTGATTCCGTCATGCCATTGGACACGTAAAAGATCGATTAAAGCAGCTTTTTGATCGGGTGTAAGATCTTGTTTGTACCTTTGACTAAAGACTAACAAACTTTGATGCCATAAAACTGGCATCCTTCTTCCACCTCCTTCAACCCTTTCAACGCCCATCGTCGGATCGGCAAAACGCAAGAAATGGAAAACAAGCGCATCGACTACTTTATAAGGTAAAGCATACTTTTTATCCAATAGAACTCGAATGAATAAAGAAGTTGGACCTGCATAATGCATCTCTGCTAAACGTAACAAAGCAGCAGCAGAATGCAAGATTGGAATTGAAACTCTAGTCAAAACACTGGAAATGATTGCTGCCTCTTTGAGAGTACATCCTGTTTCGCATAATGGAAAAAGAACACCTTTGAAGAAAGCTGCAGGTTTGAATAATGCTTTTTTGATTGCTTCATACGTTTGGTAACTTGCTTTTCCCGTTTCTGCAATTTCATCTCGAATCTTGTCCAATAAAACAAGCTCAAAAAACTTTTGCGTTTGATGTGCTTTTAAATTCGAAACAAAGATTCTAGTTGCTGCCAAGGTGGCATGTGGTGTCCATGTAGGAGGATTGGTGATATAAAGAATATTTTCCCAAGCAGGCAAAGAAGGAATAATTTTGAATGCTTTGGGCAAAGGACCTGATTTGTATCTTGATAAAAGTTCGCCTACTTTAGTATACACTTCAATCACTTTTGGATTTATACCTGGTGGCATGGGCATATCACCACCTTCAGCTCCCCTTGCTGCTTTTTCATGTATTCCGCCTTGTGCATTTTGCCTTTCAGCTGCTTCAATCTTTTCCATAATCAAATCTGCTAAAGTCTTATTACCTCCGCCTGATGCACTAGGTCTTCCATTATCTTGATCATTCTCTGCGAACTTATCCATCCATTTGGCATCTTCTGGATCAATTTCTAGCTCTTCATATGCTTCTTCGCCTTGTCCTCCTCCATCTTCCATATCTGAGCCCAATTCCCCGTCATCATCTTCACCTTCGAAATCTTCTTCGTCTGAGTCATCGAGAGTGATTTTTGATTGATTTCTGAAATCTGTTTTGCCATTTGCTTCTGCTTCGGTTAATCCAGCTTGTGCTTCTTCTGCTTCTATCTCTTGTTGTTGTTCTCTTGCTAATCGTAAAATATTTCTACTCAATTTTGGGTCGATGAATTGACCTGCTTTTGCTCCCGTTATCCTTAAAGAAGGTTCATCTGTTTCTCCAACGCCTGTTTCTCCGTTTTCTTTCTCATTCAACTTTTGTTTGTTCCTTCTTCCTGGAGCAGAAACAGTGCCAAATTTTGATGTCATTTCATCAGCTTGCATTTGCGCACCGAGAGGGTCATGTCTGAATGCATTATTGTTATTACTCCTTCCATTTCCGCCTACCTTCTTTCCTCTAGTTGAAGAAGGAGCTTTCGGCATATTTACTCTTTTTGCCAAATTCAATCGGTGATGGCAATGAATTCTTTAAAAGAAAAGATGCAAAAAATTTTGACAGGTGATACGCTAATATACAAGAAAAAAAAAGGAAGAATGCAAATGTGTTTGTTGCTTGCATGAATTAAAAATTTAAAAAATGCAAGTTATGTAAGCAATCAAGCAAAAAAGACCTCCTTCCATCGGCCGAAAGGAACTGCCAAGCGCGTGTTAGCCAATTGTCTAAAGAAATTCATTAAAGCCAAAAGGGGGGTGCAATTACACTTAAACTGACAAAGTGGAGAATTGATTAACAAATGCATACACGCATGGCTGTGTCAAATTTATTTTTGTATTGAAATCGGCAAGGAAGCAAGCGGAGTGCGTAATAAATTCGGCATTACGCCATAAAGCCTGTAGAAAGAAAAGAGTGGATAAATGCACTTTTGTATGCATGAGAACCATCTTGGAAGAATATGCAGTACCATGTGCCTGTGCAATTGTTCCCGCTTTCAGTTCACACATACGCACACACAAAAGGGGAATAAATTGTTGCATGTTTCTTCTGATCTTATGATTAAGATGCATTCATCCACGGCTTTTACATCCGTTTGAATATATGCACTTGAACATGTATTAATCGAGATGCAGTGCTATAGAATGTTTGTTCAGTGGAAAAAAAGCGGGACTTGATTAGGATGAGATCTCCACTCAAAAGACGAAAAAAGATCTTGCATTTTAGTAAGATTGTCCCACTCTCTCGCCACCACCACCTAGTCATCTTGTTTCAGCCAAAATGAAAGTATTTTTGGGATCAGCATTAACCGTTCTCGGTGCAGCCGTGACGGCAAATGCAATCGTTTTGCCACAAGATAGTCACTTTAACACTTATCATCAATTCGGAGCTAGCTTCAGTCGTGATGAACTCACCGCTCGTGCTTTGGATAACGAAGGTGGAAGTATAAAAATTCCAATGTATCGTAATTCAAAGCGTGATTTCAGTAATCCTGATGAAACTTTTGCATTTGCTAAAGGTCAAATGGATTACGTTTTAGCAAAATGGGGAAAGACAGAAGAAGCAAAAGAAAAACGTAATCAAATGCTTGAAAAACGTCAAATAATCGGAATGTCAGATTACGGACAAGATAACTTTTACTTTGCTCAAGTTAGTGTAGGTACGCCAAAACAAAATTTCAACGTTATTCTTGATACCGGTAGTGCTGATTTCTGGTTGGTGGATACAGAATGTTCAAGTTCTCAATGTGATGGATCCGCACTATTTAACCCTGGAGCATCTAGCACATACAAATCATCCTCTAATCCTTTCCAAATCACTTATGGTACAGGTGCAGTAAAAGGAACTTTGTCTGCTGATACAGTTTCTTTGGCTGGATATACAGTTGATTCTCAAACATTTGCCGTTGCTACCCAATTAGCATCTCAAAGTTTACAAGCACCAACTTCCGGTATTATGGGAATGGGTTTCCAATCACTTGCACAATCACGAGCAACACCATTTTGGCAAGTTTTAGTCGAACAAAATAAGCTCAAAACAAACGCATTCACTTTCCAATTGGCACGTAATGTAAGAACAGCAAGATCAAGTTCACAGATTTCACCCGGAGGTGTTTTCACTTTAGGTGAAATTGATCAAAATCAATATTCAGGTAATATCAATTACGTTAACCTTTCTGGTCAAGAAGGTTATTGGACAATTCCATTACAAGCACTTAGCGTAAACGGTCAAAATGGAAATATTAACGGAGATGGTACTTCTGCTATTGATACAGGTACAACATTGATCATTGCACCTCCAAGTGTTGCCGATGAAATTTATCAATCAATTCCAGGCGCAAATCCAGTTAGCAGTGGATTGTTTAGCTCCAGTAGTCAAGGAATGTATTCGATCCCATGTTCATCAAGCGTTAATATTTCATTAACATTTGGCGGTCAACAATATGCCATCAATTCTGCTGATATGAATGCCGGTGCACTTGATTCAAGAGGAACGAATTGTCTTGGTGGTATTTTAGGATCTGACCTTGGAAGTGGAGCACCTGGATTTATCGTTGGAGATGTTTTCCTTAAAAACGTTTTCAGTGTTTATCAATATTCTCCTGCCGCTGTCGGTTTTGCCTCTTTGAAAGGAGATGCAGCACAAACTGCTTCTACTACTTCTGGAGCCGTTCAAGTTGGAACAAATACAGCCGCTGCTTCTGCATCTTCATCTTCTGGTGGAGGTGGTGGTCTTCCTCCTTTGTTTAGCTCAATCCTTTCTGGTTCAAGTGGCTCTTCGTTGGCTGCAGGTTCAGGTTTACCTTCTCCAAGTGCAGCAGGCAGTGTTTCAGCTTCTTCACCTTCTCTTACACCTGCAAGCGGAGCTGATTCAAACAATCAAGGTTCTTTCTCAAGTTCCAGTACAAAATCAGTTTCTAATCAACTTGTTGGTCTAACGACAATGTTATTTGCTTTTATTTGTGGAATGGTTATTGCATTCTAAGCAACAAAGTTTCTTTTCAGATTGGACGATAAATTGACTTCATCCTTTCATTTTCATGCATGTGCTTTCCTTTAATGTTATTCTCTGCTTTCTACACATCATTTCAATGCAATTCAGTTAAACTCAATTTTATTATACGCGTTAAAACTCGGAAGAAGCCAACACCACAGTGCTATTTAGCTTTCCGAGTCAGACAAAATTTAGGTTCTTCTTCTGTCTGCATGCGGGCGTGAACCCCAAAACACGAAAAAGTGAAAAAACTGATTTGATACGCTAAGATAAGAAGAAATCTCTCTTCTTACTATACACCATCACATTTACACACACACACACACACACACACACGCACATTACAACATGGCTAAAGGAAGTGTTTTATTAGCCTATTCTGGAGGTCTAGATACATCATGCATCATGGCATGGTTGATCGATGAAGGTTATGACGTTATCGGATTCATGGCCGATGTCGGTCAAGAAGAAGATTTTGATGCTGCTCGTGATAAGGCAATGAAATGCGGCGCAAAAGGTTTCATTTTAGAAGATATGAGAAGAGAATTTATTGAAGAACTCATCTTCCCTGCCGTTCAAGCAAATGCAGTTTACGAAGATGTTTATCTTTTAGGTACTTCCCTTGCCCGTCCAGTTATCGCACGTGGAATGATGGCTGCCGCTGCTAAGAACGGTTGTGAATACGTTTCACACGGATGCACAGGAAAGGGTAACGATCAAGTTCGTTTCGAATTGGCTTTCTATGGTTTGAAACCTGATATCAAAGTTATCGCTCCTTGGCGTATTCCTGAATTTTATAACCGATTCGCAGGTAGAACTGCATTGTTGGAATATGCTGCTTCAAAAGGAATTCCAGTCGTTCAAACAAAATCTAAGCCTTGGTCAACTGACGAAAACGCAGCTCATATCAGTTACGAAGCTGGTATTTTGGAAGATCCCGATCAAACTCCACCATCTGAAATGTGGAAGTTGACAACCGATCCAAGAAAGGCGCCCGATACACCCGAAGAAATTTCCATCGAATTCACAAAAGGTTTACCTACAAAAGCAACAATCGGTGGAAAATCTTACACAGATGCCGTTGAACTTTTCTTGGCTGTGAACGAAGTCGGTCGTAAACACGGTGTTGGTAGAATTGATATTGTGGAAAATCGTTTGATCGGTTTGAAGTCTCGTGGATGTTATGAAGCCTCCGGTCATCATATCTTACGTGCTGCTCACATTGGTTTAGAAGGTTTGACAATGGATAGAGAAGTCCGTCGTGTTCGAGATGATCTAGCAAAACGTTACTCGGAATTATTGTACTACGGATACTTTTATAGTCCAGAATGCAACTACGTCCGTGCATGCATCATTCCATCCCAAGTCACCGTTAATGGAAAGGTTCGTCTTTCACTTTACAAGGGCAATGCAATGATCATCGGTCGTTCTTCGCCAGAGACTTTGTACAGTGCCGAATTGGCAAGTATGGACACCGTTGAAGGATTCAGTCCTGAAGCTACAAGCGGATTTATCGAAACAAGCGCTATCCGTATCAAGAGTTACGGATTATCCCAAACACAAAAGGGTTTAGGAGGTGTCGACCGTAAAGAAGCATACGCTCTTAACAAGTGAGCTTTTCTGTAACGTTCCTGATTAGCAATACAATAAATTGTTTCATTCTATAATACGTCTATTACGATTCTGCAATAGCTTCTTTACTGACAGGATTGGACTCAGCCACACTTGTACTTTGCTGACCTGTATTGTTTTGAGGAGGTACTGGCGCATTGTGTAGGGTATCTTGTGCTTTTTGAGCATCGTGTTTATCGGATTCATCTCTCTTTTCCGTTTCAACTTCTTTCTGCAAGGCTAGTAATTCAGCTTCCATTTCCGCTTCATCAGGTTCTTCCACCCCGCTTGCTTGTCGCATGCCTTGTGCTCCAAGATCGATCGCCTGTCTAACTTCATCTGCATTCGCAAGGGTTTCCTGCATTTCATCCATATTTGCATCAATACGATCAGGTTGCAAACGTGCATCGCCTAATAAAGTTTTTAGAGATGCAGTAGACGTTTCATAAGCTTTCATGATTTCTACATCACTTGCAGCTTGTTCAATCTTTACCAAAACGCCATGTAAAGTCTCTAGTGTACCAACTCGTTTCTCTAACAAGGCTTCTAGCGTCTTCCTAGATCGTAGATACGATAATGCCTGTGATCTACTGTTCTCTTTCAAACATTTCTCCACTTTGCTTTGCCTCTCTTTGATGCGCTTCTCAATCTCTTCAATTTGTTTTTCCACTTTTGCATGCGTATCACGTACATCAACGATTCCTCTTTCGTGCTCTGAGATCTTTGAGTCTGTTTCAATTGTTCCACGTTCGAGTTCCAATTTGATCACCTCTTTGTCGACAAGTGCCACTCTTCGATCTCGTGCTAGATACTTTAGCAATACTTCTAAATCACTCTCTGATGGACTTGGTTTTGCAAGAGATGAATCAGAAACCGTTGCTGCAAAAGCGGGTTTGACAAGTTCTTCAATAAATGTCCTTCGTGAGAACAAGCAATCCAAAGCAGACAATCGTGGCGATGAATGATGTGCTGCTAAAATAGCTTCCGCGACCATTTCAACATTCTCAAGTACAACCCAATTACCTTTAGACTTCTCCCAATCTTCTTCGCTAGCATCACTTGAGGATTCTCCAAAGCCTAAACTTAGTGATAATTGAGAGATTGCCCATGTCAGAGGAGCCATTGCAAGCGATGCAGCACGAGATGATAAAGCCGGTGATACTCTTGACGAAGAGCCTAACGATGGTCTTTTAAAAGGTGTACGGGAAGATAAGAATTGCTTCCTCTCAACAATCTCTTTCTTCTGCTGTAATTCCATAATAACAGTTCCTAATCCTAAAGGACGGCCTACCTCGTCTACAGTGAGTCCATCTAATAATGCTTGATTAACATGCAGAGTAAGTCTGTCTGTCGTTGAGATCTCAGGCTCCTTGCCTTTCGTTGTTAAAGAAGATGAATTTGGACCACTCAAAACACCTTCCATACATGCCGAATACAATAATTTCCTCCACCATTCCACACTTGCTTCAAATGATGCTTTATTAGACGATCGATGTGCAGCTAAATCAGCATACAAAGCTGGCAAACTAGAATTGGCCGATAAAGGTTCTTTGAAATCTTCTCTTATATGAAGCCATTCGGAGAAAGAACTTGACTTGGCCTCCATCTTTACAAATTTGTCTCACTAAGCCGTCCGCTTGGACGGCGGTAATGGCAGATGAAGGTGTTGATGTGGAACAAACAACACCAAAAAAAAGTATATGAAAAAGCTTTCCCAGGGCGCGTATGCGGTGCGTGCGTTCTTGATTGATAACGCGGTGCAAAAGACGGTGTGCCCTTCAGCCGCCGGGTATTCTTTTATTTTTTTTTCGAAGGTCGCCGCTTTGAGCGAGAATGTCAAAGATGATTAGAGGCGCGATTGATGTATTGGGGAAATTATTTTAAATGTACGAAGATCTCCTCTTGAACATATTCAAAGCAAAACTCTAAAGGAATGACGGAGGGATTGCTAAAGCATTTCTGACGATTGAAGAATATCGAGTAGGGGCATCATGACAGATTGAGATAATTCAAGATGAATACAGCATATATTCCGATGGGGACACCGGGCCCTTCTTCATCGATGATGCAAGTTCCTCCTTCTCCATCTGTTGGACCTTCAATCGCAGCTGATAATCAAAATTCTCGCATGATACCAATTCATGTTCGATTAGTGCCAAAGGATATGTGGATTCGAATGCATGTAGACACTCGATCAACGATTGGTTCTGTAAAGGATGCATTATTGGAAAAGTTACAAATTCCATCTTACGATCCAAGCTTGAATCATTTCTTTTACGAAGATGCTAGAGCAGCTATGTCAAGGCAAAGTGCTACACAAGCAGAAGTAAGATCATTCCCGAAAGCATTTGTTGCACGAATGCCAAAAAGAAACGCAAAAGAGATTAGACGTGCAGAAAGGGAAGCAGAAGCAGCTTCCTCTTCTAATTCAAATTTATTTCAAAGCCCATCCTCAAAGCTTTCAAAATCTATCAGTATTCGGAAAAATCCTACGATCAAGCAAATCTCCTCTTCAGCTCAAGCTCGTGCTATTTTGGGAGGAGATGCAGGTGTAGGAGGGAGAGGTAGTATGGGATTCGTTGGACAAGATGTAGAAGGAAAGGATGGAAAGGAATCAAAAAAGGGTTCAAAGAACAAATTGCAAGCGACGCAAAGACCAAAAGTGATTGGACCTACAATTAGAGCTCGTGTACTCTCCACACAAACCGCATTCAGTTCTTCTTCTGATCTCGCTCACCCGCTCAGCAATTCGGTCAATGCCTCAAGCAGTACACCGCTCAAGACATCGGTCCGTATTCGGACTGAACAACAGAATGGCGCGGATGACACGGTTTTTGATCTTACTCGTACAGCCGGTCTGGATGCATATGCAGATTATTATGGTTTTGGATTGAGTGGTAACGAAGAAGCTAAGAGGTTGGAGGAAGCAGCAATGACAAAATTAAGAGCAATGGATACGAGTATGGCAGAAGGAAGCTTGGGTGACACTCCTGCCTTTTCTTCTAGTCCTGCAAAATCATCTCCTTCTTACGCAGATCGAACTCGGTACGATGATGATTATGATGAAGAACCTCTTGATGGTCAACAAGCTTTTGATGAATTGGTACAGTATTCTGGATCGATCACTCATTCGACTTCAACTCCCATTACTGAGGAAAGCTCATCGCAGCTTGAGCAGAACACAAATTCTCTTGTGCGAAGATTGGCCGGAATAAATACAGATGAAATTTCATCATGGAAAGATGCAAGACATCCCCAAGCAAAATATTACGCTGTCCATTCCTACTCCAACGGATACATTATGGAAGATTGGCGTACTCTTGCTGCTTTGCGTATTCGTCCTTTCGAATTGTTCGAGATTCAATATTCCGATCCGCACGAAAAAGTTCACCTACCTCGTCTCGGCGAAGCAAATGACACGAGTTCTGGTAAAGTTGACAGTCGTAAAGACAAAGAGGATAATGTAATCCCATTTCAATCCTCTTTGATAAACGAATATGATCGACAATCAAATGAACCATATCCAGCATTGGACAATCGCTATTTGGAGCCTTTCGCAGAAGCATGGTGTTATATATTCAAACGAGGTGGTGGAACGTCAAAAGCACAAAAAGCTGGTCTAGGCTTATGGAAATTACGTTGGGTAAGCTTGCGTGGAAGAAATCTTACAGTTTATAAGACCAAATACCTTCGTCAAGGGTATGACGAAGCGATGAATATCTGGAACTTGAATTCGGTAGATAGTGTGATCAGTGAACGAGCTGATGGAGCGACACGACCTGTTTTGATGCCAATTCATGGTCAATGTCAAGATATTTTAACTTTGACGTTTGCCAGAGCAACAGTGATTCCAAACTCTATTCATGATGAGTCGTCGGATTATCAACAAGCAACACTTTCGATGCGTTTTATCACACAAGTTGATCATAGTGCTTTCTTTCGTTGTTTTGCAAGAGCACACTATCACGCCTCACTTCAACATCAAGACCCTTCTCGAGCGGCAGCGGTGTTTGAATGGCGTAGGAAAGCGATGGCACGTTCTGTGATTGCGGGTATGGGTGGAACTGTTGTACCCGGTAAAGCAGGTAGAAGGGGAGGTCGAAATGCTTTATCCAGAAAGCGATTAAGACCATCCGGTATGAGTAGAGATTTTGATGATGCGGATAGATGGAGTAGCGAAAGCGATGGAGAGGATATCCTTTCCCCACAACCAGCTTCTCAGCAACAGAATATAGTTGGCGGAGTGAAGCTTGATGCTGAATTGACAAGTGAAGGATTTGATTCGCGTCAATCACCTGCTTCGACTGAACAAAATGCACAATTTGTACCAGAAGGTGAAGAACAAAGTCCAGCAGCACAAGCCATTCATTCATTCTTGGCACAAAGGAGTGCTTCCAATGCTAGGATCACAACCGATGACGATTTTATGTCGTGATTACCCAATATGTATCCATTTTAAGAACCTTGTCCAATTGTCCATATGTCTTTATAATACTCTACACATTGTATGAACCTTTAATAATGTACACGCATTCCGGAAAATATCCTCATATAAGTAAAAGAATACAATTAAACGATTGTTTGATGCTGTTCTCCATGTTGTTGTTCTTCTTCTAATTCATCTTGATGAGTTTGAATTAATGACCAAACGCTTGCTTTAAATAGTGTTAATACTAATCCCATCTTTCGTTCCAATATTCTCAAATCCCTCAAAAGATGTTCATGTTTTTCACTGGAAGAAAGAGAATTTGATAAATCGACAATCTATGCAAGCAAATAAAATAAACGTTAATGTCAGACACAAAAATCTCATTTCTATCTCGAAAGCTTTACACTCACCCTTCTTATCGTTCCTGCTAATCGAGCATACTCTCCCAACACCTCTTGTTCCTTTTCCGATAAGAGTCTATGACCCGAATATGGATTCTCATTCATATCGAAAGTTTGTTCATTTGGGATGATGATGGAGGAAACGCGTGAAGGATGAGAGCAACACATGTTCGGCACTTTACGCGACGTTGTGGACAAAAAGTGAAAGTGGTCCGGGAAGTATTTACATGCGGGTGCATGCAAATTGTACTGTAGTAGGCACATTGCAAATTTAATCTTCTCGCGCTAGTCATTTATTTAAACTTCTTCTTATCGTATTTCCATCAAAGAATTCAAAATGTCTTCAGGTTTAACGACAACTTCTTTACCGCTTACTTTGATCGCCAAAGGAAAGGTTCGGGATGTATATGATGCAGGCCAAGGCACTCTTTTGTTCGTAGCAACCGATCGTATTTCCGCTTTTGATATCGTTTTGGAAAATGTGAGTGTTTGTTTGAAAGTAAATGTATGCTCTATACGAAGTGCATTTCTCTGATCTCTCTAATCACACTTTCCTACTTTCAGGGTATTCCAAATAAAGGCAAGCTCTTACATGCTCTCTCAACATTTTGGTTCAAGTTATTAACTCCACATTTGATCGGATCGCATGTATTGGCGGATTCATTTGATGATTTTCCAACTGAATTAAAGGAAAAGCTTGTTAATGTACGTGATCAAGTAGAAGGTCGTTCAATGTTAGTCAAACGTGCAGATGTCGTACCTGTTGAAGCAATCGTACGTGGTTATTTGACCGGAAGTGGATGGAAAGAATATACACAACATGGTACAGTACATGGAATTCGACTAGCAGAAGGAATTGTTGAAAGTCAAGAAATTCCAAACGGTCCAATCTTTACTCCAAGTACAAAAGCCGAACAAGGAGCACATGATGAAAACATTCATCCTGACAAAGTGATTGATATTGTTGGCGCTCAACGTGCTAATGAGATTAGCAAAGCAGCTATTGCACTTTACACTAAAGCATCTCAACATGCACGTTCTCGTGGAATTATTCTTGCTGATACCAAATTTGAATTTGGTTTGATTCCTCCTTCTTCTTCACCTGATCAACAAACTTTGATCCTCGTTGATGAAGTTTTAACGCCTGATTCATCAAGATTTTGGGATGCAAATTCTTATAAGCCAGGAGAATCACAATCTAGCTTTGATAAACAATACGTTCGCGATTGGCTAAAATCAAAAGGTTTAGATAAAGCTGCAGATGAAGGAACAAAAGTTACTCTTCCTCCTGATGTCGTTCAAAGAACGGCAGAAAAGTATAAAGAGGCATACGAACGTATAACGGGAGAAAAGTGGAGTGTAAATTAGAGGAAATCTTATCTGAATTCGCATATTTTATAAAGCATTTTGTCTGTAGCACCAATAAGTTCTTATATTGATCAGTGTGATTATATGTACGTACACTTCCTGCATTATTCAAAGCGGCCCCGCGAAAGGAAAGGCGTAATTGAGGGCCTGAGCGCATTAAATGCACATATTGCTTGCTCACTTTATCGATCTTGACATTCTTTCTTTCTTCTTTCATCGATCAAACCATCAAAACTTCAACTTATGCAAATCATAATGCCGCGTCCACCTCCAGTCGATCAAGATTTGATCACAGTTCGTATGAACGATACCAATTTCACAGCCGTAAAACCACTTTTGGCAAATTCAAGTTTTTACTTTGCTGGCATTTTCGATCCTGTAAAGCATACACAACCTTCGGATGGCGTTTACAGAGTATATGGTAACGATAAATTCTTTCATCATATCTTACAATATTGTCATTCACACAAATATCCATTATTATTTTCTAATAAAGATGGATTTGATGAAAATGGATATGCAGAAATAATGCTTTTATCGATTTCATTTGGCGTTAAAGATCTTACGACATGGATTGTGGAAAAGAAATATAGAGATTTAGTAAAAATGCAAATGAACATTGAAGATGTTCGATTCGATTCCAATTTCCCAAATCAAACATCAAATGCTGATCAAACATTAGACATTCGACATTTTCAATGGACAAAAAGGGTATATAAATGTCCAAGAAATATAAATGTTCATCGTGGTCATCCGGAATATTGCGGTGCACAATGTCAACAAGCAATGCCAGAAAGTGGACCTTTATATGAACCTGAAGAGAAACTTGGTTTGGTTTTTATTAAAAAATCTTTTTCGATCGATTATGAAGCTTTAATGCCAGTCATGATGAGCTTACACGAAGAAGGATGGCCAGTAGGAGAGGATTATATGCATGTTACGCCTCCTTCTTGAAAATGATTTATTTTTATTTCTTTATCCTTTCATAGCCATCTTCTATACAAAAGACTTTAAAAAAAACACTTATTTGTCTCACGCTTATGTAATTTACTCCTAAACTATGTGTATCTTTTTTTCACCAAGAGAATGATTGCGTGCGTGGGTGTATATGAAGTTTATGCGGTAACGTGCAGCGTGCATAGTCTACCTAGAATTGTCTGACGCAGAAGATACTAGCGTGGGGGTTTTTTTGATTCTTTCGTGGAAAAATCAATGTACTTCCTTTTCTCCATCAACATGGCTCAACGCTCAATTAACGTTCAGTCAATGTTTGACAACATTTTTGGCTGTTGTTTAGGTAATAGAAGAAGAGGCGAATCATCAAGTTCTGCTACTAATCGATCTTTAGGTCAAAATGATGAACGAACTCCTTTATTAGGTCATTCAGAAGGACAAAGGGATTTTGGAGGACAATCAAGGCAAGATGAAAATACGAAAATAGGTGGTAAGCATTCTAAACAAATTGATTCAAGTTCAGCATTAGGTGGAAGTAGTAAAGTACAAAGAGATACGAAAGGAATCGTTAAACAAAAGAAAGAAATAGATTTAGCCAGATTAAAATCAATACGTGAACATGCACAATCTGCTTTCTTTAATGTTGAATCTTCACAACTTTTACCTTCTACTACTTCAACTCTTCATCAACGTGCAGGAAATATGGGAGCTTCTCAAAAGTTAACACATACTAAGCGAGATGCGCCAACTGATGAAGCTAGTTATACAGCCCAACAAAGGAAAGAACTCATTGCTGCTTCAGATAAAGCTGAAAGATTATACAAAGCTGCTTTAAAGTCGAACATTACTAGATCTGGAGTTGAAGATGCTACATCTAGAATAGACGCAGAACCTCATGCTGAAATGGATGAAAGAGGAGCTTCTATTGGACTCGTTCGGCAAATTCGTCTTTCGGTGAGAGATGTGGTGAATTCTAAATCATCGAACGAAAAAGATCAACTTGTTGATGATGAAAAGAAAGGTATCTCTGACGACACAACACAACAACAGATATCTAATCGACCAAAGTTTTCCATTCAAACTTCGTCTGATTCACTCTCGACCGATGAAAGTTTTACGCAATCACAGAATCAAGACATTTCAAAAATGGCAAGTGTGCATTCATTACGTACTTTGCGTTTAGAACCGGCATCACAGCTATCTGTCACACCTTTGGATGATACAGATGGAGTATTTAGCAGATCTGCTCATAGTACAGCAACGACGAATGATACCGATAAACAATTGTCTCAATCGACAGATGATGAAACATGGGAAAGACGTGGAAGGACGCGAAGTAGAAGAGGATTAGTTTGGATGGATACGACAAAAGCAGGAAATGAAGCAATTACAAAGAACAAAACAAAGTTGGAAGACATTTGGAAGAGTGAAGATACGGAAACAGGTATTGAAGGACTCGGCGATTCAACGCAAGTTACGATTCAGCCACAATCAAACATTCAACAAACCCCGCCTGATGAGATTCAATACGGTATGCGATTCGAGGCAAATAAAGCTATTGAGAGAAGGAAAGAGATTATGGAAAAGTTAAAGGGTGCCGTCAAGCAGCCCATGGCAGAAACTTGGGAGGAAAATAGTCACAGCCTTACAGAGGTCTCATAAAGACAGCATTGTATTTTTATCCAAAACAACATCCCCCGACTCCCAAAATCCAAAACATATACCTTCTTATCAATCACAAAAAGAACATTGTATAAATGTTTATGCTTGAAATATAGTACAATTGTATAAGTCTAAATTGAAGTACATGAGGATATATCTTTCAGTCGTATGCGTCATCTGCTTCCCCTGCACCACCTTCGTCCGGTAGATCATCATCTTCACCGTTGTCAAAGTAATTGTCTGCATAATCATCTTCGACATCATCTTCATATTCATCTTGATAAGCATCTTCTCCAACATCATCGTCCGAATGAGCTCCATCGGAAATGTCATCATTGCCAGCAAGTTCGACTCCAGTCACAATCTTTCTCCAATCACTTCTGCGTTTCTTAGCATTGGCAACCGCTTCTTGTCGTTTTTCATGTCTTTTGCTCTCTCCTTCTACGTAGGTACGCCATAGGCCATTCGGAAATGCTTCTTTTTGTAGCATATTCAGTAATGCTTCATCTTGTAAAGTGAGACTGTCTAGATCATTTGACGATGAAAGTGTATGATCGGCATCATTCCCATTACTCAATCCGTTTATCCGTCTGAATTTGTCTGAATAACGTGGTAAATAAGCACTAGATCGTTTAACACCACTTGCTGCACCTGCTGAAGGTGCGGGAACACCTGAAGGAGCATTCCCTCCAGCTGCGGAATTAGCAGCAGCATTTGCTGAAGTAGATTGTTGTTTAAATTGTCCATTCGAATCCAAAGGTCTAATCCACCAAGGCGTTTGTCTTTGAGCTTCAATAAATGCTAATTGTCTTGCAATTATTCTTGTTTCTCTTTCGTTTGGTTTACGTACTACAGGTTGTTCTTCCATTGGTGGATATGCATGCCTGTTTGGTTTTGCTTTATCTGCTTCTGCAAAATCGTTCCACGTTAAGGCTCCCATCGGTAATGCATGTACACCACCGCTTCCACCACCACCACCACCACCTCGTCCACCTCTTCCCCCTCTGCCACCACCGAATCCTCCCCTTCCTCTACCACCGCCTGCGCTTGCCATGGATATTTTGATTGAATAGCAAAGTGCTACGGCGTATAGCCTAGGTGATATGCTTCTTATGTGGAATTGTCACAAAGATCAAAGTGGTTGTATTCTATTAACATTATACATAGTCTGTGTAATTCCTAATTGCAATGCATGCATGCAACTGGTGCCAAAATTTATCGAAAAGACGTAGCACGTGTGCGCGTATATGCAGCACTTTCTTCTTTTAGCGCGGGCGATGCAGGCGAGATCAGGATTACATGTTCTTCCTGATTGTCCTGAAAAAAGT
Organism: Meira nashicola; assembly: GCA_001600355.1. Taxonomy (NCBI): domain Eukaryota; kingdom Fungi; phylum Basidiomycota; class Exobasidiomycetes; order Exobasidiales; family Brachybasidiaceae; genus Meira; species Meira nashicola. The sequence goes on along the minus strand of BCJU01000002.1, from coordinate 275,177 downwards.
TGCTCACTGATTGTCCATCACATCAACAAATAACTCGTCAAAATAAAAGTACGCTGAGCGATTCTTCATCATTGCTTGCTTGATCAAGATGGTGGGGTCAGCAACAATGATAAGAGCAGCACCGTCTGCAACAGCAAGCGGATCACAATTTTCACGATTATTGGCTTCTTCTCGATTAGCAAGTCATTCGCCGGTAATACCACAAGCATATACTGCTCCTGCAGCACATATAGCTCGAGGTGATTTTGGATTAAAAAGAAGTTTGCCATCTCGAAATAAGCCAATTGGTTCTTTACGTTATGTTGATGTTGAAGCTTTAGATACTAGTGAAGGTCAAACGATTTGGACCGAATGTGAGCATAAAGTTTTGCTCAAAAAGCGTTTTGCCGAAATGAATGTTCGTATTTCACCTTTGCAGTCGACAAATTCAATAACAAGACAACACGATCGTAGTTATGCGGGGGTACTCGGACCAAGAATAAGTACAACATTTGATCCTAGCACACGCAGAAGTGTTCCAAGCGCATATAATGCTCTTTCCAATGAAAATATGCGTACTCATTTGCAATCAGAAGCAATGCAAGGAACAGGTCCGATCTATCGTAAAAATATTCATGCTGGAAATGCAATGTCAGTTGGATTGGATTTAGACGGTCCCTTTGGCGATAGAGCGAGTGAATATAGCGTAAAAATTCCTGTCCCCGTCGTTTTCCGTGGAATGGACGAAAAGCGATTTGAAAAGTATCTTGATTATATTCGAAGTCAAAGGTCTAATTATCGTAAAAGCACTTCTCTTAGTGCAGCAGAAAAGGAAAGGCAAGATCTTGCAGCACGTTATAATAAAGAACGACAAAAAGTTCAAAACGCAAATAGAGTGATGGCAGAATCTAGTTCCAGCTCAGCAACTTTAACCGAATCTGAACCTTTGACCGAACCTGAACCTTTGAACCCAGCAATGCTTGCTTTGCCTGAGATCACTGGGGAATATGAATATACTTCTAAAAATGATCATGCAAGTGTAGGGATTGATCTTTGGAACGAATCGCGCACTGTAAATCATGTTACAGGTTCTCTTTGGCAAAATTGGCTGCGAGACAGAGACAGTCTTCGTGCATCGCAAGCTGTCAATACTGCTTTGCCTAGCAATCCTGCACCGAGCTCGCCAAAGATCCGCAATCAGCCCATGCATCCATCGGCAGGAGTACAATATGGGTCACCAGATCGAATTCAAACAAAGCTTCTAGCTGATGGAGTTCCAGCAAGACTGTTAAGCAAGCACAACGAACCAAGATCTCGGGGCTTTGTTAGGGGTAATAGCCCAAAGTCGTCCGCACATACGATCAGTGTTGCTGTAGGTGGACAGATTGCAACGATGCCCGACAAGTATGCTCCTCAAGCTCGACTTCTGGATTGGACGCAAAGAAACCCTCAGCAAAACGTATTGATGGTTAAACAAGTCGGCACAGCCGAAATTGAACATACTCCAAGAGTTTCTTATGCATCTTCGAATTCGTTACCGATTTGGTCAGCGCAAGATGGGAAATTGAATCGCAGCGCAAGTGCAGCATCGATAGTTGCACAAAAAGCAGTTGAAGCAGTAGAATCGGAAAGTTATCAAGATTCTTTACGTGAATCAACCTTGTCCAATCAATTTGGTCAACTTCATATGACAATACGACCTGTAGATCAAAACCCAAATACTTTGTCAAGAGGACAACCAGGATCACCACGATGGGTTGGAGAAGTGGACCAAGCTCTTGGCTATCGATCAGGTGTTTCAGAAGTAGCGCCTACATTATTGGGAGATGTGGGTCAATCAACAGAGTTTAGCGATTGGATGCGACAATCTTCCGAAACTGAACAGAAACGTCGATATCCTTCCGCAAAGGGGACTGGTAAAAAGATGTTTTCTAGACGTGAGGCTAGAACAGAAACACTTTTGCGCAGAGAATCTGAAGTGAGGAAATTGAAAAGTGAACGAACAAAGAGCAAAGCGACAAGCGAAGAATCGAGGCAAAAATTGAAAGAGATGTTCAAGTGATCAATTCTTGAAAGTTGCATCAAAATATAATACACTTTTCTCCTTCATCCATGTATAGCATTATTAATTTAGACACATTCAAATCTTTCCTATACTTTCGTGCACTGGCTGAGTATATTCTAGATGTATTATTCATTTAGTGTACGTTTATACATCGTCCAACCTTATGAATCACGTTTAACCTTGACATCACTTACGTCTACTGCTTCTCCAACGGGTAAACGATCAGGCGAAGCAGCTTCAAATGTTCCGGGAAAACGCAATCTACGTACAGGTGGACGTTCAGCTTCTTGAAAGAATAATTTATCTTCAGCTTTTTGACGAACGGCGTCCAAATGTGCATCTTGACGTTCTTTCCAAATTGAAGGTAAAGTGAGATGATAAGTGATATAACGTGTCAAGAATGGCTTCTTTGCTTCTTCTTCTTCATCCAAATCTTCATCTGAAGCTGGTGCGCTTGCATGTGTGGAATGCGTACTTGTGAAACGATAAATGCCTGCTGCTGCGATCACAGAGATAAAAGTCCAACGCCAAATTGGAGCGCCAAAAGCTGTTTAGAATTCAAATAAAGGAAAAAAAAACCTGTTAGTGTTTACAATCTCACATCTTGAAATATCTCTCCATACTCACTTTCTGTTGGATATTCTTCATGCTCTTCTGATGAATGTGCACTTGCATGTCCATCTTTTATAACACGAGATGAATGAAATGTACGTTGAACGTTTGTGGATGTAGATGCTCGTGCAAGAGATGCTATTCCGCTCGACCTTAGAGGCATTCTTGCTCTCATTGTGGCCAACATCCTTTTATCAATGACCGTTTCCGTAGAAATTTGATGACGATGGTACAAAGAATACGAGGAAGACGACGATTAGAATAATTGAGATTGTGTGCATGGCTATGCACACATGTTAGAGCGTATGCGTGCCATGTGTTTGAATACGCTCTAAGCCGATTGGCTTCTTTCCCACAAAGCGCGCCAATACAAGATTCTCATTCTTCCTATAGTTCTACACGTGATCTAATAATTATGCAAGAATTTCAGATTTTTGTGAAATAAAGTTGAGAAGTTGTGGAGCGAAATTGACGAATAATCTTCTTTTCTTACTCTCTTCCATCAATAACAATCATGAAGATTAAAGCACTTACAAGGTCTTTAGACGCCCATACGGCTGTTCGAAAAGGAGATGCTCCCAATGAATCTCATAATTTAGATCCATCCCTTCATCCGTTCAGTAAATCAAGAGAATATACCCGTGCCGTTAATGCGGCCAAATTGGATCGAATGCATGCTAAACCTTTTGTGGCAGCATTAGAAGGACATGTAGATGGAGTTTATTGCTTAGCAAAAGATCCGAATAGGTTAGGTGTAATTGGAAGTGGAAGTGGTGATGGAGAAATTCGATTATGGGATATGCCAACCCAAACATTAATGACATCATATCCTAGAGCACATCATGGAATCATTTCATCACTCATTATCTCGCCTCTTAATTTTGCACAACAATATGCAGCTGAAGGATCTACAGCTGAATCAAGTTCAAGAAGTGGCGGTAGAAGGTTATTGAGTTGTAGTACAGATCGTACTATCAAACTTTGGGATGCCGATCCAAGACGGGATAGATTCGGTCCTGGTTTCGGAGATGATAGTGACGAAGAGGATGAAGATAAACAAGAAAGAGCTGGAATCACTGGAGGTGGAATATTAGGCGGAAGCGATCCATGGACACAACAAAGTACAGCACCCATTACGGATCCTCTACAGACTTGGCATTGCAAAACTGCAATTAATTCTATATCGCATCATTCATCCGATCCAGTATTTGCATCAGGTTCTACTGCAGTACAAATTTGGGATATAACAAGAGGTGGAAATGGTAGTAGTTCGGGAGGCGGAGCTTTACGAGAGATGACATGGGGTGCTGAAAGTATTAATGTAGTTCGATTTAATCCAAGTGAAAAAGAAGTTTTAGCAGGCGCTGGAAGTGATCGTGGAATTGTTTTATATGATTTGCGTAGTGGCAAACCTCTAACGAGAACTGTGATGAAAATGCGAGCAAATGATTTAGCATGGTCACCAATCGAGCCAACAGTATTTGCAGTTGCATCAGAAGATCACAACATGTATACGTTTGATATGCGAAATATGACGAATGCTTTACAGATCTATAAAGATCACGTTTCAGCAGTCATGTCTGTCGATTGGAGTCCAACAGGTCAAGATTTAGTCACAGGTTCATACGATCGAACGGTTCGTCTTTGGAATACAGGAAAAGGAAATCATTCTCGTGATACATATCATACTTCACGTATGCAACGTGTATTTGCTGCAGCTTATACGCTTGATGCACGTTTCGTTTGTTCGGCAAGTGATGATGGTAATGTTCGTCTTTGGAAATCTCGTGCGAGTGAAAAGTTGGGCATTCAATCTGGCAAAGAACGTGCTCAACGTGAATATAGACAGCAATTGGTTAACAGATGGCGTAATGTGGGTGACGTTGGCAAGATTGATCGTCAACGTAGAGTACCTAAAGCCGTCAAAACTGCACAGAAACTCAAGCATACAATGTTGGAAGCAGAACGTACAAAAGAAGACAGAAGAAGGAAGCATTCCAAAGCTGGTCAAAGCAAGCCAAAAGCTGCCAGAAAGGACGCTGTGCTGGCTCAACAGGAATAAAGGGGGATTTTGGAGGGAGATTGTTGACATTTTCATTGTATTTTTATTCATGCATTCACACGATAGTCATTCATACGTGCCCACTTTTTGAATCGGGGATGAATGATATTGATTGATGTGGTCAGAGAGAGGTAGATGGCTATGATAAATGAGTGAGTAACTTAGTCAATTTGAATTCCATAATCATACGCCAATATGTTTGATTTATGCATTCATATGATCGTTATTTATACATACTTGTACACATGCCTTAGGCGCCCATCAGAGGTTCTGTCTCTTGTGGACTTTGTTCCTCTTCTTCATCTTCTTCAGTAACAGCTTTATTGCCGTACAGTACATAATGCTGAACTAAAAGTATTGAATCGAAAAAGAGTGAAATGAAGGAAAGTCCTAATTTACCCGGATCCCCTGTAACGTCTGACCAATCATGATTAATGATTTGTGCGTCAATGAAAAGTTGTAAAAGACTGAATAATCCACCAATTACGTCCAAAGTGATGCCTTCAATTGCAAATCCACGAGTTGATTTGCGAGAGAAATTGAGTATTATTTGAGGCTGGAGGGGGAGTAAGAATTGCAGGTTAGCTAAATACTAAAGTTATGATGGTGCATTTATTCAACACTTACTGAATATTTGATCAAGGTAATGAAGAGCTTGATATAAGAGCAAATGTTGACAAAATCTATCCAACGTAAAATTGAATCGTCATCACCACCACCGAACACACAAATTGTTAAAGTTAGGAAAAAGATTGTAATCAAAATTGCGAGAACGATCTTGCACCAGAGAGATACTTTTTGACCTGGTGCACGTTTATAAATGCGTGTTACTAATAATTGCCAAGAAGCAATAAAAACTGCATGAATAGCAAAAAATGCATCGTTCCAACGAACTAAATTCTCTTGTCCATGATGTGTATTTCGATATTGTTGTTGTACTTTTTCAGAAATCAAGAAAGCAAGATTAAAGATCGCATAACAAACAAAACCAAACGCATTCAATGAAATAAAATCCAAAGAAATTCCAACGACACTCTTTCTACGATACATCAATAATGCTTGAGGCCAAAAGCTTGCCGTCCAAGCAGCAAAATATAACCATCCTAATAAACGTGATAAAGCAGTTGCGAAAATTATGCCTTGATCTTTGTTTATCGTAGTGCTGTTGATGCTATTACCCAGATAAATTCTGGTAGCCATAATGAATGTAGATGACATCTTGAAAGAAGATTGTCCAAACAAAGGCGGCCAACTCCTATCAACTTTTGTCTAATAAAGCGGAGCCGACAGTTTGGAGGAGAGAGAAGAGGAGGTGATTAATCGGAAAAGTGGAGAGATAAGTCTTGACTGATTTAGCGCCTTTGAAGCTAGGAATGGCGTGCGATATAATATGACTCCGACTATTGGTATATTCTAAATTCAGCCTTCGGCGCCTTTAAGCCTCGGTATATTTCCACTACGTCACATTTTGTATTGAGCCCGTGATAGTTTTGCTTCGATCTTCTATCAAGGATATTATCATCATCATCATTTAATCAAAGGAAAATAATAGAGGGAAGCGCCGGAGAGGAACATATAATTCAGTACATCATCATATCTTAATCATATTGTAACCAAAATTGCCTCAAACATGAACAAGCAATAATGGTTCAGTGGTAGAATGCATCGTTGCCAATCAGCAGATAAGCGTAAATTCGATGCGGCCGGCGTTCGATTCGCCGTTATTGCATATATTTTTTGCATTTTTTTTATAGACTGATATTCACACGTGTTTTTTTAGGCATTTAATCTGTCGGCTCGCCGAATAACCGAGCCGTGGATCGCTTATACTAAGTGACTTGGCTGGATTATGCTTCACGCGCCTAAAACCCCACCTACCTAGCAATTTTCAAACAAGTGTGTGCTGTGCATATGCTTGTGTTCATGCGTATAACTCGCATTTGAAAAACCGTGGCGTTGGTTTAAATGCGTTTCGTCATCTTCATCTCTCCATATAATTTTTCCCTTTTCCCCACACTCATCATCTTGCGTCGATCATTAAAAATGCCTTCCCCTCCTAAACCTTGGGAGCGTGGAGGAGATAGTGCTACTGCGACTGCTGCCGCACCGGCAACATCTGCACTTTCATCAACTACTACACCCGCTTTACCAGATAGACCATCCACTCTCGCAGGAACCAGCGCGATAAATTCGACAGGTCTTGGTGGTGGAATAACACCTTCTTCAGCACTCACTTCAACTGTTGGAGGATATGGTTCACCTTATTCCACTTCAGGTTATGGAGGTTTAGGGTCTACTTATGGTGGCCTTGGATCTTCTTATGGATCGTACGGAAGTTATAATTCCCCATATTCTAGAATGGGAGGCATGGGCGGTTACGGAAGCTATGGAGGATATGGTGGTGGTTATGGAGGGTACGGCGGATATGGCGGATACGGAGGAATGGGTATGGGAATGGGCGGAATGGGTATGGGGATGGGAGGTATGGGAATGGGCATGCCAGGACAACCAGGCGATGTTTCCCTAACACAAAGGATGGAATCTGGCACACAGGCAACCTTCGAATTAATTTCTTCTATTGTTGGCGCTTTTGGTGGTTTTGCACAAATGTTAGAAAGTACATTTATGGCTACTCATTCAAGCTTTTTCGCCATGGTTGGAGTTGCTGATCAATTTGCTCATCTAAGAAATTATTTGGGTCAAGTTTTGAGCATCTTTGCTTTAGCAAGATATCTAAAGAATTTATTCTTGCGTGTTACAGGTCGTGCAACTGCTATTGATTTGGATCCAAGAGAATTTGGAGAATTCGCAAAACATGGAGGAGCAATCGCTGGACCTAACGGAGCACCTGGCGCAAAAGCTCGACCAAGTAAACGACCTTTGGTTGTATTCTTTTTGGCCGTTGTTGGTTTGCCTTATTTGATGGGCAAATTGGTTCGCTTAATTACCGCTCGTCAAGAAGAAGAAAGGCTAAGATTGGAGCAACAAGGCCTATTGCCTCCTGGATCACAAAACATGACACCTCAACAACAACAAGAACATATCAGACATCAACAAATGCTTCAACAACAGCAACAAGAAGGAGGAGCAGGAGGTGTACAAACGACTGCTTCAGGTGAACCATTGGATCCAAGCAAATTGACTTTTGTACGTTCATTGTACGCATACAATGCTTCTGATCCATTAGAGCTCAGCTTGAAATCGAACGATATTGTTGCTGTTTTGAGCAAAGTGGATCCCTCAACAGGTCAAGAATCACAATGGTGGAAAGGAAGGACGCGAGACGGAAGAATCGGATGGTTCCCTAGTACGTATGTTGAATCTTTGGAAACAGCAAAGGAACGAGCAGCAAAATCAAATGAGCAGCCAATCAAACAAGTTGATTCAGCTCCACAAAAAGCATTGCCTAAACCTGCAACTGCCACTGCAACGAGATAAAGAAAGGCGTATTGCAACGTCAGATCGTGTATATCTTAATATGTACTTTTATAGATGCTTAATCTCTCTGTTTTTGCAAATATTATTCCCAAAGATCTGTAAACGTTGCTTGCCTGCCTTTGATGAATACTTTAGCCATTTGACACTGAACTTTAATCTTATGGCTGAATGACTTTTAAGACAGTGGTTGCATTTCCCCAAATCAATGCCTGGTACTGTACTCTGAAGACATGCTTGGTTTTTAGGATTGCTAAGGATAATGTTACAGATATAATACAAATTGAAGTACAAGTCCTCCTCAAACATCGTCTGGCTTAGCGACTTTGCGTTTCTCAATGATGCCCGTTTGTGGATCTTGCATTTCTTGCCAATTGATAGGTATCATTGGCTGTTGAGAATGAGATCTTGAGTTAAGAGCAGTATCGGAAAGGGCAGGTAAAGCATAAACTACGCCTAAATGATTTTGAGTAGTAGCTAAAAAATAAGAACGTGAATCACCTAAAGAAATAACGATTGCTTTTACAATATCTCCTGGTCTAAAACAATCTTGCATTCTTATTTTATCTTTTTCCGTTTGTCTAACGTCTTGTGTTCGAATTATACCGGTAAAATCCGCTCCTGATGGATCTTCTCCTGCTGCTTGATTTGTATAACCGCATGAATTCCAATCTCCCGGAGCACATGGTTGACCATCAACAATTAAGATTGAAACGTTTGCTTGTCTTGCATTTACACGTGTAATACGACCTAAAATTGTCGATCCTGGCATTGGAACGACAAATCTTGGTTTTGTGCCATGATTGATTTCCGTTTGTCCATTTTTGGATGAAATTTGTCCTACTAAAGAGGAAAGTGTATATTCTTGACGTTCGTATGTACCTGTGCCTGTTTTCGATGTTCCTGGAATAGGTTGTCCCGGCAAGAGTATTTGTGACATTGTGTAAAGATGGTGTTAAGAGCAATAAAGAAAAATAAAAAGTCTCCGAAATTATTCTTGTCACGCGCCAAGTCATTCATTTCTTCTTGATCTGGGCCTGTGCGCCAAATTGGGCGGCGTGTGTTGGAAAGGGCGTTAGATTTAAGACTCAAACCTGCTCAACTCCAAAACGAGATAGATTTACATACATACGTACTTCCCCACTCCATCATCATCTTTGGCTTAATACAGTCATGAATACAACATTGAACCGCTTCAATGCGGTTTCGGCTTTGGCAACTTCCGTTTTGATGGCTTTAGCAGCATTTACGGCAATCATGACATATCCAACCCATAAACCAAGTGGAAGAGTAGCTATTAAAGAATTGGAAGTGTGAGTATTATGATTGAAGAAGCTGGTAAAGATGATGCAAAGAACTCAACTGACAATAATCACTCTCATCAAATACAGCGTCAAAGGAAGATTAGAATGGCATATGGATAATCGTGTTCAAGATTTCATGAAAGTTTCATTTGATATCGATGCTGATTTTACAAGTTTATTTAATTGGAATACAAAACAAGTATTTTTAAGTCTAGTAGCTGAATATCCAACCAAAAGACATGAGCTAAATCAAGTAGTCTTATGGGATAGAATCGTACGTTCAAAAAAGGATGCAAACGTTTATTTACTCGATGCTACCAACAAATATCCATTCAGAGAAGTTTCAAAGAATTTCGCGTAAGTTTTCACATTTCATATTGATCAAAAGGATATAACAATCTTGCTAACCATCATCCCTTTTCACAGAAACGTCAATGGATCTACATTCACTCTTAAATGGAACACGATGCCTAAAGTTGGTATCCTTGCTTATGGAGATGAACAGCGAACAAACGAATATTCCATCCCTGCTCGTTTACAACGTGATGGTATTGCAGAACTGTACTTCTAGTATACGAAAAAAAAAGAATAATGATAATGCTAGGTGTTAAGTGGTATTACATGTGATGATAATGTACAAAATGTGTGTGAGTGATATTTGTGTTCCGAATCAGGAAGGTGAGTGATTCTCGCTTGGGTATGCTATTGCAGCCTTTGCAGACACGTTTGCCCTTCCAGCCTGATGATCATCTGATAATTGCCTCAACATGACGTCCATCTCATTACGAAGTGATTCTATAGGGGGAGAGAAGTAAGTCAGTAAAGGTGAGTATATGCGTCACTTTTCACAACCCAAATTCTCACCTGCATCTCGTAAAGCATCTCTATATTCTTTATTGGCAATGATCATTTCTTGATCGATCTGTTGAAGTTCTTGTTTGATAGATTGTTCATTTGTTTGTTTAGGTAAACGTTGAAGTAATCCTTCCATCTCTTTTGCTTTTAAAATTAAATCATCCGTTAATTCATCTATATTTTCCGACATTATTTTTTCTTCAATCAAATGATTTGTTGCATTTGATTGTACTAAATTTGTTGGTTGAAATAATGGTATTTTTGAATTGATTTGAACGTGTGCACTTCTATGCGTTAAAAAGTGTAATGAAGAAGTCATTATTTGAAGCATTAATGCAAGATCGGATTCTAATTGTGAAATTAAATCTATCGATGTTCCACTTTGTTGTGTATTCTTGTTCTTTTCTTCTTCTTCACCCTTTTCAATCCCATTCTCATCACCATTCTTCACTGGTTCAGCTACCATCGTTTGTGCAAGCTTTGATGGTCCAGCAGATAAGTTACTTGCTGCATTTTGAGAAGAAGTCATCTTTTATTAGGTGGAAGTGTGGAGACAAGATGACATTTTGTAAACTATACTTACGCGTGGCTCGGTGCGTTTTCCGTTACAAGCGCTGAGAATAAAAGTGGTGAACAGAATTGAGTAAATAGAAAATAGTCTGATTGAAGATTAGAGATTGTACATCATTGGTATCCTATATACAAATATATGGCTATATAAAAAAAAGAAAAGGTGATGATTAATCTACATTCTTGTAATCAGACGGTAAAGCTGGCATAGGTTTAGGTTCCACTCCCTTTGGCCGTGGACTTAAAACACCAGTGATCGGACCTGGATCTGAACTGGAAATCGGACTTCCAGTTTCGGCAAACGTTGGTCCACCATCTGCAATGGCAGCATTATGCGGACTACTACCATATTCTGGTGGAGCATCTGTTGCTGTTGAAGATGAAAAAGTTGAATGTTGCTCGTCATGTACAGATCTTGGAGGTACAGTAGAAGGTGAAAGACCTCCCACATCTGGACGACCTCCACTGTTTGACGGACGACGGTCTGGTAAAATTGTAGGTTCCAAATTTAGATTGGGCGGTAATGATCCACCTTCAGGCAAAGGTGATAAAGGAATTACAGTACTGCCATACGATTGTCTTGAATAAGCCGATTGTGAAATTGTCTCATCAGTAGATTGTTGTAAAGATGAAGATTCGGTTGGATGGCTATCAAAACCGCTTGTTGTAACATCATCTTCATGAATCATTTCAGCCAATTCAGTCTTGTGACTTTCTGCAAAGCTAATTGTATCACGATGTGAAAGTGTACTTGCATCCTTTGTTGCAGGCACATAAGGAAGAGTATAATCTGGCTTGTGATCTTTCAATGCTGGCCCAACAGCTGCACGAATGGCTGCCACTTGTGTTTCATTCTTCCAAACCGCCTCTTCAGGTAAACGAGAATGATGACGAGGCGTTGGAAATGGCGGTGCATAAACAGGCAATTGTTCTAATAACAATTTTCCATAACGTGATACCACTGCCATCTTTTCGCCCAATTCGATAATACTATCAAAATGTGCATCATAACTTGAACGTACAGCCTCACGTTTTAATTTGCCCAACTCTTCTTCCTTTTCTTTATCTTCAAGTTCTAATGTCTTCAATTGTTCTTCCAAAGGTGCAATCTTTTCCGAATTTGGAATAGCACGTTCAGGTATCAATGTCATTAATTCTTTGTGAATCTTGATACGTTGTTGTCTACGTGGTGCTAATTCCATTTCTAATTTTTGAATGCGTTTAAGGTCAGCCCGTGACTCTTCGATACGCTGAGCATGTTCTATATGTAAATCTCCAATCAAAGAAATCATATATGCTAATCTATCCGACACATCTGCCAATGCTGCATCTCCTGCACTATCTTCACGTTTTTCAGCCAATTGATCTTGACCCCATTTATACGTCGCAGTTGCCATTCCTTTCGTTTGACGTCCTAATGCTTCATGTTCCATTCGTGTACTTTTCAAATGACCAGATAATTGATGAAAAGATCGATTTTGTTCAAATCTTGGATCGATTGATGCAATTCCATGTCGCAATAATGCTGGCATGAATGAACTGTTTGTAATCGAAATCGGTTTAGGATTTTTGAATGCATTACAATGAAAGATTGCATGCAAGTTCGAAAGTAACCCGTCCGTTGCAGAAAGAGCCATTGTTGTTTATTTGTTTGGTAATCAGTCGTTTGATAACAAATATGGTAAGGTGGATAAGAGGATGAGAGTGAAGATAAAGATGATTTTATATCATGTCAGTCTCTGTTCTAAATCTCAGATGACATAACGGGGCTTTTGATAATCTTACGCCATATCAACCCCACGCGGCGTAATCGTTTGTTGTATCATCGTCATAGCCAATTCACTCACCTTTTTTGAAGACCCGATCTACTACTGCCATCATTTCCACTTGCACTGCCAGCACCGCCGCCGCCGACGCCGCCTGGATGATTGTTAACGGTTTGTTGAAATTGAGCTGCTGCTTCTTGTGCTCGATCACGAGCTTTTTGGAAGAAGGAGGCCATGATTGCGGTGTTGTTTTGTTGTGGTTGTGATTAAGAATTGCAATTATAAGAACAAAGGCGTATATCACCAAGCTGTAAGTTGAAAAGCTGTGCTAATGCAGGTCAGTGTACACAGCAGTAAAATATAGTCTATCTCATGAGCTTTGATTATTTTCGGAAATTGAGTGGCAGACTTAGCGCATTCTAAGAAAGTGGCTGAATGCATGGCCGCCCTCCACAAAATCAAAATCAACAGAAGGATTCAGCGGCGGCAGTGATTGAGTTCTGAGGCTCAATGCGTAGAATCTTTTTTCTTTGTCTTTTGTATCCCCGATCCACCATCTAATCTCATATCCTTACAATTCATCATCAATCATGACAAACGCTGCATTTTCACCTAAAAACCTTGCCATTATCACTGGCGGGGCAAGTGGAATTGGATTAGCAGCGGCTAAAGCATTCGCATCAAAGTTTGGAATGCACGTTGCGATTGGAGATAATTCTGGAGCAGTTGAAGAATCTGTAAAAGTGATTCAATCAGAAGCAAAAGAAGGAGTTAAAGTTTGGGGTGGTAAAGTTGATGTTTCTGATAGACAAAGTGTTGAATCATTCAGTAATCAAATTCAAACGTGAGTATAGGGTGGGTGCAGCATGAGATGACCACTTTATGATACTGATCATTTCTTTCCCCAGAAACTTCAAAGATGCAAAACCAACCGTTTTGATGGCTAATGCAGGTATCTCAGGCTCAACAAAAGCAAGTGAATGGGAAGGATGGGAAAAAGTATTAGCGACAAATATGTATGGAGTGATAAATGTAAATCAAACATTTCTACCTTTAATAAAATCACACAAACAAAAATCTTTAATTATCAATACAGGTAGTAAACAAGGTATCACAACACCTCCAATGACAGGACCAGCTTATAATGCAAGTAAAGCAGTAGTAAAAGTTTTTACAGAACAACTTGCATGGGAATTACGTAATTCAGAAGAAACGAAACAAATTCAAACTGCTTTACTCATTCCAGGCTATGTTTGGTCAGGTTTAACGGGTGCAGGATCAGGTAAACCTAAACCTGAAGGAGCTTGGACGGCAGAACAAACTGTTGATTTCATGTTGGAAAGATTGGAAAAGCCTGGAGTATTTTACATTCTATGTCCCGATAATGAAACACCAAGAGAAACCGATTTGAAAAGGATGGAAGTGAGTATTGCAAGTGGTATGATGATGAGCGAAAAAATGCTAATCTTTCTTTTCTATCATCCAGTGGAATATCGGTGATATCATCGAAGATCGTCCAGCACTTTCACGTTGGCACGATGACTATTCTGCTAAATTCAGTAAGTTTCCCAGCACCACTTCAGATGATGAAAGAACGTTCTTACTGATCACTGTACCCCCTCTCTAGGCGAATTTGCAAAACAATAATCATCACACTTCAGTCAATATTCTGAATGATGTACAAATTGCGGAAATGTGATACACAAAAGACAAAATATATTACCCAAATACGTTTTGACGACTAAGTTCATCCGGTTTAGCATCTCGCACCAATTTTTGACGTTTGGCTTCAGATTTGAATTGAGCGTTTGTTCGATCTTTGTATTCTTCTCCTTGTTTGCGTCTGGTAAGGTGACGGGTCATATTGGGTGAAATGTATTCTGGATTTTCGTATACTGTTGCACCACCAAAGCTACCTTCAAAGATGCGAATCGGAGTTAAAACCATTCTTGGACCGATTTCAACTAAAGTGGGTTTTTGATCTTCCGTTGAAGATCCTTTTTTGTTACTACCATTAGCCGAAGAAGCTTTTTCGGCAGCTGCTGAACCTTTTTCGATAATTTGATAATGTCTAAACCAAACCTTATTATCCAAAACGCTAAAGCTGATCACATGATCGATAAAAGGTTTACTCTTTCTTGCCATTCTTGGAACTCCGAACATCTGAGTGAATAATTCTTTAATTAAACCTAAATGAGGACGTTGATCAAAACTTGCATCGAAGCTTAATAATGGTCTACTTCCTTTTAAGCAATTTCCTTGCATTTTTAATTCGTCCATTGTATGAATATTTTGAACGTGAAATTTTACTGAAGGTCCGTTTGGTGTTTTACTTGCCCATAAATATAAATCTTCATGTTTTCTTGCTTCGAAATAAAGAGTATTATTGCAATTATTCAATTCTGCTAATTCGTTTAAAATGTGTAAATTTGATTTTGAATCTAATTTTGAATCTTTTTTACTATGCGGTAATAATGATTCAAGATCGTTCACTAAATGACGCATTCTCATAGTTACACCACGAGAAGGTAAAATGAGAACACGTTGTTTATTGCGTATCGTCGTCGTTGTTGCACTTCCATTTTGTTCAACTTCATCAGTTGCTTTACGTTTACCTTTTGAAGCTGCACTATAAAGAGATGCCATCTTTTGTTTCGAAAAAGTGATCGGAAAGAGTGTATGTGGTTAAAAGTCAGAAGAAGATTTCACACAGACCCTACGCGCAAGGATTAAAAATGCAAAGTGATCCAAAATTCTTAGAATTGAGAAAAAATTCCAGAGTGGGGGAACACGTGACAATAATAAGTAGACTACTGGCTATTCCCTCCACGCTTAGAAGATTATGCAAGCGTTCTTCTCATTCATCATCAATGCTTCTTCTCATATCATATTTGACAACAAAATGATTATACGGTATACTGGAAGAGGTATAATACGAAATAATGTCAGAACGAACTCATCAAAGCTAGGATATTCGATTCGATATGCTTCCACAACAGAGATACCTACTACAACAGGACCAACAGATCCAGCAACAAGTGTAAGAACGTTGGTAGAACAAGTAGATCGATCATCAATTCTAGCTTCTAAATTCTATCCACCTCATCTTCAAAATCACTTTTTAGCTATACGTGCATTCAATGCAGAAGTTGCAAGAGTTGCTGAACTTGTTGATAATGAATTAATGGCGCGCATTCGTGTAACTTGGTGGCGTGATGCAGCACAAGCAGCATTTAAAGGGAAACCACCAAGACATCCAACAATGATTGCTTTAAGTGAAGCAATAAATGATCCAAACGTTCAAAAGTATGGTGGTTTAGTAGAAGATCATTTTGTGGCAATGTGTGAAGCAAGAGAATCAGATCTTTCGGCTCCTACAACTCCTCCAACATTGGAAGAAATTGAATCATATGCAGAGAAAACTTCTTCACGTTTATTTTATCTTTCGTTGAATTTATTAGGAGTTTCAAAAACGGTCACTGATCAAATATTTAGTCATTTAGGTAAAGCAAGAGGAATAACGCAATTGCTCAATTCTGTTCCTTTTCATGCTGGTGTAATTCGAACAACTGTTCCAACACCTCCTGAAACACCAACACAAGAAGGAGTTAAGCCAAAATCGAGATCAGGACCTGCAAAACCACGTCAAAGGAGAATTGTTTTACCAAGAGAATATCTAAACAAACATGGTGTTATAGAAGAAGAAGTTTATCGTAAAGGTGCAGAAGCAAAAGGGTTAAGAGATGCAGTTTTTGATACAGCAACAAGGGCAAATGATTACATTATTTCTGCAAAGTCATTACTTCAAGATGAATTTAAAGGAGGTAAAGTTCCACAAGCTTTAATCGGTCCTTTAGTCGAAGCAACAACATCCACAACAATGTTACAAGAATTGCAAAAGAGAGATTTTGATATTTTTGATACGAAACTAATGATGGTTGCAAGTGGAAAAGGATGGAGATTGCCATGGAATATGTGGAAAGTAGGATTCAGTGGAAAGTTATAAAAAGAATTTGTCCATATAGAACACAGAATAGACATCATTACTACGTAGACCACCTCCACGCGTGAAATAATTTTTGGGCGTTCGGAAATGCAGATTTAGAATTTTATTTTATTTTATTTAGCTTAGCTCTTCCTGTTTGACCACCACCTCGTGTTTGTTCCAAAAAACATTCTTTCAACAATGACGACACCATGGATTGCAAGACCACGATGGACATGTACATATTGTAATATAACCATAAACGATGACGTACCTTCACGTATGCAACATGAGAATGGATTACGACATAAAGGAAATGTTGAACGTAGTTTACGTGAAGCGTATAAAAAAAGTGAACGTGAAAGGATAGAAGAGAAAGAAGTGAAACGAAAGATGGAAGAGATTGAACGTAAAGCAAAACAAAGTTATAATGAAAAAGATAAAGAAGGAAACAATGAACAAATTGTTGTTTCTGCTGCTGGTGCTGGCGCAGGTAGGGAATCGAAGACAAAAGAGCCAAAACCCCCTGCTAAATGGAAACCAAGCGATAAATTAGCATCGTATGGATCTGCAATGCCTGTATATGCGGATGAAAATAGTAGATTGGATGAAAGGCATAGACAGCAGCGTGAATTAGAAGAAGCAGAGCGAGCAAAAGAAGGTACAGCAGGAGCATGGCAAACGATAGAGCCGCAGACATCAGCCCCCTCAGAAACAAAGATACAGCCGAGCGAAGGTATACCTCGAACGAGCACGCAGATATCTTCGTCTTCTTCATATAAGGTACGTGAAAAGAAAGGCAATTATCATGACGATGACGAGGAAGAAGATACACTTGATTCGATTAAAGTCAAAAAACGTATACGAACGGGTGATGAAGAAGAACGTAAAAGAAGGAAAGAAGAAGAACAAAGAGCGATGTTACCTCAATGGACACCAGTTCGATTGGATACAGGTATAAGTGCAAAACAGGAAGGCATTCAAGGAGTACCTGTCCAACGAATCAATAAGGGTGAATCAGATTCTACACCAGTAGATTTGAGCAAAGAAGATTCTGAAGAGCAAAAAGATCAAATCAAAAAGGAAGAAGCTGAGCAACCCTCTAATTCATCCTCTTCTAACATGTTCAAGAAACGTAAAGCAGGTTCTGGTTCGGGAGCGAAAAGGGTACGAGCTGTAGTTTAACAATTCTCTCATATGTATGTATATTAGATCAATATTGTATGATATCATGTACTGTACAAATGTATTCCAAAACGTGATCACGAATAATGCTGAAGCGAATAGAGTAACACTTTTCCTCGTGTATTACCCATAGCCATCAATTCTGATCCGCTAGAGAAATCGATAGAAGAAATATGACCTAGAGGTGTTCCAGATGTTGGCCAATTATCAAAGATTGTCATCGAAGGAAGATGAACCATTTTCAAAACATCTCTCTTCTTTGAACTTGCGATAGCCAAAATCTCTCCAGTAGGATTATAGCGAAGAGTGGTTGTAGCTGTGACGATATTACTGATCGATTTACGTGATTCTAATGTAGAAACTACTTGTCCATTATTGATCGTAGTATTACTACCGTTCTCTACCGCTTCACGGCCGTACATGTTCACGATACCATCTTCGCTACCGATAGCCCACCATTGTCCTGAAGGACTTGCTTCGATGCTTTTAGGTGCAAAGAGACCAACATCATGTCTTTGAGCCTCACACGTCATCTGTCGGGTATCCCAAACGTGCACGACTCCTTGATTGCTGAGAGAAGCCAATCGATTCTCATTAGCAGGATCCCAGCTTAATCCTTTAAGAGGTGCGTTCATCTGCATTCTTCCGATCAGATTACCGCCACCAGATCCTCCAGACTGATTATAATCTAATAAATAAATCGCTCCTCTTCTTCCTCCGATTGCCAACTGTTTACCGCCATCCTGTGCAGGTGCAAAGCGTGCTAATGAAAGATCTCTTTCTTGTGAATCCTCTTCTCCTGCAGATGCATAAGCTCGCCAAGGTGTTGAACGTGTAGTCTTTCCGGAATAAATATCATGTACGTAGAAGAAAGGCCTCGGTCCACTTAACATGATCGAAGATCCGGAAGGATGAAATTGGGCTGAACGTAAAGGCATGTCGGGAAAGTGGACTGATTCCAAAAGTGGATTCTCTTTTGTGTCAATATGGTATAAGTGTAGCATGCGATCTTTCGATGTGGTAAGCATAACATTTGCCCTTGTTGCAGGATGAAAAGCAACTTGTTCGATTGCAGAAGGTTTTGTTCTTGCTTCTCCTTCGTTCGCATTTCGAAGTCTTTGAATCTCTATCCTCTGTTTGGGAAGCGTTGTTCCTTTCTGTCGTCTATCTCCTCTTGAACGGCTCACAAGTCCCATATCAGTATTCAACAAATCGCCAAGAGATTGCATTCCAGCCGAACTTCCGTCTGCTTTGCGTAGCTCTAGAGAGGCCCATCTAGGTCGTGGATGTAACTTTTCAAACGTTCTTCTCAAACGTAATTCGTATTCAGTACCACTTATGCTCACTTCATCGGCTGTTTCACGTAAATTTCGCAATTTGTTCATACCTTTACGACTTCCATCTTCTGCTTTTGCATCAGCACCTGCCAGTGTGACTGTGAGTGTTGCACTACTAGGATCAGTCCAAACTGGTTCTCTTCTAATAATCTCTTTCTTTTTGAATAACAAAGGCTTGTCTGGATTGTGTGTGTTGGTAGTATCACCCTTCTCTTCAGATTCACTATCACTTTCGCTATCTTCTTCGCTATCGTCACTATCGCTTGCTGAAGAGCTTGAAGCTGATGAAGACGATTGAGATCCGTTATCCTCTACACCTTCTGCAGCAGTATCCAGAACAAACAAATCATCATCTTCCATCAATTGTTCTGCAGTTGATTGAGGAATTTTTGATGAATTTTGTTCCCTTTCTTCATCTTCGTGATTTATATTCTGCCTTGTTTTCTTCTTCTTTCCTTTGATATTTCCTCCAAATAATGATTCTGTTAATCGAAGTTCTTCCTCATCTGGTTCATCGTAATTTTGTCTCTTTTGCGAACCATTCTTTCTCTTTCCATTTGCAGGCATTATGATCACTATGCTGAATGGTAGAAGGAAAAGGTGTGTTTTTACGTTTATATGCAGAATGCACTGTTCCTGTGTCTGTTAAACAATTCTTCTGCGCTAATAACAAAAAATAATTGCCTCTTAATCCAAAAAATTTTGGCTTGCATGCATCACGTGTAAATTAATTTTTTGGAAGATACATTTTTGGCTCTTGCATTAAAAGCTGTTTAATCACTCTCGGCCACCATACAATCAATTCAAAAAAAAGATGGCTGATATATCAAATATAGCAGAAGGCAGCACTTCTGCTAACGTTCCACAAATTGATGAATTAGTGTTGGATGCTGGTCCATTGGTAACGCAACAGAGGTTAATCGGATTAGCGAAAAAGTTTTACGTTCCTTCTTCAGTTGTAGCAGAATTACGTGATAAACAAGCAAGGGATCATTTTCAACGATTACAAGATCAAAGTAATGCAGGAGAAGGTGGCTTTACTATTGAAATACGTGATGCAAGTGCAGAAGCAAAGGTGGCAATGATTGGATTTGCAAAACAAACTGGTGATTATGCTGTACTTTCTCAACCGGATTTAAGCGTTTTAGCATTAACTTATGCTTTGGAAGTACAAAAGCATGGTCAATGGAGAATAAGAGATACTCTTGGAGGTTTGACAGGTCAACAAAAACAGTCAAAACAACAGAAAGAGCAGAATTCTGGCAAGCAGAAGCAAAAGGTAGAGAAGCGGATAATAGATCCATCAGAAGAGAAACACAGCCAGAGCATAACACAAAGATTAGAGGAGGAGACTAAGATTGACGAAGATAGCACCAACAATGCTCAGCCGACCTCATCTGAAGCTCAAACGGACGCTGAAGTTCAAGCCATAGAATCAACTTTGGCATCCACTTCGATAGCGCAATCAGAAACGCCGGAAGAAGCAGAAGCAGATACGCACGACTCAGAAGAAGGATCTTTGAATGATGACGAAGATGATGAAGAGACAGGAGGCGAATGGATCACACCGGATAATATTGACAAGCACAAGAGTAGAGCATTGGGATTAGTATCAGATTCTGATTTGTCATTATTGCAAAACGCAAACAAGACTCGATCTAACGGCAGAATGCGTACGACAGTGACAGAAGCCGATGATGGTTGGTCAACAGTAACTTCTAAAAATACCGTTCAAAAGCCTGTCAATGCCGGCGGAAATGCTAGCAGTAGCAAAAAGTCAAACAACAACAAACCACCTGCAAGAATGACAGTTGCTTGTATGACGGGAGATTATGCAGTGCAAAATGTGTTGTTACAAATGGGATTAAGTTTAGTTGGATTAGAAGGAACACGAATTCGACAAGTTAAATCGTGGGTTTTACGCTGTCATGCATGCTTTAAGATCTGTAAAGACTCAGAGAGAAAGTTTTGTCCGCAATGTGGTAATCCAACACTTTTACGAACGAGTGTGACATCAAGTGATCCTCAGTTGGGAACTTCAGCTGGAATGCAAATTCATCTCAAGAAAAACTTTCAATACAAGAATCGTGGAACAAAATTCTCTTTACCCTTACCAAAACCTGGAAAAGCTGGAGGTGTTCAAGCAGGCGTACCGATTTTACGTGAAGATCAAGCTGAATGGCAAAAAGCATTACAACGTGAAAGAGTACAAAAAAATAAAGAAGAACGAGCTTTACAAAAAGCATTAGAACGTGGAAGTGATTCTTTAAGTGCACGATATGAAGATGCAGATACCTTGAGTATTTTATTAGCAGGTAAAACGAGTGGACAAGGATATCAAGGATTACCGCAAATTGGAGTAGGAAGAAGAAATCCTAACGAGAAACATAGAAGGAAGGTCTGATGTCAAATGTACATTATGATGAATTGATGCGACTACTATTTATACAATGAACTAGATGAGAAAATTAAGTTTTGATAACTTGATTGATTAGCCAAACCAATCCTTTATGACCGCGTTCTGCATGTTCTGTTTGAACTTTTTGTCCAGGTTGATGAAGAGAAGAATTGAACACTTCGATTGACCAAGGACCTTTATAGCCTGTTGCACAAACTGCTTTCACGAAATCCAAAGTAGGCATAAAAGCACCACGATCAAATTCTCCGGGGTATAAACGATTACCTCTACTCCAAATCATACGGGCAGGACGTGGTTCGTTTGGATTTGGAGAAGGTTCAAGTGGTTTTTCCATCTTTCTTGCATCACCAACTTGAAGGAAGAAAACTTTTTCTGCTGGAACTTGAATTGGAATTGATTGAAGAGAAGACTTTAAAGCTTTTTCAGTTTCTTCTCTTGGTTCTTGAATGCCACTAGGACTACATGGATCGGCAAATTGACGACCTAAAGTATTAAAGCTATCGAAACATAAACCAAAATTCGTTTTATCAACTTTTTTAACGATTTCATATGCTTGATCCCATCTATCGATATATGTTCCCCAACTTAAGCCTTCAAATGCGATCCTTAATGGTTTAAGTAGTGTTTGTGATGATTCATCTAGTGTGATTGATTCATCAAATCGTGCTGCTTCATCAGCAAGGAAAGCGAAATCTTCTGCGCATTGATTAATATCATTTGTTATTTCATCTTTTGGTTGACAACTTGAACAACATAATAACAAATCTGTTCCTAAAGCACGCATGATGGCAAATCTTGATTTTACGCGTTCCATTGCATCTTTACGTTTTTGTGAATCTTTCCAACCTTCTATATCACGCATAGGTTGTAAGGATAAAATTTGTAATCCTAAAGAAGCACAAATTCCACGAATATAACTTGCACAAACAAGTTCACGTTGAGCTTCGAATGGGGTACATTTACCATGTGCATTCCAAGCCGTCTTTTCTTGTTGTTGTAGTGTAGAAGAAGAAGAAGTAGAAGCAATTTCATTCTCGTTTGTTGTATTTGATAAACTTCTTTTACCGTATTGTGGACTTGAAGGAGGCGTTAAAGCTTTATAAATAATTGCAAATTCATCACTTTCTGCAAATGCATCTAAATCATCTTGAAATATTTCAACTCCTTCAAATCCTGCTTTTGCTATTGCTCGTAATTTTGAAGGAAGTGAATGACCAGCAGAATGAAATCCAACGCTGGCCGTAAAGATTGACAAAGTTGGCATATTGTTGGTCATCGTCGTCGTTGTTGTTGTTAGGAGAAAGAGGTGTGACTATCATTCATTTTCATTACAGCAAGGCTTTATATATCACTGTATACATACCCCACCTTATCAATTCAAATGTCTTTTTTTTTTCATGGCATACATATGGGGTAGTGACAATTGTTTAAAGACACTGGAATTCTGCAGTTGGGAGGAGAGTGGCGGAAAAATGTTTCTTAAACTTTTATCCGGGCTCAGCATAAAATACGCTTAACACGCGCAAATGGGCTGCAATTGACCGTATACACCGCGGCAAAAAGATGCGTATGCTAAAAGGCTTCTTATATAAGCGGCATTGACAAATATCTTATGTAAGCATCATCTATATTTCTTTATCTACAGAATGAATAGGCCACAGTCTTCAGCATATGACCACACTTGTTTGCAGGCCGTTTGGGCGTGCTAGTGAGGGCGTAAGAACATTCTTTCCTTCTTCTCTCAAAAATTTCTAGATGGATTGAAGGCATTTCCCCTCTACTTTATTGTTCTTAAGCAGGACCTTTTAAACATGTGCACAAAAACAGTGTAAATGAGAAATAGTAAAAGCGGAGCGCAAAGGACGAATTAAAGAACAATGCTATTTTGCCATTTATGCACCTTTGGTATGTGTCTGTGTGCTTGTATGCATGCATAACGCGCCTTTCCTTTCCGAACTTTTATGCGCTGCGCCGCTGCTGGGCAAAAAGTTGCACAAAACCCACACACAAAGGAACTACATGTGTACATACTGAATAAATGCTTGCTTGCCTATTCGAGCGGAAGACCGTATTTGCTGCAAATTTGAGTGTGTGTCTGCTTAGCCTTTCGATGAAAAAGTTGAATTGTTTCGACAACCAAAGAAAAAGCTAAGACGCGCCTTTCTTTTCGTTGCATGTGGTTTGTCTGTATGTGTGTATGCACACACGCCTACGCCCGCTTGCCCGTTTGTATCTACGCCCGCCCCTGTTCTGATGATCACGGATTTTTTTTCTCTTTCATTATTCTCTCTTGACTATTATTATCATCCGGCTCCGTTTACTCCGTCACCCTAATTGTTCACCTTCATTCATCAAGTACAGTTGTGGTCCTTTGAGAGACACACAATTCATCATCATCACAACGATCTTTTCACATTCATTTTTTCAATTCACTCCGATTCGATCGACTCGATTCAATTTCGCTATTCAGTAGACACCAAAACATACAGCACTCTTCTACAAATCAACATACATCATACACAAAAATGCGGCTAACATCGATTGCTTTGATTGGATTATTGGGTTTCGCCTCTAATGCTCTCGCTCAAAGTTCAGCAACACCTTCTTCAACTGCTTCAGCTTCAGCATCAACATCTAGTTTAATTCCAACGGGAATTAGTTCTGGTTGTTCAGATTTCCTAAATTCGCTCAATAGCGATGCAACCTTACAAGCATGCACTGCACCTTTATTATCCGCTACACAATATTATGCAAACGCAACAACGGTAGCAAAAGGAAATAAAGCAGCTTCATCAAACGTAACAGATTCAGCGACTGCACTCAAAAACAGTTTGGGACAATTATGTGCAAATGCAACAGGATGTCAACCAAGCACAATTCGTTCTCAATTGAGTAAATTCTGGAACGCATGTGGAACAGAATTAAAGAGTAAAAATGAACAAGTTGTTGCACTTTATGATGTTTTATACCTCATCAATCCTTTCCATGATGCCGTTTGCACAACTGATGATAGCAATAACTTTTGCATTCTTTCCATCGCAAACAACACTGCTGCAAAACAAGCTTCTTCAACAACTTCAAAACGATCTTTGCTCACAGATGATGCTATGTTGATGCCTGAATTAGTCGAAAGACAAGATGCTTCAGAAACTGCACAAACCATCGATTCAGGAGCAGCAAGTCAATCTAATATTGCTTACTTGTTCTTACAACCAAACAGTGATAAGAACTTATTATGCTCAAGTTGCAGTAAGAATATCATGGCAGCATACATCACTTTCGAAACTTCGATTCCATATGCGATCGGGTTATCCAATTCGGATAAATTGAAAGGACAATCTGCCCTGTATAAAGCAATGCAAGCAACATGTGGAAAAGATTTCACAACCAATGTTAATCAAAAAGCGGGAACGACTGCATTTGCAGAAGTTGGAGGTGCTTTAAGCAATGCTAAAGTACAAATTACAGTAACGCTGGCCGTTGCAAGTTTATTAGCCGTTGGTCTTTCATTTGCTTGATAGGATCGACGAGCTTCTTTCTTTCTCCTTTTAGACTTTCAAAAACATTTTGTACTTTTTTTTTCCTGCGACTATCTTTTCTTTTCTGTGTTTTTTCTTTCTTTCTCATCTCTTGGTCCAGTACCATCTAATCTTGTTTCTCATACCGCTCTTTTGCTTTGTTTTCCCAGTCACGGATTTTCAGGCCCATTGTTAGGCAATATAATCAGCACTTATCACATCTTCGTTTGATTGCTAGCTTAAAGATAAGAAGAGGGAATGTTTGACTTTTGGCTTAATATTTAGACTTTATTGACAATCATTCTTATTATAGGCGACATAGGTAATGATTATTAATCCAATCAAGGGAAATGCTCTGATCGCGCGCCAGGCGTGCGTTTTGCGTAAGTATTGCTTTGGCGTGAAGGATTTAGGGTTTTTTTCACGAGAAGAATTTTGAGAACAACATCACTTTTTGCTTCACCTGTCTCCACACGATCACAAGGTATATACATAAGGAAGGGCAATCGATCAATTCAAGTATATCAAATCATTGTCTTCTTTGATTCAAGCAGGCTTTCTTGTTCTTATTTAATGATCACCTGCCTCTGATGGCTTTACCGAGTATACGTACAAGAATCTTTTCTATTAGATCTCCACAATTGGTTAGAGCTTATTCAAGATCGTTTGCAAGTGCAGCTGCAAATCAATCATCAGCAAGAGCAATCATGCCAATCGAATCTTCAATGCGTGAAAAGATTTCAAAGGAATTTCAACCTGAAACATTAAATATACGGAATGAGTGAGTAAGAAGATGTTATTTTCACTTGGAAGCAGAGATATTGACATTTCATCTTACAGCTCTTCCAAACATGCTCATCATGCTGCAATGGTAGCACAAGGTGGTGGTAGTGGTGAAACACACTTTTTCGTTGAAATCGTTTCGAAAGCGTTTGAAGGAAAAACACAAATCGCTCGTCATCGTGCTATAAATGCATTAATGAAAGATGAATTCGATCAAGGTCTTCATGCATTAAGTTTACGTACAAAAACACCAGCCGAATATGAAAGAGAACAAGAAATGTTTAAAGCTCTCAAAAAGACCGAATAGATAATGCAAATGAAAAAAGGAAAGAGAGAGAGAAAAAAAATTGTATGATATTAGCTGAAACACTGTACATGTAAATGATGCGCTCATTTGATTGTAGGCGAAATGAACTCGAATGAATGAATGTAAATTTCGTCTTCAAAACCGGGAAAGTAAGAGAAATTGACTATTTGTGGTATCGTGCAGTTGTGTGTGTGTATGTGTATGCGTATGTGCATCGTATGCTTGTTTGTCTTGCGTCAACACATCCCCTGTTCATAGCTCCAGGCTGGGAGAGCGGATGTCGAACGTTTACATGACTGAACAATTGCATCCTGTGCTCTGAGGAGCATATGGATCTTCTTTCTTGTCAACAGGTCCCCAAACGGATGGAACGAGATAATCGCGTGTGCTTTTGCAATACCGAATCAGTCTATAAGTTGAGAGAAGAAAGAGGTCAGTAATCATCTCAAATTGATGCCTTTTTTGTGATTTTTGGTACTTACCCTATACTAGCTTCAGATACACGAACTCGTGGACGTTCGAGATCTTCACGTAACCTTTGATTATGTTCGGTCAATCGACGAAGTTTAAGCTCTGACATGGATTGTTTTGGCGGTCTGGCGTTCATGTTGAAAAGGCAAAGCGAGTAAAAAAGGTCGTCGGATTCTGTTTGGCTTTTTATAAAGAAAGAATCTTGAACCTACTCTTTTTCTTGCGCTGATTTAGGAGATGAAGGAGTGAGAAAGGTACGATAATAAGTATAAAATTAGAAATAACTTTTTCTTGTAACTGTAGGCGGTCAGACCGCTTCTTAGTACGATCCCCTTACTGTACATGTACGTATGTACATATGTATGTAAATGCCAACCTTTGTTTTGTACGTATTCTCATCCGCGCTTGTCACCCCAGTCACGCACGCCCTTTGTGCTGCTGCATGTAGGTTATTATTAATGCGTCCCTTATTTTATTCAGCCCACGGAACTCTCAATCCTTCAACAAATAAGGCTACATGTAACACGATTCGATTAGCGGAGAAAGGAAAAGCAGCCACACTCCAAATCGACGAAAAGATGATCTTCAGCACTTCTTCCATCTGATACATATCGAATAGAAAAATGCTCATCCTCGGCCAGTCTAACTCGTGATTCGGCAGAGATATATGTATAGAGTAAGTATATGAAGCACCTTCTTTTATCATGCTCTTTGGCTCGTTTAAAGAAGCCATAAAACTTAGAAATGTGGTCTATCATAATATAAACAACAACATCTGTCTTTCTCAAACATCCTTTGCTATACATTCACATCAGTATTCTGTAGGTTTGTCACATTATAAATCGTCAAGAATTGCATGCTAGAGAAAAAAAGATTGAAAAAGTTAAAAAAGCCTTGACTCGAAGAGCACAAGGTTAAGAAAAGAAGGGAGCCTCCAGTCCAAGAGTAGTCTCGCATCGAGTTGTTTCCGAAAAGAAGATCAGAAATGCCATCGATTGCACTCAAGCCCAATTCGACTGCACAATCAGTACGTATTTTGGGCATCCTCCTCATTTTTACCCTGATTTGCTAGCACTGCCCCCAAAAGGGAACAAACGCTGGCAAATGCAACGCTCCTACTATATGTTACCCCCACATCAAGCTGTATCGATCCATCAATCTTTCAAAACACATGCTCAGGTCAAGTAGCGATGTTCTAGCGGCAACAAGTATAAGGCTCCCATGAAAAAGTTCGATTTCAATCTTACACGAAAACGTGCAACGTCAGACGATGTAGTCTTCATCAATTTCGCAAACACATTCCCAAATCCTCTATATGGGTTGCATTGCTGTCCTTTTTGGTCGCATGAACGCACTCAAATACAAGTCCAACCTAAGAAGGAAGACTCGCGTGAATTGCGTCAAGGTGCTCAGAACATCCTACACACACCAACAGCTTGGCATAAAATGTCAGCTGGTCCATTGTCCATCTGACTGACAACACTCTTTCTGCATTAGAAAATGCAGACGTCTTGGTATTGCATCAGAATAGACAACAGCACGGCATTAACGTGTGTAAGACGGAGCAGGACAGTAAATACCCTGAGAGAACATTGAGTTTGTGTTCGTTCCACCAATGAATCTTCCCAACATCATCATAGACATCGGCAATCATGAAGAGGCCACGTTGAATCCAACGCGTTCATTTCTGGTGAGAACTTTTGAATGAAATTATCATTCCGCCCAGCTAGAGCTGTAAGAGCAAGTATATACTTGAAACAACCAGAACATCCTACGACCGTCCTTACGATGCGATAGAAATAGGAAGACGTAATCTTAAGCTTGCCGCAATACGGAAATGTAAAGTGCAACAGGCCAGTTGTCCAGCCTGATATACAGGCCAAGAATCCCTGACCTTGAGGTAGCTGTCTCAATCACCTGAGGCAATTGAAAGGGGAGGAGGAGTATGCGGACCTTCCCACTCGCAAATCCCAACAATTGCATATCCTTCGAAAAGCATAACAATTGCACAGGAGGCGAGTATCGATGGCCTTCGGACTGGAGGCTGATGGTGGAACGTGGTGAAGTGATTAAACGTGTTTGTAAAACTATTCTAAAACAAGAGCTGAGCATTTGCAGGCGCCGGCGCATTAATGCGAAAAATTATATGAATATTCTCATAACCTATATTCACGTGTCGCGCTTATTCTACATTTCATTTCGAGAAGAAGGGATGCTTTTTAGGACTACATGTATTCGCTATAACATATACTCAATCAAGCTTCTTTTGACGATCTTGTAATTCAATCTCTTCTGCTGGTGCTTTTGAAGAAGACGAAGAATTGCTTGCGGTCGATGGCTTTTCGGCCAAAATAGCAGGTTGAGGAAGTGGTTGAGAGAAATGTGCTCTAAGTTGATCATCTGCTAATCGATGTACTTCTCGACCAACAGCTTTTGAAACGCTCAATAAAGGTCCAGCCAGATTTAATTTGAATATGATATACGTTCCTGCCAATGCCAAAAGTAATAAGGTAAAGTAGATTGGTGATCGAACAATAGCAATGAATTCATTCCATCCCAAAGCTGCCATAACAGCATAAATCCAAACTGGTACTTGAGCAATTGAAGATACCATACTTCTCTTTGCTTCAACATAGTAAGCATCTGCTTCTTTGCGGAAGCGTGCTTCGACATCTGCTCTACGAGTCTCGCTGAAGATGTTGAGTGTATCGGAAAAGTCAAACTCTTCATCTTCTCCGCGTTCAACAATAGCTGAATGGATTGGATCTTCCGATGTAGAAGGCAAAGTGATATTCTTTGATGGATCCGATGCCTCAATACGAGCATATACAGGTATCAAAGCCAATGTATCGTTCCTTGCTTTGCTAAAGAATCCGTCAATATCATCATCAGGCTTCCAAACTCTAGGAATGCCTTGATCATCATAACGGAATTTATCTTCAAACAAGCCACGCAACTTTGACATAAGGACAGGGTCAGCCGTTTGCTCGTCCACCTTGCTGCGTAATGCTAGCCATGACTTTCTCCGTAGCGAATTAAGTGCAATTGCATTTTCCTCTTCGGTGCAATTAAATCCTTTAGCTTTGCTTAAATAGGTTGATTCTGCTTTTTCCAATGCAACTCGGAATGCGTCTAATGCGCGATCCCACATGTCTGGTCCAGGTTTGGAAAGAGCAAGCTCAATAGGTTCAGCAATCGATTTCTTCAAAGATCGTTCAATTTGCGTAACCATCTTGACTGTTTCTTCAGCACGGCATTGATCAGCAATCTTGTCTACATCCTCTTCAAATTGACTGAATTCTTCTT
Organism: Meira nashicola; assembly: GCA_001600355.1. NCBI lineage: Eukaryota > Fungi > Basidiomycota > Exobasidiomycetes > Exobasidiales > Brachybasidiaceae > Meira > Meira nashicola. Next base: position 245,218 of record BCJU01000002.1, on the reverse strand, counting down.
TCACGCTCCAATCTGTGTCTTGTAAGAGAATTAGAGCAGCAGCAGCATTGTATTTTGTCAAAGCTTTCTTACGCTCCTCTGAAACAACTTGTCCGAAATCATAAGATTCTCCACGAAGGCGGTCAACGATTGCTTTCTTGAAAGTTGCAATGAGGATTTTGTGTAAATTGCGCAATTGACCGAGGAAGAGTGGCAGCAATGCAGTATTCAGTTTCTCCAAAAGCTCTAGCCGTTTACGTTTGTAGACTTCTGAATGATAGCGAGATGCATCTTTGTCAAATTTGGCTAATGCCAAGCCTCGATATTGAGCCATATCTGCACCCAATGTATCTAGGATTGAACCTGTTTCGAGTGGTTTCCTGAAAGGCTTGACAGAGTTTGCGAATGTTGAAAATGCCGCACTGGCAATTTCATCGCATCGGAATTGAGCCAACATCTCTTGTTGAGTTGGAAGATCAAGATCTTTGTTTGTCATGACCTGTTCCCAAATTGTATCAAGGTAGCGTGGAAGACCGTCGGCTGGAATACGCTTGTGATATTGCTGTTTGAATAAGAATTGAGAAGAATTGCGTTCGGTGAAGCGGCTACGTAGTTGAATGACTTGCCTGTCAAATTCTTCGGGTTGTAGTAGTTTATGCGGTAAACTGGTAAAGTCAAAATCAAAAAAGTCGCTTATGGAAACTGATTCCAATCCTTCAGGCTTGGATAGTGAATCCCAAATTCTATTCATGTCGGCCAACAAAGTTCTCGATAGATTCTCCATTGGTGTATGTGCAATGTGATCGCGAATGACGAAAAGGATCAGTGTTTTATCTTTACCAAGATGATTTTTACTTCTTGCTGCTTGGAAGAGACCTAGATTCACCTCAAAGACGGTTTTCAACATGCCCATATTAGCACCTTGATATAAGCCAACTTGATGTTCCCACATATTCACCATCAAAACTTCAGCGGAAGCCATGCTAAACAATGCTGACTTTCGTTCGAAATCTTGATCTTCACCACGTTCACGACCATCAGAACCTTCAACATCTAAGATTAAGATAGGTGCATGTTGTGCGTGAGACATCCAAATTCCTTTTGTCGTTTGCCTTCTTTCATTTTCGTTCATCACATCAAAGCTTGTACCAAATAATTTATTAAGTAAAGTTGATTTTCCCGTCGATTGACTTCCAACAACTGCACATAAATCATAATTGAATCCTGCATCTTCTAAATCCCACTTTGATAAATATTCCTTGACTGATGGATTGAACTTTTGATCTTCATCGATCAATTGTAATCTTTCACCCTTTCCAGAAGGAGTTGCGTTACTTGATCCGTTACTGATCTCATTGGTAAGGGAAGGAGCTGCTGCTACTTGAGTTACAGCTGCTTGACCTGTTGTAGGTAAGCTTGCAACAGGGGGTGCAGTATGAATAGCTTCATGAACTTGAAGTGGTGGTGGTTGTACTGCTGCTACTGGTATCGGTACTGCATTTGGAATAGCATGAGTATGACCATTTGCATTCAGCAAATTATCATCTTCATGTTGCTGTACATTGTTCATCTTGGCATTAATCAACAATCAACAGCAAATTCCAAGATGATGGCGGAATGAAAATGAAAGAGTGTTATTGGTAAATTGCTCTATTTGCGTATGCAGTATAGTCCAGCAGTAGTATAGCGCGTAGGGTTGTAAAAGTAACACACTCCTTCCTTACTTTGAAGCCGAATCCGCCCCACATACTCTCCGCTTGTTGTACGCTTGTGAAGGAGTGCTGGAAAATTTGAGTTTGAAAGAAGCTATGACGCTTGGGCCATTTCGGAAAATTAAAAGAACAATTCTAAGAAGAATGACAAATTGTGATTTCTTGTCATTCATCCATCACTTGGATCAGGAGTTGATCCGAGAAAGAGTATGGCAGAACCCCTAGATGAAGATGAAAAAGCAAATTTAGACGCTTTGCTTGATTGGATCAAAGCGGAAGGCGGTAAATTGCACGATGATATTTATTTTGCTCGAGACAAACAAATGGGAATATCGCCATTTGCTTCTAATCGTCTACAGGCAGATGTTGTAGCTATCAATATCCCAGTCAAATTGTGCATCACTACTGCTCTTGCAAAGAATGAGATCGGAAAACTTCTGGGTGAAGAAGGATCGGACGAATCAGAAGTAGTTTCTGCTAAAGAGTGGATTCTACTTTACCTTGTCTTGCATAAATTGCTTCTATCGTATGAAAAAGGAAGGAGAGAAAAAGGCAAAGAGGAAGATGACAGAGCTAAAAAGAGGTTAAAGATCGATTCGGATACCTTAACCAACTTTCTTAAGCATGCAGCATATGTCAACTTGCTCCCGGAAGAAATTCTTACACCTATGCATTACAACGTTGATGAAGTAGTATTGCTACATAGCACGCCCTTATTCAATCACGCCATTCAAAGGCATCAAGAAACCCGAGAAGTGTGTGAAAGATTGAGCAAATGGATATTGCAAAAATTGGACAGATCATCTGATGAGGGTTGGACTGAATACTTGAAGGATCAATTTAAATCACCTATCTCACTTCAATCACCTGAAACAGAAAAAGAGCAACGTGTTCAATGGAAAGTGAGGACAGGTGATGAACTATATTGGTGTGAAGATGAAAAGTGTTGGCCATTATTGAAATTGTGGAGATGGGCCGAGACTGTTCATGGAAGGTGAGTAGAAGTATTGCCTGTAAGAGGTATTTGCACGAGTACTAACATTGAGAAACCTTCCTTTTCAGTCGTGCCTTTCCACCTCGTCTTATAGAAGAGCATGAATCTGCACCTATATTAATACCCGGCTTCGACCTTTTCAATCATTCACGCGAAGCAAGAGTGACATGGACATTTGAACGAGCGAATTCAGAAAAGGAGATTGAACATGATTGTGCAACGCTCACTGTACACAATGGAGCAGAAAAGAATCGTCAAGTGTTTAACTCATATGGACCTAAATCAAATGAAAGTTTATTAGCTTCTTATGGATTCGTCAATGATGGTATGGAAGATGATACAATCACTTTGAAACTTGGACAAAAGCAGACAAATGGAGCAACAGCACAAAGCAGTGATACCAAAGAAATGCTGCATTACTGGAGTTTTGAGGAGGTATGCCCACCAGATTTGCTTGAACAAGTGAAGGATATTATCAGGGCAAACGTAAACCCAGAAGAAGAAAAAGAGGATATTGATAGTTTTGCTCCTTATGCGGAAGAAGAAGAAAGGGAATATATTAAAGAGAATATGTATGAACAAGAGGCATATGGTATGATAGCCGAAATGGCAGAGAAAAAGTTAGAAAGTCTTCAAAATGAAAAGATTAAAGAAGCTAAAGAGAACAAGAACATACGGCCACAAGTGTTGTACAATATTGAAATTTATAGAAAAGGTGAGCGAATATTGATGTGGAAGAATGATTTGCTTAAAGCTGATGATTTACAACTTTGCTTTTATGACAGGGCAAACAAGGACACTTGAATGGGCAATCGAGCATGCCAATCAAGAATCTATGGAAATGTACGTCGAGATGAACAATACTTACTACTAGCATATTTGTACTTTACGCAAAACATACTTTATAGAGACAAACCCTCATGAAGAGGTATTCATTATTTTTATGAATCGATAATGGTGAAACATGGCTGCTATTTTGACACAATGAGAACGGTGGTGATGGTAGAGTGCATGATGGAATAGTATAAAAAGACGTACAAACAAGGATTACCAATCACATTTAACCAACGGTGAAAACGCGAACCTTGTTGTCACTGTAACCAGCGAACAAAGTAGCACCGTCAGCAGACCATGCCAAAGACAAACATTCTGGGTCAGGAGAATCTTTGCCGACGTTGGTGAATTCGGGCTTGATGTCTTCGACGATTGATTTGCTTTCCAAATCGAAGATTTTGATGCAGCTTGCAGTAGCAGCGCACAACCAGTAACGGGTTGGGCTGAAAACCAATGCGTTGACGACATCTCCGGCCTCAAGAGAGTACAAGTGCTTGCCGTCAGTCAATTCCCACAACATAGTGATGCCATCCTTACCACCTGAAGCGCACAAAGATCCATCGGGCGAAACGGTAACAGTGTTGATGTAACCGGTGTGACCGTAGTGGTTTGTCTTGAGCTTGCATTTGGACAATTCCCAAACCTGTCGTAAGAATGAATGCATCAAAAGCTGTTAGTAAACTATTTTCCCCCATACAAAGCTCGTAAAATGCATAGATAATATCATCCTTTTCTTCAAACGCGACTCAGCGATCTTGGTGGTCAAAGATATTCTCATGGAACTACACGAATGAGTTCTCCGTAGTAGCAAATATTATGACGATCATCTCTGTGCGCACCCATTTCCTCCTTTTACCCACTCTGCAATCTCGGTCTTTTGCCAGATACCCTACATCCCAACATTGACTGTGATCCCTTTTATCTATGCATATACTCATCCGCAATACTCACCTTGACGACCTTGTCCCATCCGGCAGAGACAATGACTGGGTTGCTTGGGTTAGGGCTGAAGCGAACGCAGCTAACCCATTCAGAGTGACCATCTTCTTGGATGTTGAATTTGCATTCACCCAAAGTGTTCCACAATTTGATTGTACGGTCACGAGATCCACTAACGATTTGACGGTTATCAGCAGAGAAGCTGACTGACAAAACATCACCAGTGTGACCAACAAATCTTCTTGCGGTTGTACCTGTGTTCAAGTCCCACAAACGTAAAGTCTTATCCCAAGATGCTGAAAGAGCGAATTGACCGTCGCTGGAAACTGTGACATCGCTAACAAAGTGGTTGTGTCCGTGCAAGATCTTCTTTGGGAAACCGTATTGTTCATCACGGGTCAATTGCCAAACGATCAAAGTCTTATCACGAGAAGCAGTCAAAAGCAAATCTGGGTTTTCACCTGAAGTTGCAATTGCTGTGATCCAGCCTTTGTGGCCTGTCAATTCTCCCCGGTAAACAACTGAATCGCCCATATTGATTGAATGTGGTTATAGTTTGTCGAAGTTGAGATCAACTTACGTTCTTTTAATCAGAGCAGATGGTTGTCACTTTGTTGATGATCGCAATATGATTTTTGTACACTACCAATTCTTGCCAGGAAGCTTGTTCTAACTCGAATCGGTTTGCAGCTTGCATGAACTTACGCACACACATACGGCTTCAGAGTGCAGTGAATACGAGAAGTTCATCTTTTGTATTCCTCTATTCAGAATTGTATTCACTTTTTCATTACAGCTACTTTATTAGTGCCTGAGTCTAAGCAGAAAAGGCACACGCCTAATTCCAAGCTTCTTCTGAGGCTTAGTCTTCTGGATTCAACTCGCCGCTGCGCATACTGAAACACGTGAATTGGTCTGCGCCTGTGCTCGATTAACTTGTTGTCAGTAGTTGAGGTAGAGCTAGCGGATTTACAATTAAGCACGTGTCACTTTCATTGCGAAATGCAGATATTCGTATCTACTTAACTCACTCAAGTTGGCATTGCCGGACATCTCATGATGGTGAAATAGCTTTGGCAAATTGGGGATATATAATAAATATTTCAAAACAAAAATAAGAAATAAAGTCTATTTCAACTGTACGGCTTGAATCAGAAATGACCATACAGTATCGTTAGGAGGAATGTCAATCAGTAGCCTAGGCAATATACATCAGTTTGTATGCAATTGATGTCACAATCTTATCTGGAAATGTCACAGTCAACAGCGTGCAATCAGATGCTTGATAAAAGCAAGCATTGAAAGAGCCACGCAAGAAGTGTTGTAGTTCTATTCATAGACTAATGTAGTCTAGACTATGTGCCGTGCTTGCTGTCTTGGGTAAAGGGCCAGCGGCTAAAATGCGTAGAAATACTGCATATGTACCAAATGGGAAGCAGTGTCGCGTCTAGTGACTGACTGCATCAGTAGCTATTATTATCAAAAGATAAAGAGTCATTATAGTGCGCCTTTCCGATAGGAAGATGATTGTATACTTTAGTTCTTTGCTATCATCTTGTTCTATCTCGTTTTGGTATAATTAAAGGCAAGATGGCCCATCGAATGGCAGCACGGCTTGAGCCGCGTATTAGCCATGCTTTCTTACGATCTTCTTCTTCTTTAGGCCGTTCAGCTGTTTGTCCTAGTACAGCAGCAAGCGCTCGTAGAAGTGGTGCTATTGCCTCATCTTCTTCATCAAGAATTCGCTCATTTAGCTCAGGAGGACAAAATGAAACAATTTCTGATCGTGAAACAATCACTCGTTTGTTGTATTCGCTTGCCTCTCGTAAAGAAGTAGAACGTTATTTACGCATTTTCAGTGCTGCTAACAAATTCGCCGTCTTGAAGGTAGGAGGTGCAATTTTGACACATCAACTGGAAGAATTGGCTCTCAGTTTGAGTTTCTTACATCGTGTTGGCTTGTACCCCATTGTCTTGCACGGTGCTGGTCCTCAATTGAATGAAATTTTGGAGAAAGAAGGTGTTGAACCAGACTACATCGATGGTATTCGTATCACCGATCCACGTACTCTTCGTGTTGCCCGTCAAGTATTCTTGGAAGAAAACCAAAGATTGGTAGAAAAACTAGAGTCATTCGGCTCTCGTGCACGTCCAATTCCTTTGGGTACCTTTACTGCTTCGTATTTGGACAAAGAAAAGTACGGTTTGGTGGGTAAGATTGAAAAAGTGGATAAGGAACCTATCGAGAGTGCTATTCGCGCAGGTTGTTTGCCAATCCTTACATCTCTAGCTGAGACAGAAGATGGACAGATTCTCAACGTAAACGCAGATGTTGCAGCTAGTGAATTATCCAAGGTATTGGAACCGCTCAAGATTGTATATTTGAACGAAAAGGGAGGATTGTTCCACGGCAAGACTGGAGACTTGATGGAGACAATCAATCTTGATGAGGAGTATGATGATCTAATGAAGCAAGAATGGGTCAAATACGGCACAAAGTTGAAATTGCGAGAGATGAAGGAATTGCTTGATCATTTACCTCGTTCGTCTTCTGTTGCTATTATCAGTGTGGATCAATTGCAAAAAGAATTGTTCACAGATAGCGGTGCAGGAACTTTGATCCGTCGTGGATACAAGCTTTATAGACATGACAATATCGAAAATGTCGGTGTTGAACGTCTACGTGATCTACTCAAGAACAATGACGAAGAAATTAAAGGTGGACGCAAGTCTGTCGCACAATTCTTCTCTGAATTATCAAAGAGCCCTTACACAATCTATGGAGATGAACCATTTGACGTTGTCGCTTTTGTATCCCGACCAGAAGGAGAAGTTCCAGTTTTGACAAAATTGGTTGCAACACGCAATGGAGTGTTGAACAGCGTAAATGACAATGTTTGGAACCAAATTCGCAAAGATCACAAACGCCTCGTTTGGACAGCACGAGCAGACGACGAAAACAGAGCATGGCACTACGAGCGTGCTGATGGAAGCTTCACACGTAACGGACGCAGCTTGTTCTACTATGGTATCCATGACGTTTCCGAAGTTGAAAATGTTGTCAAGAGCCTTGAGGAGAAAGCAAGAGTGGAAAGAGCATACTTGCCCCTTCGTGCCGCTCCTAGTCGCCCAAACGGTACAAGAGCATATTCAACCTCTGCACGATCGATTGCTTCCGTTGGACTAAACCAACAAAAGAGAGGTTATGCTACTGCAGTTGAACGTGTAGGCCCTTTGTCTGCTACAACTTCTGAGCCAAAGCGTGTGGCATTGATTGGTGCTCGTGGATACACTGGACAAGCTTTAGTTTCAATTTTGAACAAGCATCCTAATCTTTCTCTTTCTCACGTTTCATCTCGCGAATTGGCAGGAAGAGAACTCCCTGGATATGAAAAGGAGACTGTTCGTTATAGCAACATTGGTGTTGAGGAGATCAAAAAGCTTGAACAAGGACGTTTGGATGGACCACCACCAGATGCTTATATTATGGCATTACCAAATGGTGTTTGCAAACCTTTTGTAGAAGCCGTTCAAGAGGGTGGTAAGAATAGACCTAATGGACATGCCACGATTGTGGATTTAAGCGCAGATTATCGTTTTGAAGATAATTGGACTTATGGATTACCAGGTCAGTAAAGCGATATAATTGCAGATGCGCAGTGAATGGCAAGCAGCATAGCTAAATTCAGGAAGATGTTGAAAATGTATTGGAGGGAAGTAGGGTTATCTGTGTAATGGAGCAAATATCATTGTTTTTGTGTATTTACCTCTATACCGCTGCATAACTCTCTTTACCTTCTTCATACATTCTTTGTCTCAATCCTGTTTTCTGTGTCATGTCTTGTGATCGGCAGTCGAAGATGCGTTTTTTTTAAATCAAATGAAGTAAAGAAGAATATGACTGACAATATATTGTGTTTGATTCTCTTCTTTTTTTGCTACAGAACTCTACTCACGTCAAGCTGTTCGTGATGCCAAATTGATCTCTAATCCAGGATGTTATGCTACAGCCATTCAATCGCTTGTTGCACCTTTAATCTCTTTGTTAGATCCACAATCTGCACCGACAGTTTTTGGTATTAGCGGATACAGTGGTGCAGGTACAAAAGCAGCACCTTCAGGTACATCCGGTCAAAGTCAAACGCCCGGAGCAACTGTTCCAAAAGTATCACCTGAAGATTTACAAGGAGGCGTAAGACCTTATAGTTTAACTGATCATATTCATGAACGTGAAGCAAGTCGTCATTTGAGCAAATTAGGAAATGAGAATGTTGAATTAGGTTTCATTCCTGCAGTTGCGCCTTGGTTTCAAGGTATTTTAGCAACCGTTAATGCACCTTTACGTGAAAAAGTGACGGCAAAAGATATTAAAAAGCTTTATGAAGATTTTTATAAAGGACAAGGACCTTTGGTTGAATTGGTAAATAAAGTTCCTGAAGTTCATGATATAGCTATACAACATGGAATTAAGATTGGTGGAATTCAAGTTCATTCAAGTGGAAAGAGAGTCGTTGTTGTTGGAGGAATAGATAATTTGTTGAAAGGTGCAGCTACACAATGCATTCAAGTAAGTGTTTCTTTGGGAAATTGTTCATCAAAAGAAGTAAATTGCTAATCATCATCCAATGTCTTTGCTTCATCTTTTTCAGAATCTCAATATCGCCCTTGGCTATGATGAATTAGCAGGGATACAAGCTTAAATAAAAAATTGTATAGAGCATTTAAATAAAATTTTGCACATATATACATGTCTGTTCATGAATCATAGATGGTCGTCATCGTACAAAGATGGAGCAAAAGAAGGGCGGCGTAGGACTATTTTTAAAAAAAAGAGTTGTAGATTGCAATTCTATGGGAAAGGATATCTTTCTATGCATATCTGTACATTTTGTCACTGTGAAGGAAAGATTGCATCAATTTTGTCAAAGCTGACAAAAGTTAAATCATACTCATCGAAAGAGTATGCAATACGATCGGTGCGACGATAATTTTTCAATTGTAAGGCATGTAATATGCCAGCTTGATCTTGCTTTTGTGAAATTGAAACAACAGTTCCATCATTGGTAGTCAATTTTTTATAACCATCGTTTTCCTCATTGATATCTTGCAAAGAGGGAGCAGGAGAAGAGCTGGTAGAAGAAGTGAACAAAGTTACACTTAATCTTGATGGTTCAAAGATGCTCAAAACCCGAGCTACAAGCCAAGGTAAACCTTTATCGTCTCTGCATGCAGCGATATTAGTCTCGAAGCTGGCATAAGAACTATCTGGTTCTGGAGTTACATGAACAGTCCAGTAGCCATCTTCGGTAGATTTGTTTGCTTGATTATTGACGATTGCATTTGCACTAAACCCGCAAGGTTCGAATGCATAAGCATCAACAATTGTATCATCGAATAATTGCGTCAAGCCCAAAGATGAGCTTAATTGTGTGCCTAAGAGATGACCGCGATCCTTTTCATTGCATGTGATACTGGCAGGATCAGGCGTTGCGACCGAGTCAGGAAATTCGAAACGAGCGCAAGAAGCGGGAGACAAATGAGTCATCAAAATTTCCAAAGTTTCATCGGCAGGKGGATTTGGACGTGGTAGAGAAGGAAGCCGTAGCGGACGAGCTACTGTTCCGATTGCGTCCGTTCCTTGCATGGGTGAAGTCATATACAATAGCCAATGATTACCATTCATCTTGCCAACCGTATATGCGGATCCTGAGGCAAAATATTCATCCAAAACGCCCACTTCCAATAACCAATCGCGATGTGGACCTTTTTGACGTTCAGGAAACATGAATGATTTACGGCTATAAAAGCATCTTTTGACAAATTTGCCAAGTTCCATACTATTGAGACTTTCTGCTGGAGTTGGATTATCAGCTGCTTTAAGTGCATCGAATGCGATAGAAAGCAAGCGTTCCAAGCCCAGGAGTAAAGTTGTTGTACCGCATGTTTTCAAGATCAATTTATGTGGAAAGACAAACATGGACGATTCGCTGAGCAAGTATGCATCAACGTCAGTGCCTTGGATAACGCTCAAAACTTTGCATTTGACGATGTCCAACATATTCTCCCATACTTGACGGTCTACGCGCATCAATCCACCATCTAAAACGTCTTGTCGAGAATCGGCGAACCATAATTCGAGTAACTTTTCAGGTCCTTCAAAAGGCCCCATTGGTTCATCATCGTGAGATTGTTCGACAAGAGTCTTTCCTGATCCTGTTTGATGCATTGTGCTTGATCCTGCTACATTATGAGCAGTATATGGTGAAGTGGAGTGTAATTGAATGCTTTTTAAACTTCTTGATAAGCTCAACGTTTCGTCTAAAGAAGCTGAAAGAGCTGCGACATCGCTTGAGTCATGACCACGTGGCAAATGAAGAGGAGGAACATAAACGTTTGCCCCATTTGCTTGTAAAGAAGAAGCGCTGCCTATACCAATCTTCCTTGGAGAGGCGATGCCAGAAGAAGATTTGCGCGTCATTCTCGGAGGAGAAGTGGACATCATGTGTGCTTTTGGTGAAGTTGCACTGCCAGGCAATGCAAAGGCTGATGAAGGTGAAGTTGCATAAATCGATGTCATGGCGGCGGTGGACGGTCAGGCTCCCGGTCAGGAGCAAGAGTAGGATGAAATTTGAATAAAGAACAAGAACGAGAAAAGGGAATTCTGGATGATGAAGAACCGGAAGAGAATGATGACCGGGAGCAGCGAATTGGTTTGTATTCTTGGCTTTTATGCCAAAGTGAATGGTACGACTTTAATGGAGGAGGTCCACTACTACTACTATTATCTGAATCGTCGTCGTTGCTCATCGGAGGCGAACGAAGGAAAAAACGGGGAGAAAGTTGGCCAACACAGTTTTGCAGTGTTGACGAAGAGAAAGCCAAAATTTGAAGTTAGTAAGGCCGCTTGAATATGATGACAAATGTCGACGAGTTACGTGCGACAAAAAAAAATTGATGATGATATAGGATGCTGATGGTAAAAGATAATCTTTTTAATCTATGAAGGAGAACGCAATTTTATTTTTTTATAAAATTCTGGTACGCGCACCTTAACTGTATAAGTTTCTCACAGCCGCATTTTCTTCTTAAACTTGATTCTTTAAATTGCACCTACGCTTTTCTCAAATTTTTCTTGGCCCACACACGTACGATCCGCCAACCCTGCATACAAGTCCAGAACAACGGCGTCGTGCAGTGTAGCTCCTCTAGAAATCGGAATAGATAAGGCCGATGATCTTTTCGAAGCGCCTCGTTGCGCCGGCGCCAACCATAGACAACGTCACAAAATGCCCCTTTTAGCGCTTTTTCCATTGAAAAGAGTAAAGCCGCGCTTCTTCTCAAAACATTTCATTAAATTAGAGTAAATCAATCGATCGATCCTGTTTGAACTGGAGAAATAAATGTATGTACCTGAAAAGGGAAAAAAAACCAGGGGCGTAGGAACGGCAAAGCGCCCACGCTTGTCTTTAGAAAAAGCCACGAATAAGATTGGGTCTAGGTGATTCAAACAATTGTCAATTAATAGGACTGCGGATTGAATACATGTATTCATCAGTTGTGATTAAGGGTCAAACTTGACTAAATTCTTGCAACCCAGACATATCTAAATGTCTTTTGGCAAGAACCAATGCCCAAATCATTGAGATTGTGATATACAACAACACATGTCCCGGCCTCCGGCTAGCTATTCTATAATTGCCAGAGATATTCAATAGATTCTGTTTGAATACGAATAAGGGGCGCGGGGAGTTGATTAATGTGAGCCAATTACTGAAGAGTAGACTTTGTATCTGTAAGGCGCGGTTACGCTTGGCGTATCTCCACAGCAGCACTCGAAATGTGTATGTAGACTACGTGCATTGACATATTTGCATAACGCCTTCGTCTCGTTTTGATCTTTACATTCTCATCAAGCTACTACTACCTCTTCTTTCCAAAAGGAGGCTGCTTCAGCCAACTTTTATCCAATCATGGCCGCTCCTTTGTATACGACCGAATCTGGTCAATTATTCCATGCCGGTAAGATTCTTATCGCAACTGTAGGCTTACCTGCTCGTGGAAAGACGCACATGTCACATGCTCTTGAACGATATTTACGTTGGTTAGGTGTAAAATGCGGTGTATACTCTTTGGGTGATTATCGAAGAAAGATTTTAGGTGGAGCAGATAAAGTACCGCCAGATTATTTCAAACCTGGTCCAAAATCACCTGAAACGGAAGCTTTACGAAAGCATGTATTGGATGAATTTGATAAGCAAGTTGTAGACTTTTTCACAGTTCAAGGTGGACAAGTTGTGATTTACGATGCAAATAATGGTTTATTGTCAAGACGAGCAGCAATTCGTGAAAAGTATGGTGGAATGGGCGTTCATGTGATGTTCATCGAGAGTATATGCACAGACGAAAAAATTGTCAATGAAAATATAAGAAGAGTAAAAATTTCTAGTCCAGATTACCGTTCGTGGAACTCTGAAAAGGCTATCGAAGATTTCAAGAAGCGCATCAAGAATCATGAAGCTCATTATGAACCAATCGAGCAACCTTCTTTCCCTTACATCAAAGTCGTCAACGTAGGCCAAAAAATCCACGTGAACAATATTCAAGGATACTTGCAATCACGAGTTGTGTTTTTCTTGATGAACATTCATAACAGACAACGTACTATATATCTTGCTCGAGCAGGAGAAGCACTTATTGAACACTTGTACAAGGCCGATGCAGATTTGAGCAGTCTCGGTTGGGAGTACGCAGAAGAGTTGGTAAATTGCGTTGAAAGTGTACGCAGCGAACGTGCAGACGAAAGCATCGAACGGGCCAAAGCTGGAATTCCATCTACCAGTGAAAGTGAGCCAGGTCAAGGACCCGGAGAAGAAGGCAGACCCCTAGAGATTTGGGTGTCCGCCCGTAGAAGATCATCGCATACTGCATTGCCTTTCGCCGATCGTGGCTATAGAGTGATCGAACGGTCTCAATTGAGCGAATTGAATCCAGGTGTGATTGATGGATTGAGTGAGGAGGAGATCAAGGTTCGATTCCCGGATGAATGGGATAAAAAGCGTAGCGAGCCTTACTCTCATCGATTCCCTCGAGCTGAGAGCTATCACGATTTATCTGTTCGTCTCGAACCAATCATTTTCGAGCTTGAACGTGCAACCGATGACGTAATAATTATTGGGCAATCTTCCGTCTTACGTTGTCTTATCGCTTACTTACAAGGCCGTAGACCGAATGAGATTCCAAGTATTCAAGTTCACGAAGGCGAGCTGATCGAAATCAGTCCGCAAGCGTACGGGGTAAAGACGAGCATTCACAAATTTTGGGATCCAGAACAGAAACGTAAATCTCGCGATGAAGCTTACTTCCGTGGCAGATTGGTTGCTACAGCTCATTCGGATGCAGTCGATGACGGGCATGCTGACGAAACACTTCCGGACTTACACAAGCTACCTCTGCACGCTTTAGAATCCCATCCAAACGCACCTTCGAAAGGGATTGCTACACACTTTACAGATTTGGGTAGACGAGACTCACATGCCAGTGCTAGCAGCAGTAGTAGTACTGAAGGAGGAGGAGATCAATACGTTACGAAACAGAATGCCGGTGAAGATGCAACAACGAAGATCTCAGGAAGTACAGAATTGACTCCTTCTGCGTCTTCGATCAAGCGATTTACTGAGATTTCAATAGAGCAATATGACAAATTGAGTAAAACGGAACAAGAAGCATATGATAAAGGCAAAGCGACCTTTGAAAGAGAAGAACAGGACAGTTTACCCTACCGATGGTCGCAAACATTGGAGAATGTGACATTGACGATGCCTTTGCCTGACAAGATACGTGCTCGTGATTTAGATGTTGGATTGAAACGCACAACGTTTAAAGTTGCTATCAAAAAAGGTGCAATCCTTTTGGATGATGAGTTGTTTAATTCGATCAAAGAAGACGATAGCACTTGGAGCGTAAGTGATGGCATTTTAGACGTTCATTTGGAAAAGGCGCAAAAGGATCAATGGTGGCCACACGTTTTGAAAGGTGCTCCAAAGATTGATACGACCAAAATTGTACCTGAAAATAGCAAATTGAGCGATTTAGATGGAGAAACTCGAGCAATGGTGGAAAAGATGATGTTTGATAATCGTCAAAAGCAAATGGGCTTACCAACTTCTGATCAACAGAAACAGCATGAAGTTTTAGAAAAATTCAAATCTGCTCACCCGGAAATGGATTTTAGTAATGCAAAGACTACCTTTTGATTCAGTATTTTTCGTGTTTTTAATGAATGATGAATGTATTATGCAAATTATAGCAAACAGTGAGTGTGAAATGAGCGTTCCAGGATGAGGGTGAAATTTTGAAAGAATGTGTGAATTGCTTTTGGTATATGGTCCTTCAAGAAGGGGAGAATGATGCAATGTCTTATCGCAAGTTACCAGTGCTTCGCCTCTTTGCGATTGCACGATAACCGGCTCGAGCGGTAGGAGAATCGAGTAAAGTGTTTACATTTTCATCTCCAACCATTTCTAATGGAGTGTTTTGCTGATCCATGGAGATTTTATTTATGCTTTTAATGGATGTAGAATTGTTCTTGGAATAATTAGCAAGACTTGATTGTCTAACTTTGGGTTGAATGACCTTTGCTATCAATGTCTTTTTTGGTTGTTGATTGAGATCTACAAGGCATGCCAATCCCACGCCTCCGGTTGAATGATTCACGTGTGGAACTGCAATTGGCTTTGACTTTCCGAAGGCAGAAGCAGATGACTGCATCTTTAATGTTTCGTCTGTCGAAGTAGAGTTCGCTTCCGTTTGATTTTCTCCAAGTGGTGATCGACTTTTTTGGTTGAATGGAACGGGCGACATTTTCGATCGATCAATTTGTGCTGAATTAGTTTGGCGGCCAATCGAACGTGATGATCTTGATGAACTCCTTGATTTTATCTCTTTGGTTAATGCAACGAAATCGCTAAACGGATCATCATCATCCACTTCGGTAGGTGAAGATGGAATGATATCTGTGCATCGAACATCATTGCGTTCCCTCCTTTGAACACTTCTTTGTAATACTCGCACTTGTTCGGAACCTGAGAGCTTTCCGGTAACAGTTCTGATTTTGTGAATGTCTGCTCTAACCGATTGACCGAGATTATGACAACTTTTGGTAGTAGCCTTTTTTCGTAAAGTTGGAGCTTGAAGATGTTCTTGTGATCCTTGAGGACGAATTGCTTTTGGCCGTGATAGACCGCCTCTTCTACTGGCGATAGGTCTCTTGATTTGATCGCTATTAAGTTCTTTACTTTCAACAGCTCGACCTCTGCAATCATCTGAAGTAGGGATAGATTGCTTTTGTTGATCGACTGGTTCTGCTCGTGCAATTATTTTCCATCCACCTCGTTTTGGTACTGGCCGATTAATTGGTTGTGTGGAAGCTTTTGGAGACACACTTCTCGGCTCAAATTCAATCCCATCTAAAACCAAAGGTTGAGGAGGTCGAGCACCTGTAGGTGAAGTGATCATTAAAGTTGGTGTTGTGCATCTCATTGGCACAGGTTCATCATCTTGATCCTCTACAAATGCTTGTGGAATGTCAAAATCAGTCGAAGTTGCATTGGCAAAATCTTCTTGAGTAAATGATTCAATCGAAGAACTTTCTGGGATCGTTGTACGTTGAACTGTATTATTACCAAACGTTCGTTCAGCAGATTGCATACGTGCAAGTGCAAATTCTAATGCGTCCACACTACGCATCTTGCGTATCCGATTTGTAGATGCTATCTCATCACTTGAGCTTGTGATCAAATCAGGTCGACCAGCTTCAAAATCAAGACAGCCCATGTTTCGCATCGCAACTGCGTCGTCCTTGGACACAAGTGGAGTTGCAACGGTGGAGAACAAGTTCAAAGGAGTGCTGACTTCCTTGACTGTTACTTCCATCTCTGGTACTTCAATCTCTTTCGGTAGTTCTTCAACATCTCCCAAGCTGCTCACACTATCACGCCATTCCTTTTTTGTAGCAGACTTGTGTTGTGATTCGTCTGAAGGAAGTGATTGCACCTCTTTCGACTTCAAATCATCATTAGCATCCTCACCGAAAGCCTGTCGTAAACTCGTCCGCCTCTTTCCAGATCGCAAAAAGACGCTATTGGATGATACAAAATCAATCGTTGTATTTGACAATGATGCTGCTCGAACGCCTACTCCAGCAACCACTCTTGCACCATCATAGCTTTGTTGCCTCATCATCTTTTGTCTTCGTGGAGATGGCACATCATTCATGCTCTTGGCCGAAACAGATCGAGATTTATGCAATACTTTTCTCCCTCCCATTTCTTTGCCACGATGATGTTTCAAGCTGGCTTGCCAAAGATCTTTAGTTGAAGATGCGTGTCGCAATGGTGGTCTTTCTAGAGGTGTTTCAGAGACAGAAATCGGAGATACATTTTCAGAGTCGTGTCCTACCGGCGAGATTTGTCCTTCATCAGCCTGCTCAACACTTTTGTTCGATCCACTGAACCATAAAGACCATGCACTGGAGCGTCTTCGAAGACTAGATATGGCTGGCTCACTTTGTTTCTCTTTTAAAGTTGAATCTTTTCTATTCTGTTTCGGTGCATTCCATGATGATTGAAACCAAGAAGATGTAGCAGCGATTGCTTTTAGGTTGTTGACATAATTCTCATCTTCATTCTGTTGATCAGATGTTAGGGTATATGAAGAAGAAGTAGATGCATTTGATCTAGTTGCCATACTCCCTTCTTCGATGGGTACTACAATCGTTTGTGGCCTTTGAGAATGTGTTGTACTTTGAGCGCCTGCTTGTGATCCAGATGTTTCTGGTGGTGAAGGTGGTGTTTTCTTATGCACAGGCGTAAATATTCTTGTTTCTTTGTATCCTGCTTGCTCTAGTAAGTTTTGCAAACTGTCAAATTGACGTGAACATGCAGGCTGTCTTTTTGTGGCCTGTTCCCCTTTATTACGTTTAGAGTTGGCTAATGTAGGGGTATGGGTTGCAATTTGATGGGATGATGATATGCTTTGTGTTTCTGATGGATGATGGAGAACGTTCGTCATGATGTGTTTGTGATATGTATCCTGAACAATAAATCGTCCGCAATTTTGACTTTGTCAAACGATCGCCTTTGATTGTCCCGATATCGATTTATGGTAGAGTTTCAATACATGATACAAATACGCGGGGTTTGAAATATCGACAGTTGAAGACTGATGGTGGTCCTTTTCCTCGATTTTTAGATTTGATGAAGTATCCTTGGGAGCCTTAATACGCCAATCTATTACGGGACGCAATAAGATTGAAGCCCAGAGAAGTGAAAATGAAATTAACTCCTATCGGCTCCTAGAGTACGTAATTGTCAATATCAAAGCCAAATTGAGTGAGGGGTTCAAATCATCACAACTCCTCTATGCTATGCTGAAAGGAGATGATGTGTACATACATACAAAAATAAGAACCGAAGATCAATCTTTTGAGAATTCAAGACGATTGTTCTTTGCATACAATTGGCATTGAACAGTGTACAAAAGAAGCATGCAAATAACATGCCCTGAAAATGCACGCTTGCCTATGCATATTGACCTAGCCAAAAGAGAAAAAAATACAACACACACGCGTCAAGCCACGAGAAAAAGTCTTAAACTACGAAGAATGCAAAAATATGCATACGCTAAAATTGAAGATGATGAATCATTTCTATAGAGATCAGAACATGAATATGTAATACATGAAGCAACCACAAAAAGAATTTCTCACGATTCCGGGTTTTGAAAATATACAGATTCGATCTGTTAATATAAGAATACTGATTGTATGGAACTTTTTATAACAAAACCTTAATTTTTAAGATTCAACCTTGTAGAAAAACGCGTTCTTTAGCCGATGTTTTCTTTGGGCGCGTTCCTTCACGTGTATGTACATACATTCGTCAGGCATGCCTTTTTTTTCTTAGTGTTGATCTTAAGCAACATTCAACCGCACTGTCGGACATGGCTGTCAGTGGCAGGATCTCTTTCTCTTCTCTCTACGTTGGTTACAATCATTTTCTATTGCTAAAAGTATTTGTCAAATCAAATTTCGCCTTTGGCCTTTGGTTGTAATCGCTACCTGCACAAGAATCTTGACTGCAGTACTAAGTGTGGCTGCATCTCGTTTTGCTCTTTCTTACTTCACTTAGAACATCTTCTGATACGTGCATCTAATCGTTCTTCTGCACTTTTGATGGCAAGAACGACAGCATTACGATTTGAGAAAGGGGCAGGTTTGTTTAACCATTTCGGAGACGAATTTTGTCTTCTGTGTCGGGTAAGTGTTTTTATGTTTGTGTTACTGCATCAGGTCTAATCAGCGGCATTCATCATGAGCCATAATTTCTCATTGTCATAAATGTGAAAGAGCTGATCAAGAATATGAAACTGAGAATATTTCTGTCTCCTTGCGATCAAGATGCAACCAAGGTGTTTGTGAATTTGCCTGTTCCTCTACAAACAATCATGCATACATTTAGCGTGACATGCCCCGATTAACACAATGAACGGCCTATTTGCGCGACAAACATTTGTACGTGTTTGCATGCAATTTCACCAGATTACTCCTAGCCTTATCACCTTTTGGAACATGATCAGAAAAGTCGCACAAAGAAGGAAAATTCCGTTGGGTTTTCATATCGGAGCTCATAAGCCGGCCCTCACAAATTCGTACCGGGTGGAAAGGTCCAGTTTAAGCTTTAGGACATCATATAGTTTAAAGGTTGATTATCACTTGAGTAAGAGAAGCACGTATGTATGTACATAGAACACTCAGGAAGACTGATGGAAATGGGAATTGAATTTTCGTGGCTAAATGTGTAATTTAGGAGAGCACTTTTACCATTAACCAATAGCCCAGTGCCAGTCAAAATACATGCTCCATAACTACTAATAACTCTTCTCTTGCCGATTCAAATTCAATTTACCTCACGATTACCGCATCAAATGCATCTTACGCATAGTGGCTGGCGGAGAAATTCGATTTGGGGCCTGTGACTCTGCTCTACCTATGTATGTATGTACATACATCGGAGCTACAATTCTAGTGTACTGCCCAGGGGATACGGCGCGTGTATATGCATTTATCCACAATCAAAGTGGAGTTTGGCAGTTGAGCAGAGTAACAACGGCATAAAAATAAACATTCTGTTTAAAATTTTGGGAATTCCCGCATCTCGATTCAAATTGATAACTTTTTTTGACGTATTTTAGGAGTACGATCTGAATTTGTTAGTAAAAAAAGAAAAAATATCAAGACGCAGGACTACGTATCGATGATTTCATCTGCATACACTTTTAGTGAGCCAAAATAGATACAGGGTCATAGATGGGTTGATATTTCTCCACTTTCACTTTTTTTCTCAGTTCTTACAATCTGTCCTGTTATGCACAAAATGACATACATACATCGATGAATCATTTCAATAGAAAATAAGCTCGTCATCCTTAACGCCGCCCGAATAGTAATAAAATTGTATTCCAACTTTCCGTTCAAATCGAATGTGGATGTAATAATAATAAATGTTGGCTTCTGCAGAGTGCATACATTCATAAATACTGCTGATATTTATTAGGTCTCAGGCCTGCATACATTCGGGTGTAAAGTCAGGATTGGTTACCATCACATTCATTGCAAGGGCTTACCTGTTCACCTCAACAACTTTCATCAACACATCCATCATCATCTTTATTCATTGCGTCTATCAAAGCTGCTTTTGAATAAAATCGATTACGACTAATTTGGCGAAAGTTAACGAATAACTCCCAAAGACGAAAAAATATTCTCATCACATTTTTGCAGATCGACTAGTATTCCGCATTTTTTTCAACAAGATCGCATATACAGTTCCAACACAGTTGAACACCACTCTTCAACCTTCGAAAGATCAGGCAAAAGAGAAATAATAATAATTGAAGTGGATCCAGCACGTTTTATCAACAAAAAAGATCGACCTCCACTTTGACTTTTTGTTAATTATTATTGTACGACACAGGAGTATATTTTTGCCATCATGGCTGTACTTGATAACTTTAAGAATTTTATCAGACACGGTAAAACAGGTCGTGAAGGGAATGGATCAGATTTGAGCGCTTCTTCTTCAGGAGCGAATTTGGCGAACAAACAGGGGCAAGGGCAAAAAGAGGTGAGTATCGGAGCTTGTGTTAAGTGGTGGAGCGGTGCGGTGGAAATGATCTCATCTTAGCTTCTGGAATTGAACAATCGGCTCCGAAGTAAAGCGGCACGCCATATAATTTTTATTCTATTTTTATTGTATTTTTGAAATGCCTTTCTTTTGCGCTGCCCAATCAAGAGAACGTCATACTGACATGATTCACACTCTCTAATTCCATCTCCGTCAATACAGCTTGGATCACGTTCATCAGCCGGTTCCTCTGCACCCAACTTGACAGGTTATCATGTTGAAGCAAAAGGAGCTCCAGCAAGTGCAAAGACAAATTACGATTCATCTGCATTAGCTAAAGGACATCAAGCAGGACCATCTGCACCTACAGTTACAGCAGCTGAAACCGTATCAGCAATTCCAGCTCATGTAACAACAGGAAATCAAGATCTTGGCTCAACAAGTTCGACGGGAACTCCTTTACTTTCAACTGATGCACAAATGTATACGAAAGAAGCAGAAAAGATTGTTGAAGAGGAAAGGTTAGCTTCAGAAAAGATGCCAAATTATCCCGGTTTATCAGAACGCTTTCAATTGATATGTAAGATGGGAGATGGTGCATTTTCTAATGTATACAAAGCACGTGTTCGTAAAACTGGACAAAAGGTTGCCATCAAAGTTGTACGAAAGTATGAAATGAATGGCAATCAGAATGACGGACGCCTGGACCCTCAATTTAGGAAGAAGAATCGTGTCACTGAGAGAGCAAATATTTTGAAAGAAGTACAAATTATGCGTAACTTAAAGCATGATGGTATCGTTAAATTGTTGGAATTCTCTGAATCAAGAGATCACTATTATCTCGTCTTGGAATTATTGGAGGGTGGTGAATTATTCCATCAAATCGTCAAATTGACTTACTTTAGCGAACCTTTGGCAAGACACGTAATCTTACAAGTAGCAAACGGTATTCGTTACTTACATGAAGAACGCGGAATCGTTCACAGAGATATTAAGCCAGAGAACTTGCTCTTTGAATCGATCAAGATCATTCCTTCCAAGATAGATAAAGCAAGACCTTATGACGAAGAAAAAGAAGACGAAGGAGAATACATGCCTGGTATTGGAGGAGGTGGAATTGGTAAAGTCAAGATTGCCGATTTCGGATTAAGTAAGATCGTTTGGGAAGAAAGTACAATGACACCTTGTGGTACGGTTGGATATACTGCACCTGAGATTGTCAAAGATGAAAGATATTCCAAATCGGTTGATATGTGGGCATTAGGATGTGTATTATATACACTCTTGTGTGGTTTCCCACCTTTTTACGATGAGAGTATCTCTGTTTTAACGGAAAAAGTCGCAAAGGGATATTACACTTTCCTCAGTCCATGGTGGGATGACATTTCTTCTTCGGCAAAAGATTTGATTACTCATTTATTATGTGTCGATACTTCAAAAAGGTTCACGATTGATGAATTTTTGGCACATCCTTGGTGCAACGTCAAAGATCCAGTTCCTGATCTCAATTCGGCCGATATTGCTCTTGCAAAAGCAAGTGAGATGCCACTCGATAGTCCTCTATTACAAAGTATGAAGAAGGGCAACAGTGCAAGACAAGCAATGATGAGTCCAGGTATTAATCAATTAAAGGAAGCATTTGATGTAACATATGCCGTTCATCGTATGGAAGAAGAAAGTGCACATAGACGAGGTGCTGGCGGTCAAGAAAATTTGAGAGGTGTTGCACTTAATGAAGACGAAGAAGATGATGAAGATGCAGAACAAATTCAATCTGCTGCAAGAAGACGAGGTGAAAATATTTCACCACCAAGAAGCGAAAGAGAATATCATCAACAGCAACAACAAAGACATCAACATAATCCATCAAATGCTTCTTCTAATTCATCTGCTCAACAACAACAACAAGCCGCTCAAAATTATCCAGGTCGTGGTGGAGCTGATCGAAAGATGGCAGAAGCAGCTTTGTATGAAGGAAGGGCAGGCACTCGTGATCGTGGTTCAGCAGCACGTAATAAAAAACAATTTGAATTAAATATGGGAAATGCAACCCTTCTCGGAAGAAGAAATCGCGGAAATCATGTTTCAGGTAGTATTGGACAAATGTTAGATCATGGAAATTCTCATCCAACAAATTTCATTCCTGGTAGTCCAATGCGAGTTGATTAGTATATATATATATGATACTCTCATACACCAACCAATTCATTCAGCTGTATTTTTGATTCATTTTCTACCCATACACGGATCTTCATAATTTAATCATTCATCAATCAATGCATCTCATAAACACTATGATCGTCTTTTTGCTCAAATATAATTGCTAATGGTACAAAGCATATATACATACATACACAGATTTGGTCACAGAACTTATTCATCTTCATCTTCTTCATCAGATGAACGGATGTCTAAAGCAGGCATTGAATCGTCTGAATCCTCCCCATCATCATCTTGCAAATTCATAGTACCTTGTTTAGCCAAAGGTGACGATACTTTATTAGTCATCGTTGGAGCGATTATGGCAGAAGAAGATGATGATGATGTGTCCAATATTGTAGGTGATAAATCTTCCGTGTTTGCTGTAGCGACCATCAGATTTGTCCTACTTGGAGACGAATGTGAAGAGATTTGCTTGAATCCTGATGCACGATCAGGACTTTGGCTCTCACGACGAATCGCGATATTCGGTGATCCGATCCGTGGTGTGCTAGGACGACGGATGGGCTTAACTGGATCGGGTGAATAAAGCATATTTGAAGTAGAAATTGTTTCTGATGGATGATCAATACTTGTTCGCGGGAAGAATGTTGGTTTTGTATTCTGCTGACCGCTGTTTAACGAAATTTCGTTATCTTCCACTATATCCAATACATCACGCATAATTTCCCTTTCACTTTTTCCACGATCTTCATCCAAAATAACTTCTTCAAGCTGTTTCTCTTCTGATTCATTGGAAATCTCTTGTCTATCTTCATCAATATGCAATCTCAATGATAATTTTGATGGTAGCTTTGGATGGAAAGTATCGCAAAGTGCAATTCGTAAAGTCTCTGCTGCTGCTTGAATAGATCTACTTGGATGATTGATTGCTTCTGTACAAAGTGTTGTTGACCTTGTTGTTAAAACGCTTAACAGAGGACCTCGACTAAGGCTTACCATACGTGCAAGCGAATAGACAAATTGTTGAATCATTTGTTCACTTTGAGATTCCCTCAATCCTAGCTCTAATATCCCTAAAATCAGAACACAGCTTGATTGAGCCAAATCATGTGATTGCGGCGAGACGAATGGAATCAAGTTTTCGTATAGCTTGTCAGATAACAATTTTGCTGCAGCTGCACAAGCAGCCTGTTCATCCTCAGAGAGATCTTTGAGGCCTTCTAGAGGTTTGAAGAGTACTTGATCAGCTTCATACGTCCTTCTCTTCTTGTTTGCGCGAGAATTTGCTCCATTGTTTGAGGTGGTTACTGATGTATTTCCGCTCATACTTTTTGCCTCACTTCCTGGTTGGGTTACCAATCTAGCCAATTGAGCCAAGCATGTCCTTGTGCAACGGGCCAATAAGGGAGCATGAGGATTAGATACCATAGGCATACATGACAATGCATTAAAAGCTGTGCAACGAACCACAGCTGAGCTCTTCTCTGCCACTCCAATGAGCTTTTGAATTGTTTCTCCATGTCCTCTTTGCCATATAGAGGAAGGTAGACTTGCAAGGAAGGTGATGGCGCAGATATGAGCACGAGGAAGTAGAGCAGCTTGTGCAGCGTGCAAAATCACTTCAGGAGCATGATTTAATCTTGTGGCGGAGGATGAATGTAGAGATAGAATTGAATGAGCAAGCGCGAGGATTTCTTCTGTTGGCACTTTGACGGCACCTGGACTTGATTCACTCAAAAAGATAGCAAGAATTCCCGGTTTGGGTGTACTTCCCAACAATAAAGCGAGTCGAGAATGTGCTATCCGCAGATAAGCAACATCATCGCCAGAATATGCTTGAGGAAAGACTGAATTACCTTGCTCATGTATGTTGAAGGTAGGAATGAAAGCACTACAGCATGCCTCCCATGCCATCTTTGCATCGCGTAAAAGTAATCTCAAAGTTGCTGACCATAGATCCATTTGTCCTTCCCTTCCTTTGCCTGTGAAAGGTAATTTGGCTAAAAGTCGAGTAGCTTGAGTAACAAAGATTTGCTGATGAAACAACAATTGAAAACAAATCTTTTGAATCCTTGGCGCATGGGATCGAAAAGTTGTAGGATGTAAGTTAATTTGATTGATGAGAGCGTTTAACAAAACGAGTAAATGTTCTTGCTGATTTCTTTCTACTGCTTGTTCTGTACTTTCCATCAAAATCAATCCATACTTTGTAGATGCTGAACTTCCTACATTACGCCAATATTCAGGTTGTTGTCTTGCTTCATAACCTAAAACTGAATCAAGAAGATCAATTGATTCTTTCGGATGTTTGTTAAAATTCACAAGAGCTGCATTAATCCATTCCGAGCAATGAGCAACAATCTTTTGCCAAGCTATCGATTGTGACAATTCACAAGCCAATCGAAGTCCCAGCTGAGCTTCTTTTTGACCTTGTAAGAGTTGACGGACACGTATGAACAATTTGTTGAGCTCTTGAGAGTGATCTATGCTAGATGCCGATTTTGAAGAAGAACCTACGTCTTGTAACAATGTGGTCAATCGGAGATTCGATACAGCATCTTCTCCTGACAGTATTTGTGAGATTTGTCTATCTACCGTAGAAACTCTTCCTTCATCCATCGATGAGCCATTACGAGCTCCAAATGACATCTTTACCACCCTCTTCTTGAAAGGATGGAGGTATGTGTAAATGGTTGTTTGAAATTTCCCGAAGAAAAAAAAAATATGCACGTTAAATGAAATTTTTTTGGCGCGTCATCAGTATCATGTTTTAGCTCAATTCGAAGCACTGAAAAATTGACATTAAATTGATATGCAACAATAAAAATTATAAAGCAAGAAGGACGAAGAATATGTTGTGTGTAATTTATGTGTTTGTGTGTTGATGAAAAGAAGTAGCAATCAATGCAAGCATATTTATAGGGGAAGGTGCTGAGACAATCATCGAAGGCTCGAGAAAAGAAATACATGAAATATAAAGGGGCGGGATTGATAAAAATATAAGCAGTAGAATAACACTATCATGCCTCTTCTACTTCTCGACGTTGAGTAACAGCCCAGCTTATACTGGCATTTTGATCGCCAGACTCAACGCCACCGTAACTGTGATAACCATCGTTATAGTCCATTTTGTTGCTATTATGATATGCTGGTAAAGCTTGTGGAGAAGGTGTTCCTCCTCCTAATAGATATCCTCCTAGGCCGCTACTGAATGCGCTCGTCAAGGAAACAACTCTGCTAAAGTATCCTCCTCCAGGCGCACTTTGCGTACCAGAATTATGTAGTTGTTCTCCTCCTCCATATTGATTACCACTGCTACCGTACCTCTGTGATTGAGAAGATGTACGGATTGAATTGAAACTTCCAGAAGGTGAAAGTGAACTGGATGAGCGACTTGACATACTTTGTCCGTACATTCTTGATGTTTTTGCGATCGGAGGTTTAATCGTTGATGGCCATCTATGTCCGATGCCATTTGGAGGTGCAGAATTATAGGAAGTTGTAATGCCGATATCATTCTCAAATTGCAAAGGTGGCATATCCAAAGCTTCTTCAGGAGTAGGCAAAGGAGGTAATTTCGTGCCTTGGTCTAAATTCATAATGCCGAAAAAGTCATCGATCGAACCGTTCTTCCTTGCTCGTCTTTTCCTTTGCTCATTTCCCATCATATCTAAGCCATGCGTTCCGATACGTAATTTTGGCTTTTCACGCATCGAGTTTGATCTTGGAATCGTTGACATTGCTTTAGAGAATGACCATTCGCGTATAAATTCTGGTCTTGGAGCGGGTGGAGGTGGAAGTTCATTCTCATCCACTTCATCATCTAGATATTGATCTTCATCCTTGCTTGAGTCGAATCGGCCATGATCATCATTATCCATCGGCGTGGTGATTGTTTCCGTTGACGTTTGACTTTGCGATGGCAATGGTGAAACTGGTTCCACGTGCGATTCAATAGAAGATGTGATACTGATACTGTTATTACCAGATTCAAGAAGATCATCTTCTTCCGCTCCAATAGACATCGTAGGTAGAGATTGAGGCAAGGGTGATTGATGATCCAAAGCAGGAGTGGATGGAGCAGTAGAATCAACATCAGATGGACGCAAGCCTCCGGCTTCAACGTCGAATGAATCGCTCTGATGATGTTGAACAATATGTATCGATTGAGGAGTGTTAAATTGTTCATTTCCTGTTGAGAGCGGAGTGCCGTCTTTCTCAACATTTGCTTCCTCTTCTTCATCTAAAGTATCTAAGGATGTACTCATTCCTAATCCGACCAAATCCGCTTGAACTTCAGCAATGAATGCGTCATCGTTCTTGCTGTTCCTCTTATCGCCACTTCCAGGGCTGCCAAGATAATCTGAAGTTTGATGAGTCATTCCACTCATACTTCCCATACTTGTGCTTCCTTTTCCACTTTCCATACTGCTATCATAGGCAAAGACATGATTACGCTTCTTCTTCGAAGCACTTCCACTGCTACCTGTACTTTCTTCGTACGAGATAGCTCTACGATCGGTAGTAGGAGAAGGATTGCTCAAGCAACTGACGGTAATCACGCCGTTCAAGCTGCCATTCGAAGAAGAATCGGTCATCAAACTAGACTTTGCTGAAACGCTACGAGGTGGTGGAGCGATTGTGACGTGCTTTATTTCTGCATCCTCTTTGATATCATCGTGCATTGTAGTATCTGCAGTCATTGTTGTGGCCACTGTGTCATCCAAACTTTGATTGTGTAAATTCGAAAGAAGACGGGCATTACGCATTGTCAATTGATCCTTCTCTGTGCGAGTCTTTGCATGTTGCTCCTTTTCCATCTCTAGAGATTTTGCCAATGATAAAATCTGAGTTCGCATATCTTTCAACAATTTGATGGCTTGAGGTGTAGGAGGTGAATCGAAATCTGTAATGATGGGAGAAATGGACCCTTCGCGAATTGATGCACTCAGCATTGGACTTGCTTGTTTCTCACGTAAAGATTTCTCAAGATCAGAACATCTTGTTCTCCAGCCTTCCACATCTTCACGTAACATATCACGTTCATCTTGTGCATCTTCAAGTTGCGTCTTGAGTTCTTCTCCTTTAGCGATAGATTCTTTCAATTCAGCTTGATGGTGTTCTTCGCGTGCTTCGCGAACCTGGGTAATTTCAACGATACTAGCTTCCAAATACTCAATTCGCATTCCCAACGAACGTTTTTCTTCCGCACTCCATCTCTCCAATTCGTCATATTCATTTCGAGCTCGTTCGCTTTCCGAAGCCAATTCAGATTCCAATCGAGCAATGTTTCGGCGAGCATCATCCAAGAGAGCAACGTCCCTTTGATGCTTAGATTTGAGTTCTTCAAACATACCGAAAGGAACGCCAGCATTGGAACTTGGCGAATTTGTATGTTGTTGTGCATTAATATTGCTGCTGGCGAATGAAGATGTTGATGAAATTGACGACTTCGAAAGATCGGCAGGAGAATTGCTGTCAAGAGGTGAAGCGCGATATTGAATGCTACTTCTTCTGCCGCTATTTGCAGGTGTAACGACATCGGTAACATTTGAGCTCGAAGGATTATAGATCAAGCTTCCACGTTTGTTGGGTGTAGCAACGAAAGAGCCAGCAATCGAGGAAGCCGGACCTGTTGTGGCAGAACTACTTTGTGATGCGGAGCTCGACAAGGAACTAGTTGATTCAGCATTAGCACGATGCTGCAAAGATTCTGCTCTGGCATTGTTCAAATTGGTTGCAAGACGTAAAGTACGCATACCTTTTGTGCTACTTGGTGCGTTTGGCAAAGCAGGTGCAGAAGCAGGCGCTGAAGGCATCGAAGCTCTCCAAGATCGTTTCATTTCTACAGTAGGACCGTTTGCATTTCGGGTAGGAGTTTCTGGAAGTGCTCCTGTCAATCTTGCCTCGGCCAATTTGCGTTGCATTTGACTCATTACGGGACCAGAAGATTGCGGGGTAACAACTTCTGGTGATTCAATAATGTCTTTGATCGTAGGTGTGCTTGCAACCAAGTCTGAATCGGAAGATGAATCGCGTGAAATATCTGCATCGTTGAAATCTGATTGAATTTGCTGTTGCAGTGATGCAAATGAGGGCATAGAGTTGGAAGGTGTGATTCCATTCCCTGTCGAGCTTGATTGTGGCGTGCGAGGAGATAAGAATAAGCTTGCTGGTCGTCCGCTTAACTTCAACGGTCCAGGCGTCAAGCTGGTACGGCGAGTGCGTTTGATGACCTCTTGCTCGGCTTGTTTACGTTTCTTGCGCTCTTCCTCGGTCGCGATCAGATCAAATCCACCCTTTTCGCGTAAAGGTGAAAGGGCTGAGAGGATATCCTCCTCTTCCTCTTCTTCTTCCATCAATGTGCCCAAACCTTCACCGCCTACAGAAGAATCAACGCTAGCATTCAAATCTCCGCTGACAGCAAGTGATGGTGGGCCACTATGTAAGGCCGCACTAGCAGAAGCTGAAGGTGAAGAAGGAGGAACAGCAAAAGGCACGGATGCCAACATTGAGCCGGCCGAATTTGTAGTTTTCAAATTCGATTCGATCAAATCTTGACTTGCTCTCTTATCCATACCTTGATCGCCGTGCAATTCGTCAAAAGAAGGTAATTGAACGCTACTTTGACGAGAGTGTCTTTTAGAGCGACCTTCGAGCTTTTCTAGCGCTGTTAAACGATCATCACCATTATTTTCTCGCTCTTGTGCTTCGGCTGAAGCGATAGCACTTCGCCAATCGAAACTGCTACGTTTGGAAGCAGGATCTGCTGGACCGCCAAACAAGACACTAGCGGATTGTAATCCACTCCATCTTTGAGAACTGATGCGACGGCTATTACGTTGGTTGTACGAAGAAGATGCAAATGAGTTGGCAGAGTTGGATGGTGTCATATCAAAAGCAGCTGAGATATGCGCAGGATTGATGCCCAAAGAGCCCAATCCTCCCATAATCTCCATACTCTCTTTTCGTGTACTAACGCTATCCTTTCGTGAATGTCGCGACGGTCTACGTGCATGGGTTTGACTTGACCTAGAGGGAAGTGCAACGGGTGTTGTGTCATTGCTAGCTTTATTCACTTCGTTGATCGGCGTCGCT
The DNA here is from genome assembly GCA_001600355.1 of Meira nashicola. Taxonomy (NCBI): domain Eukaryota; kingdom Fungi; phylum Basidiomycota; class Exobasidiomycetes; order Exobasidiales; family Brachybasidiaceae; genus Meira; species Meira nashicola. The sequence continues at coordinate 215,318 of BCJU01000002.1, read as the reverse complement.
GGGGTTGCAGTGATGAACGGTCTGTTTGCGTTGGATGCAGTGGCCATTGGTGTGCTATCGTCCGTCAAAAGTTGACTTGTGGATGCGAGTGTGGGTGTTTTAAGCATATCAATATCTGGTGATTGTTCCGTTGTAGCACTTTCATCCACATCCTTCCAAGCATCATTGACAGCGGGTGCATTAAGAGAACCAATCAAACTGACAGGTCGTGACCGTCCACTTGCTAGATTACGAGAACCATTGCGCGAGTGACTTCTCGAATGACCGCGAGTATGGCTGTGAGGTGTGGATGCAATAAAGGAAGATGACGGTGTTGTAGAGAGACGATTGAAAGGAGCAGGTGGCGCATTCGCATTGTTTGAAAGTAACTGCGATGCTGCAATCAAACCAGATGCATTGACAGAGATGGATCCATTGCGTGAATGTCCTCTGCCATGACCACCAACGCTAGAGCGTGAAAAAGAGCGTGAATGACGTTTATTGTCGATGAATTGATTGCTATCGCGCGCGGCTTCATTAATGATTGTAGCTAGAGCACGATCACCTTGAACGCTCAACCTGTTCTGCGAAGTAGAAGGAGCAGGAATGGAAAAAGATGATTGAGAATGTTGTGAAGAAGAAGAAAAGCTACTTGAATTGGTTGCTGAGATTATGTTACTATTTCCGAGAAGTGATTGTCTTTTAGCAATTTCCATTTGAGCTTGCTTTGCTCTATAGCTCTTTAACTTCTTCTTTGCAGATCGCAATCTCTGATCTCGATCTCTATTGGACGTTTCCAGCCCTTCTTGACTTGAAATGGAAGATTCTCTCATCTTTTTTGAAGGTTGGCAAGGTAGAGAGAGATGATGGTCGTAAAAGATAAAAAGTTGCTCAAATTCTTAGATTGATCTGATGGATGGTTTGCTTAAGCGGTCCGCTTTTCCAACAAGAGACAATATAAGGGCGCCGGAGACCGGAGAGGTAAAAAAATGGATGACGCCAAAACGGTGCCGCACTTTGAAGAATTTCGACAGAGAAATTCCGATTGATATTTGAATGAATGTCGTTAATGGATTACGGCGCACTTTGAAGATTTCGTGCTTTCAAAGCAATCACTTTCTCCTTTTCTATTACGCCTCTACCGATCCGAATGATGTGTTTTCTTTTATGTCGGAGTGAAAGATGATGATGCAATTAGGTCTTGTGGTTTTGTATGTATATCTTCTTGCCAATTCGGACCAGCCAAATCAGGCGTAAGTCTTCTATCGATCGATGAAAGGTGAATGTTTCGATCGAAAAGCGAAAGAGAAGACCTGAAAACAAGAACCTTTGATAGGGAAAATTAAAAAGAGAAAAAGAAAAAAGACGGAATGAAGAGAAATGATAAAAGGATCGATGACTGCTAAATTCATCCATTTGTTCCGCTTATTTCTTCGATATCATACATACGCGCATTGCAACTCATTGTTCGTTTCCATATGCCTCAGCCGCTGACAGGGTACCCAATTCATGCATGCATGTATGTATACCAACAGTGCCCCTGTGCCGTTCTAATTGAAAAACCAAAAGGTCAGAAGGTTAATTGCGTGAGTGGGTGATTGGATGCAAAACTGCTTTAGTGCCTAAGAGGCTAATCAATTTTTTACAAAAGGACAGAAGAAAAAAAAAAGAGGCGTAAAGTGAATGAAGTAAGGGGTGTAGCACTTAACCGTTTTTTGGCTTTTTTTCTTTTTATACATTATTGATCGAAATGAGCAGCACTTTAACTGTGTTGTGCATGCAACTACCAAAAAAAGGAGTGTGTGCATCTTAACGCGATATAAAGCTAAACGCGTACATAGTCCAGGATTAATTCCAAAATCGCCTGAATACGCGTGCGCACGCAACATTTGCTAGTTTTTGGCGCGTTTAAACTTTAAAAAAGAAAATACGCTAGTCGCCTCGAAAGCGGCCATGAGAATAGCATAACACGCTTGGACATGATTGGTTACCGCTTGGACATGATCGACGGCAGCTTATACATAGTTCCTGGCGATAAGAGATTTTATAAGAGCTATAATAGGATTTCATAAATTTATATGTGATGATCATATTTTATAAAACCGAGTTTGATCAGAATTGTATATAAAATCACCTCTATATAGATATTTACTGATGTTTACTGAGTAGAGAATATTATCATCAAAACCCTGAACGCGGAAAAAAAAAGCAAATTTAACGAAGGGAAGCTCGACTGTATCCTATCAAGCTCGACAGTATCCTCGACCATATCCTTATCAAACTCGACCGTATCCTTATTATTTTTGATATCTATAATCCTTTACATCTTTTATACTTAAGAAAACCTTTTATTTTTTAAACTTATATTTATCATTTTGTTAAATAAAAATTTTATTTTCTGACAAGCATGATATTGGTAAAATAGTAAGCATTTTAGGGTTTTTTTTTTTTTTTAATAGTTGCTCTTGATTTATGATCATCATTCTGATGCTATTACGAAATATATTTGATCGCAATTGGTAAGTGCATCTATGTTTTATGGATGAAGCTGATCAGTACTGAATGATATATTTATATAACTAGTTATAGTTTCAACACCCGTATAAATGTGAGATAGTAGTATACATGAAGAAGATCGTAACGAAATTGATATGCTTGCTGTCTATAGCCTTTTAAAGAGAATATTATATCAATAGATGAAAGCGGCGTAATAAATTACCATCTCAAGCAAGCTGAGATAAAAAGATCGCCTCCTATGAATAATACCCACGCCCACGTGCAGATATCAACGAAGGATATTCATACAAGGACAAGGGACAATTAGACGCGTCTGTTTAAGGCGCCGGCGCTTTGAAATTCTCCAAACCTGTCTGGGGATGTTTTGCTTAAGTGAGGCCTTCAGCACAGTGATGATATGCATGAATCTCCAAAGGTTATTATTCTAGAATATATGTGCACAGGACGTGCACAGGACGTGCACCGCCAAAGAAGCCGCCCACAATCGTTCTGGCTGAAAAAGGTGTGAGCATCATTTTCTAATAATATCATTTTCGTCTTTTTTTTCCTATTTTCCCCTACCTAATAATTTGCTCCTTCTCCGCTTCTATAAAGAATAATTTTATTTTTATCTTTTTATAGTAAACCTTTTCCTGGGCGAATGGGTAAAACTCTCCTTTCGCCTTAACACCACAATTAGGCCTCTAATCTGCTTTTGGTTCGATAGAAATCTCCGAAAAATTCAACAAATCTACAAGGACAATATCTCGCCCTGCTTTAAAGCCTGACATGGCTTCGTAAGGATATTTGTAAGAAAAGAGTTTTGGTACGCCACTTGCTTTTCATAAGTAGAAAATGAATCCAACCGGCTCACCTGCAACTCCAGGCGGAACAAAGAACATTTTCGATCAATATGCGTTCGACAATCGATCTCAGCATTCAGACTTCAGTGCGCCTTTTGAATCTGTTTCAAGTTCACGCAGACCTAGTGCTCAACCCAATACGGCAAGTCCAAATACACGTTTTGATAATATGATGACAAGCATTCATCAAGAAAATGACGGATCTCCGTTAAACGAAAATATGGGCGAATCAAGTTATGCCGCGGAAACGCAAAGTATAAGAAGTACTTCAAGCAGTTTACGTGACGCATACGCTGCTTTAAAAGGTGGAATCTTTCCACCTGGCGTACGTTCAAAACGTCAAGGTGGAGAAGACGACGACGATGAAAGTGATGCAAGTCAATACGACGAAGACGGATACAGTTTCGAAGGTGAAGGAGGACCATTTCAAAAGCCCGATTCACCAATAAAACCAACAATGGAACCCAGTGCAGATCCATCACACGATGTTTATACCAACGCTCTTGATTCGCCAGACGTTCCTTTACGCAGAAGTAGCGTTTTGGATTCACCAGTAGTACCAACATCATCTTTACGTCATAGCATAGATCGATCGAGCACAAATACCTCAATATCCGGTATGACGAAAAGCAAAGGATTGCAAAATAATGAAACGATAGTATCGCCAAACGAACATTCTCGAACTGGTTCGATAGCCAGCAAAACATCGAACAAAAAGAGTATGCATACACGCCATCAACCTTCCATAGGTGAAAGTCCTGATGAAAATAATGCATCTCTCAAAGGCTCACCAAATCTGGAACAAGATTCTGAGAGTAATAAAGCACCAACAGGCATCAGTGAGGAGGAATGGCAAAAGCAACATGAAGCTTCTGCAGCTGCTGATCCCAATCGACCTAGAACTTTGAAAGAAGCGCGAGCGTTGGCCAAAGAGCGTGCAAGATTGCGCTTGCTACAAACAAAAGGTTCAGGTGAAACAGCTTCTCCTCCTTCTGCACTTGGATCTATGACAATATCACCGCCTCCAACGGCCGATGAAGTTGAAGATCGCTCTCCTAGCCTGGATTCGAAAAGTAGACAAGAGCACAGACATGCACAAGTTATCTCTCTCCCGGCTGATGCAAAACATGATGCTGCAGTAGTCAAGCCTAATTTAGATGATTCAAATTCACCGGTTGGAACAAAGAGTGCATTGGTTGACATGACGGACTTGCAAGCAGCGGTAGGAGAAGCATTGGAAGATGTCAGCTTTACCTCTAGTGCAACATCAGCAACGGCTACAGCAAAAGCAAATGATGCAGAGAAAACACCGAATTTAGGATCTATCGAAGCTTCGAGAGATGCAGCATCGGCACGATTAGACAATAATGCACCCCATTCGCATAGACCTAGTGTGCCTCTTTCTGTTCCTTCTGATGTGGATATGGAATCAGTCACTCATTCAGTCACTTCATTCGATTCTGCGCCAGAATCACCAACAAGTCGAGCTTCTCCTTATGTTTCAGCAGCCAATCTTCCTGGATCGCCAGCTCCCGTTCAAGATCGCTCAGATGCAACAGAAGTACAACCTCCCGTCATTCCAGTGATCCAAGCTGCCGATCATTATAAGCAACCTTCAGCGTTTGCAACTGCAGCTTCTTCACCTTCTACTATCAAGAATCAGAATGTACGACAACAGCAAGCTTCCTTTATACCACATTCAATGCAATCTCAACAAAGAAGTACTGCTCCAAACAAGATTGCTCGATTAGATGTTTATGGCAAAAGTGTTCCTTGGCCTGCCGCTTTTGAACCTGCTGCAATTATTGAACAAAAACGTTTGGCACCTTGGGAAAGAGCAAGAAGTTATGCTCATTATTGCAATGATCTGATGAGTACACCTACAGGTGTGATGATTTGGCTAGAAATGGTTCAAAGACCTGCACAACGAGTAGCAGCGGCTGCAGCTGCTAATTCAACGATTAAACAAGTGCATGGAACACCGAACAAACGACATATGCGAGCAGAAGGAACGGACGGATCTGGTTATGCTGCAAGTGTTCGATCGGATGCCACTTTTCCAATGCGTGGAGATGGTGGTAAGGCAAAAGAGATAGTATCCCATCATCCCTCCGAAGCTGCCATCCCTGAATCACCAACTGCTTTACCACAATCTTTGCCATATCCGATGCTCGCAGGTGGTGGTGGTGGAAATGCGAATTCATCGCCATCTCTTCGTCATCAGACTAAAGCATCACAAGAAGGCTTTTACAGTACTAATTTCCCTAGCAGTACGAGCTTCGGTGATAGGCGTGAACCTCGAAATTTCTTCTCAAATTTAGGACGCAAATCGAGCATGCGTAAGACTCAAGGAACGGGTATAGGACTTTCATCTCTTACGTCAAATAGCAATAGTCCTTCAAAGAATGTGATGAGTAGTATACGATCACGTGGAATCTCCAACCCTGCTCCGACATCAAGCTCGAGTCCAAAAGTGAAAACGATACATATTGCGGGCAGTCAATCTGTTGATCAATCTGTTGTTAGCCCCTCAATTGCTGCATACAGTCCTACATTAGTATCTTCTCCCGATCTGTCTTCACAACATAGCGTAGGAACACCTCTGACGTCGAAAGGAAGTGATTTGCATTCTCAATCGGAATCATCCCAATCTCGTGGTCCTCAAGGTCCACGTGCTTTGGGAAATGCTCCTTCTTATTTTGGCTCTTTGAGTAGTGGAATGGGTCACAGATCTGATTCTGTACCTTCCATTCGAACGATTAATCATGAAGACAATTCACAAGGTAAAACTGGATTGCATGGATTATCGACAACGGGAGGTATTTATAGCATTCCGGGAAATGGAGGTAGCAGTACACATTTGAATGCACCAACAGACTATTCCGCCAATTCATCCCCATCGATGGGAAGTACAAATGGCCAGAGCGATCGAAGAAGTCCACTTTCCAATCCACAATCATTACCTGCACTGACGAATGTGAAAAATTCACTTTCTTATCAAAGTGTTCGAGATCCAAATAGGCGACCAACTCAACCTTCTTTACAACCTCCTTTGCGAAGTACATCTGCGCATTCTTCCGATTCACATTCATCTAATGGTAACAACAATAATTTGACGACGACCGGAAATGGTTCTTCAACTGGAGGGTTTCACCTTGGCAGAAGAAGAAGTTCAAATCTTGCACCTTCAATCACGCCAGTAGAAAGTGAAGCATTGGATAAACTTTGTGATGTTTTACCGGATGCTGATAGAACGATTTTATTGGATTATCTTCGACGAGCGAATGGAAACGATTTGGTTGCAATTGGTGATTATTTGCAAGATCAATCAAAAGCTGAACAAAGTCGTCGTATGCGGTAGGAGAAGAAAAAAGAAAAAAGATCTAACGTTATTATTCTTGTATTGTCTCTTTAACACATGTCTTTTATCTACTTTCAATCTTGTGCAATATGATCGCATACATCGATTTTTAAGGCACAATCAGCTTTTAATAATTGTGATGGGGAGGGGAAGAAAACACGTTGAATTAACACGCGTAAAATGACTTTAACTGTGTATGAAGCGCGCATTGACATTTTGAAGTGTTGTTCTTGTTTTTACTAAAACCACCATGTTTGAAAGGAGAGAGCATGTTGTCTACACAGAAGATGATGTACAGTCTTCTGAATCATCGTCTTTAATGATGATGTGATTACAGCTTGGGGTTCTCAAAAATTTAATTGATTACACTTTGGAAAAGCAAGAATGTGCGAATCATAGCACCACAAGATATGAATGAATGATATGCAATTATCAAAAATCAAAAAAAAAGGGCTAAAAAGTGATCGTCCTATATTGGTTGCAGATTCAAACATCGTGCTGTCAAACATTGCTTGACGTAAGCTAATTGTATCTGGGTATCACGACTTGCATCGCTGGTGATATGACCGGAGCCTTGGAAATAATTCATCAAAAGCGGGTATGAATTACTGCAAAGAAGAAGTGGTAGAGGTCAGCTTTCTTTTCTTATGTATCAAAGTGCACTCAACAAACACTCACTTTGGACGACGATACTGCAATTCTGAAATCATTTTGAATGTATGCAAAGGAGGTACTCGATCATCTCCTGCTGCTGCTGAGAGAATTATCATTGGGTACGTTCTTGACGAATTAACGTTATGCAATGGCGAATAAGCTCGTAACCAATCGAATGCAGCAGGATCGGCAGGATCTCCCCATTCGGGTATTTGAAATGCACCAGCACGAAAATGAGTGAATCGAAGCATATCATAAGGACCTCTTTCGGGTAACATTGCTCCGAACAAATTCTCTGGTGCTTGATTGGCAACTGCCATTGCTGCTAAACCTCCAGCACTTCTTCCATCTCCTATTATTTTACCGAATTTTGCAATCTTGTTTGAGACCAAGTATTGTGCAACTGCAATGATGTCGTCAAAAGTATGCTGTTTTTGGGCGTTCGACCCAGCTACATGCCAACTATCGCCAAATTCTCCACCACCTCTCGCTTGAACAAAGACTAACACACCGCCAAATAATTCGACCCAAGAAAGCAAAAAAGGATCATACCTTGGCAAAGTTGCAGCACCATAACTTCCATAAAAGTATATCCAAGCCGGTCTTGATCCATTGAAGGGAAATCCTTTTCGATACAACATGAAAAAGGACACTTGTGCACCATCTGTACTGTTGACAAAACGTTGTTCTGTTTTGAAGGAATTGGCATCCAAACTTGCAGGTTTATTGTCGATCCAAAGATTTGCTTCTATCTGCGTAGAACAATTTTTTGATTTTGTGATCTGATATATTTGTGTTCCGCTTGTAAAGGTTGATACTGTCAAGAAACCTTGATTCGGATTCAAGATGTTTGCGCCAGATGCAATGATCTCACCCATAAAATCAGGAAGCAATTGTTGAATCTGTTTGCCGGTTGCGAGATCATTTGCATAAAGTATACTCCTTCCTTTTTCAACATATCCTGTCACAAGAATGGTATCATCAAATTGCAATGCATTAATCATTGTAGCATTTGCTCTTTCGGGAATCACATCAATCATTTCTGCTTCATCTTTCAATTGACGTAAATTATCTACCATTTTAGCTTTGCTTGGATCGACAATAAACTTTGAAACTTTTAATCCTGATGCTCCATCACGATCTGTCAAGATAAAAAATGTGTTATTCACATTGATCGTATAAACGGTTTGAAATTTATTTTCTGGTGCAATTGAAATCCATTTCATCTTATTGGAAATTGGTTGATCAAGTGATGCCATATACATTCGCATTTTATTATTTATTCCAATAACACCTGTAACGATTAACCATTTCTCATCTTGAGAAATTTGAACATTCCAAGTCGTATCAGGATCTTGTGGATCAACATCAACTACTGTAATATCTTCCTTTGGATCTGTGCCAAATTTATGATATCGAATACGAATATAATTTGATGGACTTTCGGTATTATTACCTTTATCAACTTGATCGAAAAAAATACCTTGATTATCGGGCGAGAAAAGGAAAGAATAAGAACCACTATTCAAGAAAAATTCATTCGAACGACCATATCCTCCATCGATATTGTCGGAAGGATTGACGGGTGGTTGTATGAAAGGTGAAGAAAGGTTGCGAAAGTATAGGGTTGTAAGGTCTGAACCAGTTTGTGAAACTGAATAAGCAACGATTTGTTTATCCTTTCTCACAATCATTTGTTCAACATTTTGTGCTCCTTTTCCCGGTAAAAGACTTTCGTTGAAAAATTTGAATCCAGGAGGATGACGGAATTTATTCTTGACTGCATCATCTATTTCACTTTGATTAGCGATATACCAAATAGGTTTTTGATCATTTTTACCTAAAACGTTATAAATGTATAAAGGATCTTCTCTTGGACCTGATTCAACAAGATAACCATAAGATAGATAATCGAATTTTGAGGCAATCGTTTTTTTATGATAATCAAGTTGACCGCAATTATCGATATATGTTTGAATTAATTGATTTTGTTCGTTCAAGAATCTTTGAATTTCAGGAGTTGCAGTTATATTTTTTTCTTGCCAATTATACGGATCAGGAACGGTTACATTTCCATTTGCTGCTTTTGATGCGTATGTGAATGTTGTGTTTGACCTTCGAACTGATGGATAAATTGGTCTCTTTAAACCAAAGTTTTTATTACAACATTCTTCGTTCGCAAAATAACTTGATGGTAGCAAAATGAAAATGATCAAAAATCTGCTCAATAATGACCAGAGCAATTGAATCATTTTTTTGAGAGTCAGAATGATCAATCTTCTTTCCCAGATGAAGGAAGATGAAAATAGAAGAAAACAAAAGATGAGGCTATTTAAAGTCTTTCTTCTCTTTTTTCTTGTTTCACTCAAAACTTTGATGAGAAAGCGGAAGAACACAGGTTTAAAAAGGACAAAATTTTTCTCCGCCGTTCTTTAGCCCTAAAAAGCGCAATTTAACTCATACAATACAGCCCAGACACCGCCCTTCCGAAAGAGAACGGTTTTGTTGTTCGGTTTTTGTTGCATTTTGTTCTTTATTCCACTTTCTCCATTGGCGGGCGCCGGCGTATACCCCAGTAATAATATACGCATATACGCAAATCAATAAACAATCCTCGGCATTTCGAGACCGTAAAAAGTGCGTATTTGACTTGGAAAATTGCGGCGCCTGAAATTGAATTACCACGGAGTACACATGCATGTTCGAAATCTTAACAATCACCACTACAACATTTCAAACGCGCACACCCCACCCCACTTTTGCATATTAATCTTATGGGAATTGTGTACGCAAATTTGTTTATGAGAAAATTTGACTTTGATGTGTCATAGTGCAAAGGAAAATACAAGGTGAAAAACAATGTCGAGGTGTTCCGTGGTAAGCGTGCTTAACTTCCGCTCCGTTGATATCATGGTATCACCGATCTTCAAAGCGATCCCTGCTTTGCGACAGGGAGCGCTCAAGCAATCATAAATTCATAACTCGATTAAAAGTCTTTGCTGATGAACATTGTCAAGAAGAAAGGACAGGTGCCTGAACACAATCCTTGAGAGTTTTTATTGATTTTTAATGACTGAAGAACGTCCAACGTATCAAGCGGAAAATGGTTCGAGAATTATTCTCGGCTCCATTGGTGGTAAAAGCGCGGTTCCGCTTGAACAACTTCATTCGTTCATTCCATTCGCGATGCCCATATTTACCCCCTTTTCCTTTTTCTTGATAAGGAGGTAATTCATCCTCTCCTCCTTCTTATCTCTCTTACACCATCAACACAGTATAACATGCCGTCATTATTGAACCTCTTATTTTTATTGACATTACTCGCTCAATCGGTGATTTTGATCACAGCCGAAGTCGTAAAAAATCAAAAAGCTTATTCTTCTCCTCGACTTGTTTATCCAAAGGTACATCGAGTGAACAAGACTTGGTCTTTTCGTTCTGCAAAGGCTAATGGTAATGTGACTTATTCGGATCCATATGTTTGGTTAGAAGGAGATTCAAGCGAACCAGATATTCAACAATTCATCAAAGATCAAAATACCTTAACGGAAAAATATATGCTCCTGCAGGTTTACTCGGTGTAGTACTTCCTGTTAGAGGTCCTTTAGACGTTATTCAATTCGAAACTCGTACTACAATAGGAGAAGGAAATCGAGCTGAATTTGGTGATGTTACAACTCCGGATGGGTTTGATGCAGTTTTTGCATGGTCACCATATGAAAACGTTGATCCGAATAAAAACGGCTGATGAACGTGTTCCACCTTCTTATTCTTATGAATTTTCATCACAGCTACAATATTATCATCCTAACAACAGCAAGCCATTGTTGATGTATGTGGTGAAAAATCGTGGTCATGTACCAAGCAACGTTCTCGAAAGTGTTTATCAATTTTGTATAATTGAACAATCTTTGGGTATCACAAGACTTTCGTTATCTTTTCCGACTTTATTACTCCAATTTTAATCTTGATGATTATTGAATCAGTCTGTGAATTATGTTTTGCTTAAGCGTTTGATTGATATTTTGTCTACTTTTTCTAACCGCATGACCTATTTCGTAACCTCACGTCAGAAGCTGAGCTGTATATACATATTATACCTTAAGGCGCAGCCGCTCTTTTTAATATATATTTCTTCTCTCTTATTTCACAGTAGAAAAGCATTAATCGGCCGAAGATCCTGATTTAGTTAAAGGCGGACTGATAATCGGAGAGAGTTTATTGAGAATATTCTTCATTACGGAGCCGTTTTTTGACATATTAATGACATTATAAATATCAACAAATTGATTTCTCGTGTCTTGGCGTAATTGTTTTTTAACCCCTTATAAAGCGTATCCAATACTGTTCACCTTCAATTATATCCTTCATACTTCCTCCATCACATCCTAGCTTTCCCATCATGCTTTCTTTGTCCTACTTATCCTTCTTTCTTCTCGTGACTCTGATTACCATTAGCAATGCGCAAAATGATGGTATGAAAAAAGTTTCAATTATTAAACCTCCAGCATACCCAAAAGTTCATCGAGTAAACAAGACTTGGTCTTATCGATCTGCAAAAGCAAATGTAAATGTGACTTACGCCGATCCATACTATTGGCTAGAAGGATCATCGAAAGATAAAGATATTCAACAATTCGTCGCTGATCAAACAAAAGTTACAGAAACATATATTCAAAGTTGCAAGAACAAGAATGCAATCGAACAATCACTTACAGAAGCGAGTACTTTTGATAAATATAAATATATGGTTTTGATTTCTTCAAATAATGGTGGTACTCCATTTTATCTTTATCAAGTTATACGTACGGGAGATAATCCACCTGTTTGGTATACTGCTACAGTTGAAGAATTTCAAGCAGCAAAGAAGACGAACTTTCAACCTATTCCAGGTAAACCATTCTTAGATGAAGCTTTATTAAGTCCAGACGGTGAAGCAAATATTTTATTATGGAATACTTCTCCTGATGGAAAGATTTTTGGTTATCTTGTTATAGAGAATGGAGAAGTTGGAACTTGGTTCTTTCGTTCTTTCACTTCACCTTTGATTACCGCAAAGACAAAGCCATTAGGTGGAGAAGGCAGATTGAAAGATATTTTACCCGTTAGCGCTGATCAGATTTCATGGACGCCAGATAGCAAAGGAATATTTTACCCTAAAACCGTTAATTCAAATGAAGGGACGAATACGGATTTAGGATATAAAATCGTTTATCATGCTTGGGGAACGGATAATGCAAAAGATATCACAATCTTTGATTCAAAGAATGCCGGAAAATATGCTAGTCAATCATATTATTATACTTCTATAAGCCCAGATGGAAAATGGTTAACTGTTTTAGGTTATTATGATGCTTCATCGTTCAATATGGTAGGCTATGCAACTCAATTAAAAGGTCAAAAGATTTCCGAAAATATGAAATGGATTTCACTTTCACCAACTTATGATTTTTCAATGTGGATTGCTGGAATTGTAGGTGATGACGTAATCTTTCAAACAAATAAAGATTCTCCAAATAATAAAGTTTCAAAAATAACAATGGATTGGTCAAAAGCACGTCAAGTTAAACAATTTACTGAACTTCAAGATCGTCCAAAAGTTATTGATTTAGTTGCAGAACGTCCAAATGCACTTATTATAACTGCTGGTGCTTTTGTTACCAATAATGATAAAGTTGTTACAATCACAGTTGAAAATGCACAAAATCAAGTTCACGTTTATAGTTTAAATGGAGGAAAAGAGATTCAACATTTAGTTCCTGATGAAAAGGTTACTTTTGATCAATTTCTTGGTGACCAATTTAGTGATACGTTTATCATTTTATTTTATAGCTGGAATTCGCCTAGAAAGATTTATGAGTTCACCTCTAAAGGCAATCAAATTCAAACTTCTTTAGTGACAAATCAACATATCAAAGGAACCAATCCGGATGATTTCGCAATTGAAGAAGATTATGCAACATCAAAAGATGGCACAAAAGTTCCTTATTTTACCACTTATCGTAAAGGAACAAAGAGGGACGGTAAAAGTGTATGTTGGGTACACATTTATGGTTCTTATGGAGATGTTGATAGCTTGTACTATGAACCGAATTATTTTGACTTTTTAAGAAGTTATAATAGCTATTTCATTTGGGGTGCACCAAGAGGAGGTGGCGAATTAGGAGATGATTGGTATAAAGGTGGAAAAGGATTGAAAAAGCAAAATACATTTGATGATACGATTGCAATTCTTAAAGATCTTATAAGATTAAAAATTTGTTCACCAGGTCAAATTATCATTCAAGGTAAATCAGCAGGAGGATTAGCAGCTGGAGCAGTTTTAAATCAAGCTCCTGATCTTGTTGGATTAGCTTTACTTGTTAGAGCACCTCTTGATGTATTTCAACTTGAAATTCGTACTACTTTAGGTTCAGCAAATTTGGAAGAATACGGAGATGTTAATACACCAGAAGGATTTGATTCTGTTTTTGCATGGTCACCACAACAAAATATTCAAAAGAAAATACCTTATCCGGCTGTTTTATTAACTCCAGGTCAAGATGATGAACGTGTACCACCTTCAATGAGCTATAAATTCGTTGCTCAACTACAATACGATCATCCGAATAATGCTAAACCTTTGCTTTTATATGTCGTTAAAGGTCAAGCACATACTCGTAGTACAGTTGGTGAAAGCGTTTATCAATTTTGCGTTATTGAAGAATCTTTAGGTATCACAAGAAGAAAGAGCTGAATCAACTGGATTTCACTCTCAGACAATAATGAATAAAATATGATCTATTATCGTAAAAAAAGAATGAATAATGCTTCTAGCTAAGCACAAAGGCTAGCGAGCTTTGATTGTGGTATAGTACGTTGTTAGTGCTGGGTAAAAAAGAGATACAGTTGGATTTCAAATAATAATGCTTAAGGAGCAATTCCCAAAGCTGATTCGATATCGGTAACACTGTTTTGTAAGAGGATAGAGAAGATATTGTCAGTATAAAAATAATGTTAAAAATATTAAATAACACTCACCCTAATGCATCTTCGATTGAAGTGATTGCACCTCCAGTTTCTTCATCCAAGAATTTATCGATTGCATTAACGCCCAAACCTTCTTCAAGGTAATAAATTCCTTTTCCTACAGCTTGTAAATCACCTGGAGAAGCACCTGAATTTGATAATTTCAAAAAGTCTTCTGCGAATGAAACACCTAATTTTTCTTCTAATTTAGAAATACCACCTCCTAATGCTTTATCAAGTTCATCTTCAATTGCTGTAATTCCTGCACCTTCTTCAATCTTGGCAACAACTGCTCCTAAATCAGTTACCAATGAACGTGGAAGGGGGTTTGTAGTTGGTGCTGCAATGGCAACGGCTGCGAATGCCAAAGAGGAAGCGAGTAAAACGTTGAAACGCATTTTAAAGTAAGAAGAGAGGTAGAGAGGTAGGGGGAAAGGATATTATTGTTGTGTAAGGAAGGAGAATGAAAATAAAAAATAAACAAAAGGCTGTATTTATATCTTTTATTCTTCATCTTATCTTTTTGTTTCAAATCTTTTCTTTCTTTGTTTTCACAAAAATAAATGAATGACGTTGATGTACAAATTCATTTCGATGGGATACGTCACTGAGAAATCTTCTTATCTTTCTATCATGAGGATGCTTTTCATGTGTATGTATGTCAAATCGGGTTGATGAGAATGCATTTTGGAGCTAGTGTGAATCCAACAGAATCGTTAATCGGGTTCAAGATGATGTACGTACGTACAACGGTTTATTGCACAGATTTTGTGGCTATGTTCGGTTATTGATTTTATTCTTATCCGCTTGACAGATGTATTTAATCATCTTGACGGTGTTTTATGCAAGGGAAATCCTACTTTCGGTCTTCTTGATTGACAATGAAATTAAAATCTGACCGGATCTAGTCGATTTGAAAAGAAGAAAAGTGTCGGCTGACATGGTCCCAGTCCGAAGAAAAGAAACAGACACACACACACAATGAGAGAAAGAGGGTCTTTAAGAATAGTTCAATTATCAATCAGATGAGACAAACAAATGTACACGCTAAATATTAATTAGTTCTTTCTTTTGATCGTCATAACTTCGTTTTTTAGCCCGTCAATAAAATAGCATTGAACCGCTTTGCTCGATTACCCAAAATTGATTTTCATGTTATATAAATACATATATGCATATGCGCACTAAAGGATTGTTATATATACGTACGATTGAGCAAGAGGGTTGCATTAGCTTCTTCTTGGCGGATCACAATCAAGATGTCCGTGGAGAACACAATGGAAATGATAGAATAATCACCTTACCTGCACGGTGTCTTTGCATCTAGATACGGTGTCTTTTATTTTTATATTCTTTCGGAAAATTCAAGGTATGTAGTTTTGTTGCGGTTCCATGAAAATACGCTAATTCAATCTCTTCTTCCGATTTTCCCTTCTCCCAAAGATAAGGATTTGCCGTCGATCGAATCAATATTCTCTAAGTATTTAATTAATCCACACGGGGGGTTGCGTAATAGAGCGTAAAGGGATCAACTTCTTATCTTTAGCACTCCGTTAAATGCCGTAATAGATAAGAAAAAGTACGCTAATAAAAAATAAGTTTTACTTGCATGCATATGATATAACAGTCTCTATTGCTTATGTCATGCGTGCAAAAATCCAGAAGTCAAAAAAGCGTTTGCTTAGTAACACACCCTCAACACGTGCATCGATTTTTTGGAGATTTTTTATTTTTGGTAAGTACTCGTTCATGTACATGTGTATATGCACAGTGATGGCCATCATTTACAGCTCTTCTACCATCACATTAAAATATCGTCATTATGCCACCTAAATCCATTTGGCGTGGTCCAAATGCTCAACATTTTACACTCGTTCATAGATCACAACAAGATCCACTTTTACACGATGCAGAAGCATCAAATAGGGTATTAAAATCAACTCCAAAAAGGAATGAAAACGTTTTCAGACAAGGTCAAAATAAAAGTGAATTAGAACGTCAATTAGGTTCAATTGCTGAGAAAGAACGTAAAAATGTTGGTGAAGCAGCAAATTATGGAATTTATTATGATGATACAGAATATGATTATATGCAACATTTACGCTCAATAGGAGGAAAGGATAATAGTAGAAGAGGTGGAAAAGATGAAGAAAAGGATGAGGAAGTGATCATGTTAGAAGCACCAGCTGCAAAAAAGGAAAAAGGTAAAGCTAAAGCTACTGATAATGAAGATGTGTTGGAGTTCAAAAAACAACCAGATGCCGAAAGGGGACCGCTAGATCTGCCGTCGGATGTCTTGCCTTCTGATCAATTATTGCCCAGAACTTTCGAGCAAGATAAGGAAGAAGGAATAAGACCAGATATGGATCCTCACTTGCGACAAGTATTAGAAGCACTAGAAGATGATGCTTTCCTGATGAGAACAGCAAGAGGTGCTTCAAATCAAACATCAACATCAATTGATGTCGCCCCACAAATACCTACACAGATACCCGAAGAAGTTGCAGAAGACGAAACAGAAGATATTGATGACTTCTTTGGAGAAATTGTAAAAGGAGGAGAATTGGAAGAGGAAGAAGAAGAACCAGAATGGAGACAATTGCCACCTGGAGGAGAAGAGAGCATTTGGCTTGATCCAAGTGCAAAGGCAGCACGAGAACTTTTACAATTAAAAGAAGAAGGAAAAGGTGTCGAAGATTTGAGTTTAGAAAGTAGGGTAGCATTATTCAAAAAAGCAGCTGAAGAGAACAAAAAGCAAGGTTCCCCACTTGCCGGATCTCGTCAAGCACCTTCTTCGGTTGGTAGTAAATCAATCTTTGGTGATAAAGGTGCTTCGCGTAGAAGTAGACATGCAGGTGCAAAAGCAAGATTAGCTTCAAGCTTTTATGCTCCTAGTATCGATGGTGGTGCAACCGCTTTCAGTATGAGTTCAAGTGCAATGGAACGCAATCAAGGTCTTTCCAAATTAGACGAACAGTTTGCACGAATGGAACGTATTTATGAGCAGGAAGATGATGATGAAGACGAAGAAGAAGAGGAATTCGAGGAACATTCTGACGAGGAGGAAAATGATGTCGGTGGACCAGAAGATGTGGATGCAATCTTTGATGAATTCTTGTCAAAGAACGAAATTGTAGGAAACAAATTACGTGAACGATTAGGAGACCAAGCAACAACACCGATCGAAAAAGTTGATATGATCAGAAAAGAACTTGGGGAGATGCGATCAATCGATCGGAAAACATACGATGAAGCAGAAGCAGAAGGATTAGGACCTAAAACGACTGTTGAAGAATTAATTTCTCGTGATTTAGCTCAACGTACGAATGCAAGACAAGAATGGGACGTTGAAACTATTCAAACAACAAAAACGAATTTAGAAAATCATCCTCGTACGATTGCAGCTGCAGAAAGTGTTGCACCTTCACGTATTTCTAGAATTGTGCCTCCAAGTAGTTTCTTGGGCGGTGTAAATGGATCTAATGCACCAGCAAGTTTAGCAGGTACAGATCGTATGGCTCGCATCAAAATTGATCCTCGAACGGGTAAAGCAGTCATTAATGGATATATTAACATTGGTGCCCGTCAAGCACGTCGAAACAAAGGCGATACTACTAATAAAGAGGAAGATGAAAGTTTCTCATCTCCTGATGAAGATCCGGCTATAGAGAATGATTCAGGATCTGAAGCTGGTAGTGATGATACAACTACAGAAAGCACATTTGCCGCTTCCCGTATGACCGTTAAACGGGATCGTAACGAGAGTAAAGAAGAAAAGAAAGCACGTAAACAAGCGGCAAAAGAAGAAAAACAAAACCGAAAGAGCGATAAAGCACAACGCAAAGCACAATTCAAAGCGGCCATGCAACAAAAAGGCGGTCATCCCAGTCATGGCAACGGCCTAAATGCTACAACTGTTGCTTTGCGATAATATCTCACGTACACATCGACACACACATATATATCATTTGTATTTTACACATTTCATTCAAAAGTCAATTGGATAAAAATTGCAAAAAAGTCTACAGATGATGATGATGAGCTGCTTAATGTACACTTGGGTTCTATGCGTAATAATCTGTTCGTCCACCCCATTCATAATATTCTGCTAATTGCTCTGTAGAGAAAGCAACTTTATCTTCCTCCCACGTATCTTGATGAGTTCTTTTGAAATCAGCTGCTAGCTTTTTACATGCAGGTCCGACTGGATCAGGAGCATCTTGATGTCTTGCCACCGTATCACAAATCAAACCAGGCATCCAAACAGGAACAGAGTAAGGGAAAGCACTGATCAAAGCAACGCATCCCAAAATACCAGCATGTAAACCTGTCATCGTTTCTTGGAATCCTTCAGATCCTCGTTTGGGCAAACGATCATATTTCATCACTTGATCTCTGAATCTTTTGCGGAGCGATTGAATCAATTCTCGTTGAGAACAACGAATAATTCCACTCAACGTTGTGCTTGCCAAATTGCGCACTTCAAGATGAGGATCCGTCAATAAATTCAACAAGGTTCGAGTGATATCGCCAAAAATCTCTTCGTCCATGTTAAAGATATTTTGCCAAAACAAGATTTGCAAAACTGGCAATGCATCCAATCTTGCTCTCCAGCTTTCGTTACTCTCTTCGATCACCTGTAAAACCTTTCTGATCAATTTCTTGACGAGTTCAATATCATAATGCGCCATCGTTGATACAGTTGCAATCAAAACCGATCTTGCTCTTCCACTCAAATCAGCATTATCCTGCAAATTACAGCATTGAAAGATTGTAGGAATAAAGTCGATCACGCATGTAGTCATCGCCGTTCGTCTATGATCACCAAGCGTTTCGGCAATCCAACAAAGCGTCGTCAATGCCAAAAGATCGTATCGTGAAGTACCTTGTGACTTTGGTACACGCTCTTCCTTTAGCTCGGTCAAAAGACTATCTAGCTTTGCTAATCGAGCAGAGTATTCCTGTACTAGCGTCTCTGGTGCAAAGAGGGAGCCGTGTGTTTTGTCAACATGCGTTTGTTCGTACATGACATCTAAAAGCTGTTCAACACTGCCAAATGATGGTGCGACACGAAGTAATTCCAGGTCTGTCATATTGCAAGCAATCAACTCCCGTACCTCATTGAATTCTGTTTCAAAGTTTGATCGGAACAAATCGTGCAATTCGTTCATCCATGGATACATCTTCATATTGAGCGATAAGATCACTCCACGTAAGAATGTCTGTGCTTGAACTTGCTCCCATGGACTTTCATCCTCCGTCGTTAAACTCTCGTGCGCTTTTTTGACAATAATGTTGACCAGAGACATGGCTCTACGTGGATCGCGTTGTTGTAATATATAGTCAACACTATCTTGCCAAGCAACTTGACTATCTGGTGTACATTCTGCCAATATCTTTGGCAACAATGTATCCAACCAAGACCACATCACCTTTGCATCTTCTCTATTCCAATGTTTGGAACCTCGGAACATACCAGCAATAACTTCTGCTGCAGCACGGTGTTTATGACGATCCCGTTCACCAATAAATTCGACCAATTGATCTTTCACAAGATCCAATTGTTGTAATCCAAACACCTGGAATATCGATCGAATGAGAACAGTTGTCTCGCGTGAAAGATGTTCACGCTCCTTCTCTTGTGCGTAGTGCTTGAACATCTGCTTCCAATGTTCCGAGGAGAGCTCCTTGCTGATTGCCTCCAACACTGGTTTGTTGACCCAATCGAACACTGTTCCCGATTCGGGAGGTGAAAGGTAATAAGTATCTTTGTTTGACCAAACCAGCCATCCTTGCGCCTCTTTGTCATGAAATTTGGTAGATGATGCGACCGGTTGATCAGATCGATATGATGCTAATCTTTCTGCTTTCCATTCAGCCGTAACTTGTGGAATTGATTCGACTCGCTTGAGAGGATGATTTTCCGGTTTGCAAGACCCCAAGACCAATTCTTCGTCTGTTTTGCATAAAGTCTGTAACTTCGCATAGTACAACATCTTTGTGATAGCTACTTGCGATCCTCTGCGAATCATTGGATTTTCATTAATCATTTGTCTTGTCATATACGTTGCAACATCTGCCCGTAAAGGTTGATCTTTTCGAACAAAGGTTTTGATTAATCGGAGAGCGAAAATTTCAAAGTTCCAATGTGTCTTTGGTTGCTGTGCATATTCCAACAATTTGTCCGTAATAGAAGCAGACAATTTATTGTACAGTTCATCAAAATACAGTCTTTGCTGCGATGGAGCTGTAGTCAAATCGACAGAACCATCATGCTTTCCAAGAATACTTAAAGCTTGATCCAAGTCGGGCAGCTTGATGCGATGCACAATGGTCGATAATTCTGGAAAGCGCGCTTGAGAATCCATGATGATACTGCGGAGAAGCTTTTGAATCGATGGCTTGTTGCGATGCTGAGCTTCCAATAATGTCATAAAGAATTCTTCAGTAAAAGCCGGATGACGAGGTGTAACACTCATAAATTTGCTTCCGACCATATAGAGTGCCCCTTTGACTTGATCATCATTGGTTGAAGTGCGTATGGCAAGCAATAATTTGCGCAAAGTAAACACGCCCACTTGATTGTAGATCGTCAATGCATCAAAAGTACTCTGAGCAGTCTTACGAATAGCAACGTAGTTACTCATGGAAAGTTCGATCACATCATTAATCAGCAAATCGTCTAGAGCAGTCCTTCTGCGATAGAAACTGTTGAGTCTACCGCGGCTAGAATGATATTGAGCTGCACGTCTAACCCAGAACATTCGCGGAAAGATTTTTTGACGAGGATGTGTGGCGGTCATATTTTGATAAAACAATGCAGATCTTGAATAGGCTTTGTGATCGTCTGCGTTATAGCCATATGACGTCATATACGAGCGAATCGAGCGTAACATCAATCTAACGCAATCAATTTGATCTTCTGCACCTGAATTGTGTGCTCGCTCTGCAGAAAGATGCAACAACTCTCCAAAGCGAACCTTAAACGACTTTACCTTTTCGTACCTCTCGTCTTTGGAGTCCGTTATTAAAAATCCAGAACTGAAGCGCTCGGGAGTACGTGTGAAGTCTTCGTACCCTTCCACGATACTTTCAATAAATTGACCTCCCCCAGCATCCTTTTCAAGAATCATAGTATTGACTGCAGAGAATGCCAATCGTACGATTGTCATATTTCGGCAAAAGTCATTGGACCAAATCTTGTCGCGAGCACCCTTATGTTCTTGCAATCTTTCAAGCTCACTCAAGCGAGGATGAACGACGCGATCAAGAATCTCCAATGCCAAAGCGATCTCTGCATCATTTGGAACATGCCACTGAATTTTAACATCCTTGAAAGCATACATTTTACCCCAATGCTTAAAGCTGTTTGCTTGCAAATCCTCGCTCTCCCATTCTTCCGGATTTACAAATCGATGATCGTTTGGATATGTGTTGACGAGAAGGTTGAGGACACGTTGAACCAACATGGCGGCATAGAGATAACCACGTTCAGATTTAGCTTGATCACACAAGAGTAGCATCAGATCCATCAATTCGTCCTTGTACTCAAATATCACACCACCCGAAAAGGTCAATGATCCCATCAATAAGGAAATATACCAATGCAACTTGACATCTCCCGCAACAGCTTGAGTCGTCTTTGTTGTACGGATCGAGCTTGCGCCTTGCTCAATCTCTTGGCGGATAATCTTTGCACAAGGTCGCACCAAACGCTCAGTCACCTTTTTCGGATCGTGACGAGCAAAACATGAAATTAATGATCCGGTCACTCGAGTCGCTTGCGAACAAACATGTGTCATCACATGATCTGCAACAATCTTGAAATTGATATCGAAAAGATGATCGGACATTGCACAACAAACTGAATCACATGCTGCCAACAATGTACTCGTCATCTGTTCTTCAATACGTCCTGAACGACCATTCTTTCCTTCTTCAGGAAGAGCATCAAATAGCACTAGCACTCTGTTGAAGAAACTCACCGTCCAATCCTCAAATCCTGCAGTGCTTAAGCGCAAAGCGTCGTCTTCCTCGTCAAATTCTTCCTCTGTTGCTCCACCACCACCTCCATAATCGTCAATGGCCATTTTTGAGGCAGGTGCAAGTTCTGGTCGAGTCAGATCATCAATTTTAATGACTGTCGATGTGACGACGATCAAGATGGAAGTCGCAATCGTCTTCATATAATCGTTCATATCAATACCGGGTAAGCAGAGATGCAAAATTGGGACAAGATGTTTGGCTCCCGCTTTAAAAACATCCTGCGAAACAAGGGGTACACCAAGTTTGGATAGAGCAGTGATCACTGACATTGTTCGATGAGTTGTTTCAAGAGCTTCTAGACTGGAGTATGCGCGTTCCAATACCGGTGGAATGATTTGTTCGGGTTCCAAGACGGCTAGTCTCTTGAGCGAGGCTTGTGATGCAGCGATTGTTGCAGGATCTTTGGAGAACAGTGATAACAAGCAGACTGTACGTAGTGTAGCTGTGAATTCATGTTTGATCTCCGATGTAAGACGGAATGCTTTTGGTGTCTTGCACTCTGATTTCTCTTCTTCTTTCCATCTTTTTGTAAATTCCCACGTTAGATTCTTTACTAGCGAAGAAAGTTGCAGAGCCCATCTTCCCCAGTTCGAAGGATGGAAGTAACTTTCGGTTGCTTGGATAAATCGTGCCAAGGAACTGAGAGCTTTGGAACCGGCAAGATGGGTTCCTCGTTTCTCATCCGTCGGTTTAGAGGGAACACCATTTTCTACCGGCGTTGCTGAACCAGAGGAGGTAGGACTTTGGGAATCGCGCATCATTGAGTAGACGATAATGATTGCAAACGAATGAGATGGTTCGGAAGGTCGTTTCATATTGAGAACTCCTGCTGATGCAGCCGAATCGGCACCTGTACGCACGGTTGATGATTGGGCCATCAATGCTGCATTGCCCACTTTGCTTGAGCCCACTGGCAAACCGGCAGAACGCAAACATTTGGTCATGATGAAGCTAAATTGATATTCCGTGAAAATTCCCACTTCGTTCCACAAGCCTTGTTCTGATGTCATGATTGAAGGGTGTTTGTCTGCAGAGTTGTTTGGAATATCGGACTTGCTTTTCAAGGCATCGGCTTTAATATCTGCAAATATTCCAACTTCTTCCAATGCTTTCTTGGACGAAATACGAGGATCTTCAACATGTTGTTCCGCTAGACGAGCGCATAAATCCAACATTTGTTCATCAAACAATGATGACGAGAATGATTCCCACAATCGGAAAAGCGTTGGTAGCCATCTTTGTGGATGACTGATAGGCAAAAAGTGAACAAGTAAGGAAAGCGTGGCAATCATTGAATCGATGTCTGAGCCATCCATACTTGGTAACATTTCCTTCAACATTTCATCAGCTTCTTCGGGATCAAAGAAACGTTGAGCACACATTGCCAAATCCAGTAAAGTGTTTGAAATGTTTGTCTGATTCGTCTTGCGTTCTTTTACGAACAATTCTCGTTTGAGCACATTGTACAAAGGTCGCCATGGTAGCACAAGATGGGCAATTGTCATCTTCTTTCGTCCTCCCAAAAGTGTCATGCATGTATTGGCTGCTTGATGAACGGTTGTTGGTACTCCAGGTAAAACGGTTAAATGGTAGTACACTCTTGCAAGTCGTGCCAATGTAGGTAACTCAATTGGATATTTAAGTGAAAGCAAACATGAAAGATGATGATTCCAAATAGGAAATCCAACTTCAAAATCTCGAGTTTCGATTGTTGCAATAATACGTTGATAGATGTGCTCTAGTCTAGCATCAAATTCTTCCAAAGATTCACATTCATACGGCAAACTTTGTGGATATTGTAATAATGTTTTTCGATCTTTAGGTTTTGCAGGATAATAGATTGGTTTATCCATTCCGATATTCACTCTTGGATCCGAGCTCTGTTTAATCTTTGTATTCTTTTCTTCTGATGCAACCTGGCCAGGTTGAAGGATTATTTCGTCAATCTCATCATCTTCAGCGTCGACCGGATGCTCGAGCGGTGATTCGACCTCGATATAATCATCTTCGTCCATCTTTACAAGTGAACGATTATTATTTAACAGAAAGCGTGCATTGGCTAGTGACTTTGATGTTCTGCTCCTTCTTGTGGAGCTAATCTGTTAAAAAGGATGGTGGTTGTTATAAAAGAAGATTATTTCCCCAACGAACTTTCTCCCACAAAAAGTCTTTGTCTCAGAGTAGGCTCTTCTCTGTTTGCTCTATAAATTTACCGAAAGCTGACAGAGCAAACTTTACCGAAAGCTGACAGAGCAAACTTTACCGAAAGCTGAGTATGTCGTCGTCACTATCATGCAATTCGTCAATCTGTTTAAATGAAAGCCGCGTCACTTTATTGAATGCATTCAATCTTCTTTTATGCTTACGCTTAACTACGCTTAAAGGGCCGTGCGACACGACGCTGAGTGTGTAAGCAACTGTGTGTTGATGTCCAATCAAGGTTAAATAACTTTAGACTACTGGTACACGCGTCTATTCGGCGTCTTTTTCCGATTTTTCAAAGAGCAACACTTAGATGCTATTTATTGTGAATGTTGTAATATACAGTGTAAGTAAGATTAAAATTTCTAAATGGCTGGTAAACCACTCATTGCTAACCTTCCCATCGTAGAAGAAGGTCCAACGGATTGCGAGGTTGAATTTCCATGTTTATCTTCAATCAATCCTATCAATTTTGAGATTTCATCAGCCCATTTATGCATGGCAGCGTAACGACGATCTACCAATGTTCCTAAGGCCATCGTTGAAGGTGCTTCTCCAGAATTCATTCCTCCGCCAGATTGTAATGCTGCTGCCGCAATTGCTTTTTGACCGCCACGATCCAGTTCGAGTCGTTGTTGTACCTGATCAATTCGACCTGCAATACGGCCATCTAAGATCAATGTCATGATCAACTCTTCTACTTCGTGCGTTGTGATGTTTAATTGTTGTCCAAGGAATTCCAGCCCAATGCGCGTATATGGTTGAATGAGATCGATTAGGTATTGTGTCCTTAATCCTTTCAGCACCTCATCAATGTATGTACGAATGAATGGATCGTCCATGATTGTAGCATGGTTGTTGGCGAGAATTCTTTCAGCTTCATGCACCTCTCTGCGTTGATAAGCACCTACAAGATCAGTCATAGCAACAATTTGTGGGTCATTCTTGTACGGTTTCGTTTCTTGACTATCAAATGGATTGATGTCACTTCCCATCAACATGTGTGCCAAGACAAGATATTTGAGAACTTGAATTCTTTGTGCACTTCCTGCTTCATCGTAATTCAAGAATGCCTGGAAAAAGTCAATTTGTGCTAATTCCCAATTCTTTTCTGACATGTGCATCTTTCCACCGCATTCACGAATGACGCCCATAATGCGTGGATGTGGAATGGCACTCTTTACCTGTAATGTTGCATCATATGTCTCTTTAAGCTTTTTGTAGTTGCCTGTTTCCCCATACATCTGAATCTCCAAGGCAAATATTTCGAGCAAGATAGTACCTTTTGATTGATCATCACTTCCATCTGGAGCGGTACAATATGCTCGTAAATCTTTCAAGATCTTTGCTAAACGTCCAAATTCACCGCGTGCAAGCCATAGTCTTGCCAATTTGAGATCTGTTTTGACACTCAATCGTTCATTCTTGGATTCTTCAAGTGCTTTCTTTGTTACATCGTAGAATTGTTCCATCGTCCCAAGGTCAATTGTTTTTGACGACTGTCCTCTTGATGGTTTATCACCACTAGAACCTTCTTTTGTTGGAGCTGAGTTGGCCGGTGCGATATCCGCTGATACATAATCCAGTATTCCATTGATGGATTTTTCGGAATAATTTCTTGTAACTGCAGATTTCGTATAACCCAATAATTGGGTATAAGTTTGCAATGCTTCAGCATGTTTTCCTCTTCTAA
Organism: Meira nashicola; assembly: GCA_001600355.1. Taxonomy (NCBI): domain Eukaryota; kingdom Fungi; phylum Basidiomycota; class Exobasidiomycetes; order Exobasidiales; family Brachybasidiaceae; genus Meira; species Meira nashicola. The sequence continues at coordinate 189,016 of BCJU01000002.1, read as the reverse complement.
AGTTGAGCTTTGTCATTTGTTTTAGCGCTTTGAAACCCCAATCACCTTTTTGAGTACCTTCTTTTTCCACCACCTTTTCAAAATCATTTATCGCTTCGTCTACATCATCAGATCTCTTTGCTTTTGCATTGTAATACATATTTTCGATATCTGCATCAACATCTTCATCTTCGTCTTCTTCATAATCGAAATCGTAATCTTCATCCGCCGCATCATCCATCAAAAATTCTTCGTCTGACATTTTGCTTATTTATTTAAATGCAAGAAGAGGTGAGATATTTTCCCGCCCCTTATGATGATGGTGTGTGTGTGAAATTGAACAGCAAGGTAAGTATTTCTCTATTCAATGTACGAAAGGCAAGGTGGCCCGCGCGTTTCCAGTGCATTGACAATGTGTAATTTATGTAAATAGCCGCGTTTAGCTTTGACTCTTTCCACATGCTATTTAACGCTTTCTCATCCTTACTACTATCACATGATGGTCAGTCATGGAAATGATTATTGTTAAAAATGCAATCATCAAAGAAAGAAGTACATGTGGGCTATGAAGGTAGGAGAAATGCTTTGCTGATGTTAAATTACAGTCTCAGCATGACTGCAAAGAGGATGATCGAGAGACAATCAACTTGATCATCAAGGTGCATTAGACTGATTGGTACCGGTAGAACGATCACCTGCGTTATAACCTTGTCCGCGATTACCTGACCATCGAACCTCACGCGTATTATCGTGCTTACTCTGATGACTTCCGATATAAGAATGAGCTGATTCGGCAACACCAGTATCAGGATAATTGTATTGAATTTTTTGACCTTTTGCATGATGATTACCCCATTGTTGTTGGGAAGCTTGTTCAATAGCTTGTTTGTTTGAACCGCTTGCTTTTTGTGCATCCTTTTGACTGCCTGCAGCCATACTTTGCATAATACATGCAAACAATAATACAAACAAAAAAGTGATCTGATTAGCAGAAATATTCATCTTGAAAAAGGAGACAAATGTCAGAATTGATGAAGAAAAGATGTTGAGGGTAGTATCAATCTGTGCTCTATTTATACCCTCTCGCAATCATCATGTATGCCGAATTGTTGACCGTGGCATAATATTATATTAAACCTTTTCGCTCTTTGTTAACGCAATTGTGAGCTCGCTTACAAGCATTTCTTGCTAGATGCTATGCTGATCGGTCACAAATCGGTCGAAAGTCTTAGCAAACAGATACTATTTTCCTTTCGATCATCATTGATCAATGATACAGATCGAAAATGTGTAAGGATGGCTGTGAAATTCTGCTCAATTTCTGCCTCGTTCGATAATAAGATAAGTTCGAATATCTTCTGGTCGTACTCTCCTCCTTGCATCGCATAGAACATAGCCACTACGCCATACGTTTGGCTGTGCAGTGGCATCGCATGGCGTTTATAGTATTCTTAAAGTCGAAAACGAACAGAAACACTTTCTCTTTTAACGACAATGAATCATAATTCCTCACAATATGAGTTTGCTTATCATCTTTAAGTTATATGCAATCTTTGCACTCTTTCTTTGCATCACTTCTGCTGGTCAATTGATGCAAGAAACACAAGACACAAATCCCGAAATTGTCTTTTTCAATAAACGCAATGTAGTTTGCTCTTGTGGTAGAAAATACGTTGCTGGAATTTCTTGTTTGATGCGTCGTGGTATGGGAGATGATCAACCAAAACGATTAGTTAAACGTGGAAAAGAAACAGGTGCTTGTCAATGCTTACCATGTCCTTCATCAGGAGGAGGAAAAAATAAGACTAAAGACCCGTTAGGAATGCCACAGGTAGTCAAGACTGGTTCAACTTATGAAAAAGCATTAGAAGCTTGCGTACTCAAAAACACAATTGCAGCAATCAAAGATCCAAAAGCCGAAACTCCCAGATGTTCTGAGGTCGTAAAAGATCCTGGCAAACATAAATGAAGAGGTGAATGAACTAAGCATTCATGTACCGCTAATCAAAAGGACACCCTTCTCTATCCATAGACTTAATCCCAAGAGAACAACTTCCCTTCACTTCATCCCTCGCTCTCCAGGACCATCAAACGGAAGATAGTGTAGATTGAGATGAATATCTCTACAATGCTATTGAAAACATGATTGATGTATGATCCAATCGTGAAACGATATGGCGTATATGTGTGAATCTTGTGTGCATGCATATATGTCGGTCGACGAGATTGATCCGTTAGAGAAAGCAACTTGCATCAAACCGTTTTGATGATGGTGTGCAGAGCTTAACGGTACTTAACGAAACCGATAGCGTCAGACTTTTCGCGGAAGCATTGACGGCAGATGTCGAGACCGTATTTGCGGATGATACCTCCGTAGTTACCACAGACGCGGCTGATTAGAGGAAGGGATGATATGGATGGGTCAGTGTTGCTCAGATATGACATGATCAGCGAGGAAAGTAGGAGGACCATCCTGCAGGCCATCGTCTTTCCTCGACATTCTGGCTTCTACTCACCATGTGCGAGATCCTTTTCCGTATTTGCGTGGGTGGCTGAACCAAACGTTTGAGTGAGCCATGCTGGGCAGGCTATTAAGTGAAAGATGAAGAGAATCGATGGGTCAGTAATCTGTCTGAAAGGTGTCAGGGATCGATATGTCATCACGCTGCTAGATTGTCGATTGAGTTTGTGTCGTCTTCTTTCGCACTATGTAAAATAAGCGTTGCACCCTTTGGATTCAAACGTCGACACAATTCACTGCTAGATCTTCACCTGTCGAGCTCCAAGATATGCGTCCCTTCTCACTCTCGAGTCGTCAATCCGTCAACATTTCATCAACTTTTCTTCCTTCAATTCAATCTTGCCCGTCTTCCCAATGACTCAATTGTCGTCCGTATTGTCGTAATGATCATCTCCAACATCAAGCATGACGTAACATCCTCCCAACGATACTCACCGTTATTGTATTTTGATACGTCTTGAAAAGCAAGGATGAGGCGTAACAGAAGAAAGGATGATGATCAATTTTAACTGATGTCTTTCTTGCAACGTTTAAAGAATTCACTTTCAGTACACGCACGCCTACCCCTTCAAGCAGGCCAGGCCGCCTTTACTACCCTTAACGCGCGCGTGCAAGGCTTGCTTACGGTAGGTAGCTACTGCTGCTGCTAAAGTGAAGGCTTAAGCCGGTGCAGTAAAGCACGAGACTGCTTTCCAAATCTTCTTGACACGCTTCAAGTATAAGTACAAAATTATGATACTGCTAAATCGCCTAAAAGAGGGTTTAATATGGATTTACACAAGTTATACACACTCTGGCATCAAACGCGTCTTGCAGGGGCGTACACACTGCGGTTTGCATTTCGGCCGAACACGTTGGGTATATGGAATTTTGCAAGGTGTAGAAGATAACACTGCTTAAGTGCCTGAATGTTCTTAGTTGCCATTGTCCATCATCATTTCTACCTTTTCAGGTGATCATGATACAAAGATGATGAATTGTCTATTTTTCGCCTTCAGGTGTAAGGTATGATTTTGAAGAAAAATCCTTCTTCTCTTTTTTCTCCATTCGCAATCTTTGTCTATCGGCATGTTCATCCTTTCCTCTTCTTTTCAAATATCTTTGCATACCTTGTGAAATTTTATTTCTCCATTCTATACTACCCTTTTTAGGTTTAGCTGCTTTCATTGTACTTATTTTTTGTTCTTTCAATGATAAAGCTTCTCTTTCTCTTTCTCTTTTTATCTTTCGTAAGATAAATGTTTCTCTCATTTTATCATTCCATTCTTCATCCCATTTACCTTTTAACGTTCTTTGTGGAGCTGGTGTACGTTGAGGTTTTATATAAAAAGGTTCAGATTGTTTTATCATATTCTCTTCTCGTGATGAATTAGGTATGCTCAAATCGAATGAATGCGGTCTTGATTTAGTGTTATGTACATTTACTTCATCTTCAATAGGTGGCTCATTAAGATCAATCATTTGTGCAAAACAAGCAATCACCGTGACAAGAAAGAGAAGCGAATAATACTGGATATGAACATAAACTGACATGATACATAAGTTGTATGATGTAATGGTGGCAAAGAGGATAGACAAGGGTGTTAAATAATTTTAAGAAAAAAAGATTACTCAAAAAGTATGCAAATATGTTTCAAACCCCGAGCAAGAATAACATTTGTGTTTCGCATATTAATCATTCTTGGGAGGTTCATCATAACCCATCTCACGAGCCTTTTTATGTTGGGCATAATTACTAATTCTTTGTTTAGTGACTGGAGAACTACGAGATTTACTATTTGTACTACCTGAAGGTTGAGATTGACTTGCACCTTGTGATGAAGAAGAATGATGACTACCACTTGAATGACTTCCTGAAGCAGGACTTGAAGCATGATCAATAGCTTTATTAATATCAAAATCTTTCTTTGGAGGAGGTGTAATACCAGAAGGCTTGTTATTCTTATCGGCAGGKAAACTCAATACAGAGTTGAAAATAGCCAAAAAAAARAATAAAGAGTTTTAATAACATTTTGAACTTATTAGGTGTTTCACGGGTATAATCTCGAAATCTTCTGATTGAGAATTGGCAGTATTTATAACTTTCATTTAATTCTATTCAACTCTTTAAAGTGCTTCTGTGTACATTGCCACACCGATCCTGACCGACGATATATCACCGCCTGACGCCTAAAGACACAGCAACAATATTATATAAATGTGTATGATTTGTGCTGTCTTGAAGTATAACATTTATGAATAAGTGGGATATTGTGGTTTTGTTTTTGCTCTCACTCTCTGTTGTGGATCTGAAGGTGAAACTTTAGGCTGATTGGAATATGTTTTTGAATTTTGATCATCTTTTGAAACTTTTGTTCTTTTTCCGTGAACGGACGAACATTCTGCCCAGCAGGTGTAGTTCGAAGTTTTTTTTGTATTTTCAAAAGTGCATGTAGTTTTTTATCCTTGACTGTCTTTGTTCGGAATCCGTGCGGTGGTTGAATGTCATCTTCTATTCCAATAGCAATGTTTAAGTCTGGAATTTCTTGCTTTATAGATGCGGTAGAAGATAAGAACATGACTGCGCTTATGATCAAAAACTTAAATGGAATTAACCAAAGCATGATTGAAAAGATGGATGTTAATGTTAATCATACAATTGATTGTGTTTTCGTTTATATTCAAGTTTCAGATGATCGGGGCTATATTGTGTATACATTTTAAAAATGAAGTGTAAATACAAAAACCCTGTATTTTAAGTAAATCTTGGTCCTCCCATGTGAGTTGCGAAATAATTGGTAGGATCGTATTTTGCTTTTGCAGCTTTAAGTTTATCGTAAGCACGATAAGATTGTAAGATTGGTTGATCTGCATTTGCGTCATTTAAAAAGATTGGTAGAGAAGAATTATTTGGAGTCTTTTCAACTGCAACTTTCATATCAGCTAAAGCTTTTTGAACTCCAACGTTTAAACCAGGTAAACTGCTATGTAAATAATTAATCCAATAATAAGGTCCATCAACGCTATCTTGTGCATTTCCACCTCTTGATCTACTTTGTTCAACTAAAGATGCAGGAACAGGTTGAACGTCAAAACTTAAAATATCATATGTTCCATGTGCAGATTCAGCGAAATCACGGAAATTTTGAATTGCAGATTTTAATGTTGCGGCGGAAGAAGGTGTATTACTGTTATGACTTCCGGCACGATAAGAAACACTTCCTGAAGAGAAATGACCAATATCAACCATACTTGCAACGGAAGTATAAGGTTGTTTTTTACGTGTGTCTAATAAATGTGGAATATCTTCAAATGGTTTAAAGATTGCTTGACCGTCTGGACCGTTGTAAACGTTGAATAAGATGATAAAAGTTGTTAAACCTTTCAAGACAGGATAAGTAACTAGATCAAGTGCGTATGGAAGTCCAATAACATCTAAAGTTGCAATTACTGCAGCTTTTGGGTCTGTATTTTCATTTGTGAATTTTAAAACTTCATCGTAAACAGCATCAATTTGATCTGCACCATAAATTAATAAACCACCATAAACTTCTGGATCTTGTGGATAAACTTGAACTGTATAACCAACAACTATTCCGAATTGATTACCACCACCTTTTATTGCGAACAATAAATCACTATATTGATTATCTTTTGTTGCTGTGACTAAAGAACCATCAGGTAAGACAACGTCAAGTTGAACGAATTGATCGCATGCTAAACCATATTGAGCTGATAAGAAAGATAAACCACCACCTATTGCTAAACCTGAACCAACTCCACCTAAACGGCCACCAACAGGAATTACGCCAAATTGTGAAAAGTATTGATAAGAATCATCCCATCTATTACCTGGTTGAAAGTATCCTGTAGTTGCTCCTGGAACGTAAGATTTTGATTTCATATTTTTAAAATCAATTAAAACTCCTCCTGCAACACTTGACCAGTAGTTATTAGTTTGATGTCCACCTGCTTTAATTGCAAGAGTTGAGTTGAATTGACGAATAGTTTTCATAGCTGATTGAACATCACTATATGCCGTCGGTGCAACAACACAAGAAGGTTTATTTTGAACTTGTTCTTGACTATAATAATATGTTGTCGAACTTATAAAAGATGGATCAATTGCAACAGTTGCAACTTTATTTCCTAATTGTTTACTTAATTGACTACATGCTTGTTGTCCGGCTGATTTGGTTGCATTCGTTGCAGGAAATAAAGCTGAAACTGAACTTGTCCATATTGCCAAACCAATCAAGGCTGATAATTGCAATTGAAATAATTGCATGATGATTATAGGATGAGGAGATGAGAGGGGGATGAAAGACAAGTTGATTTTGATAAAAACATCAACGTTTGTTCTATTAAATACATTCACACCAGATCATAATCTTATTCTTATTCTAATGAGAAGAAGGCGGAAGACCAGCAGGAGAATTTTAGTCCAATCAATAAAAATACTCCGCAACGAAACGCTAAATCATGCATGTGAATCTTTCTTTTTTACCTACGTACATTGTCGATCCAAGCATATTTTCACTGTGGGGCAGTCTATTGTATTTTCCGTGGACTTTGCATATTCATCATTCTTTCCGACGCTTTCCTAAATGTCTGCATGAATGTGCTCTATGTGAATGATTACGTGCGGAACCGTACATGCGGACGCGCGTTTCTTCTTTTTTAAATAAATTCCCGCACTTTTTATTCTATTTTGTTTTGTTGCCCACGAAACGGATAAATTTAATCATAGTTTGATTACGTGCGTACGTGATTCTGAAAGAATATGTCACGCACTTTCATTGCAAGACGCCGAAGATTCGAATTGATTTCAATGTGGGGATTAATAAGACCCCAGATAAAACTTTTATACTTGAAAACAATGAAACGACATGCATACATTTCAGGCACTGCGGGGCTATAATGATGCTTAGCTTATTTGAAAGACGGAAAGAACAATAAAACGATCCGTTGTCGTCTGATGCGTTGAAAGTCAAACAATCTGATAAATTGTTAATCACCTTTATTTATCATAACCGGCTTTTGCAATTAAAAAGCCGGTTATGATTGAAATATTCTTACTAATCACTTTTTATATGAACAGCAAAACAATCCTCTTATTCTTACTAATCAAGTCCATTCTGTTCGGCATCAAACCCCGGCTTTCCATAGACACTTAAGTTATCGGCACAAATACACGCTCACCCAACGCGATTCCTAAACTGTATTAACATAAATTTATAAAAATTCGCGGAGGTACCTTGTAAATTTACGCTAGCCACTCACTTCCGATGACAATTATTTCAATCATGACGCTCATAAATATTCCCGCTATGGTGTCAATAAACAATCGAAATAAGATATGTAGAATGTGGTTTAGGAAAGGAAAAGTATAAAAAGGGGGGTTTTTGATTATTAGTTAAAAAATATATTACTTCCCCATCAACTTTTTATATCCTTTTGCAATCAATCAATCAATCAAATATGCAACTTACCACGTTTTCCACTTTGGCTTCTGTAGCAAGTGCTGCTTCTTTATTAATGATGACCAGCAAAGCAAAAGCAGCTGCATTACAACCAAGATTTTCATGTCCAGAAGCAGCCAGGTTTGGTGTTTTCAACGTAACACATCCTGCAACGGTAGCATATAATGATGACATTACAGTCAGTTATGTTCAAAATTGTCCAGATACTCAAAATATTCGTCCAACATCCGTAAATCTTCAAATTGGTTATCCAAGTGGTGGTGCTTTTGTTCAAGTTGATCAACCAAAACCTTATTTTGCAGGAGAAAAGTTGAGTTATTCAACTAAAATTCCTGATTTAACTTTAACAAACTTTTATAAAGGTGATGAATTAATCTTTTTAGGTATAATTGAATATACTCAAAAAGGTCCACATGGAGGTGATGTGACTTATTTGTATACTTTCGAACAAGAATTTACCTATCAAAGATCTAACACTACCAATTGAAGTGTTGGTTCACAATAATGGACTCTTTATAATATTCCTTTCTGCAATGTACTTTATTTATTCATATCATCCAATTTACCATATTCATACTTCTTCAAAAAACGCGCTGCAGGGGCATCGATCGGTGTAAATCGGATTGAGCTTTGTTCTCCTAGGAAAGAGGTGCATTAGTGTAAAAAAATAACATCAACTGTTACCTGTCAACTTCCATATCACTTGTTATTCATCATGGGTCTAATAAACGATATGAAAGTGATCTTTCAATCACATAATAATACCAAACGTGATAGAAAGAATCCTGATTGCTGGAATTTAACGAATGATATGCCTGTTTTGACTGGTAAAGTGATCATTGTCACAGGTACAACTTCCGGTCTTGGTGAAGGAATTTCTAAACATTTAATCAATAAAGGAGCAAAAGTATATATGCTCGCAAGAAATACAGAAAAAGGGCAACAATACGCTAAAGATCTTAATCAGGAAGCAGAAAAGATAGAAAAAGGTAGAATACCAGGAGGACATTCTGTCTTTGTCAAATGTGATTTCGCAGATTTGTCTTCTGTTCGTAAAGCTGCCGAAGAGATCAAGCAGAAAGAAGAAGCAGTAAGTTGAAAGAATGAATTGTGTCATCAATCTTTTATCTCTAACTGATCAGCCCATCTTTGCTCGCCCAGATACATATCCTGATTTGTAACGCTGGTGTTCAAGTGCATCGCCAAGGAAAGAATGCTGAAGAATCAAGCAAGAAGCATCCTCTATTTCCATTATACCTAACTGCTCAAGAACATGAGTTAAACTTTGGAGTTGGTGTTTTAGGACATCATTTCCTTATCAAACTTCTACAGCCATTAATCCTTACTGCTGCAAAACAACCTGACTCTATACCCGGTAGCGTGAGAATTGTGACAGTATCTTCTATGTCACACGAACAAATGAGTGAATCATATCGAAAGAAATGGAATCCAAGCGATCAAGCAGCTTTGCAAGTATCCGGTCCAGAGTTATATGGTCGTAGTAAATTGGGAATAATGCATCTATCATTCGCATGGGCTGATGAAATGAATGCAAAATTAAACGAAAATGAAAAGATAATTGGTTGTACAGCTTCACCCGGGATTGTTGAAACGAAATTCTTTCGAAATATTCCAGATTTTCACGTCAAATTCATTAAAATGTTACCAAAAGAAACATTAGATGAAGGTTGTACAACGATTCTCTTTGGTGCCACTCAACCTGTCGATGAAAGAATCACAATAGACAGTTTGCAACATGCTTATATCACCCCAATCGCACGTTTTGCAAAACCACATAAAGCTGCTCTAGATGTTGACAATATCAAAAGTACTTGGCGATGGTGTGAAGAGCAATGCGATGGATTTTGATACCCTTTCTCATAGATGATGGAAATGCAATAAGCCCCTTCTTTGAATTTATTGAACGTGTGTTTCGCTGTTTACGCTCGAGCCACGCGTAAAAATAAGCTTTCTCTTGGCTTTTCGGCTTGCATACATTCTCTCTTCCTTTCCAAACATCAATCAAATCAATCAAGAGGTTGCAATGACATCTCAATCAACATTACACAAATCTCTTCATGTTAACTATATCGTAGCATTGGCATCACATACGACTTCATTAACATATCATTTAACCACACATTTACGATTAAATGCAATTTATTGGGCATTAACTGCATTGCATTTATTAGGTTCACCTGATGCATTACCAAAACAAGATGTGATTGCATACGTTTTAGATTGTTTTGATATACGAGAAGGTGGATTTGGTGCACATCCAGGACATGATTCACATATTTTAGCAACTTTGAGCGCTGTTCAAATTTTATTCATGTATGAAAGTTTGGAAAAATTGGACGAAATAACACCGAACGATCAAAGTGGACAAAGTCGAAGAGATCGAATTATAAATTTTGTTACATCTTTACAAGATCAACAAACAGGTGAATTCGCAGGAGATTCTACGAAACTTGAATATGATACTAGATTTTTGTATTGCGCAATAAGTACGCTTTGCTTGTTAAGCACAACAAGCAAAGATGTTCAAACGGAAAAAGGATTAGAAACAGAAGATGGAGTACGGATATACGAACCATTAACAAGAATAGATCGTAAAAAGACAATAGATGCAATCCTTGCATGTTATAATTTCGATGGAGGATTCGGAAGAATTGCAGGATCGGAATCACATGCATCTCAATCTTTCGTTTCTATTGGCGCATTACGAATTTTAGGTGGTGTGAATTGTTTAAAATCAAATCAAAGAAAAAAACATGAACGTTGGTTAAGCGAAAGACAATTACCAAACGGAGGATTAAATGGAAGACCACAAAAGTTAGAAGACGTTTGTTACTCTTGGTGGGTTTTATCGGCTCTTGCTATGTTTGGAAAACTTGATTGGATAAATGGAGAAAAATTGGCAAAATTCATTTTAAATTGTCAAGATCCCGATAATGGTGGAATTTCAGATAGACCGGATAATGTGGCCGACGTTTTTCATACTCTTTTTGGAGTGGCTGGATTGGGAATGCTTGGTCTTCCGCATTCGGATGGATTGCAAGAAATTGATCCTGTTTATTGTCTTCCTGTGACTTCTATCGAAAGATTTCCTCACGTGAAAAGATCTTATCAAAGTTTAATTCAAGGCACAAATGTATCATAAACATATTCAAATAGATGTACATCAATTAACATTACAATGCTCATTGTTTAGCTTGTTTCGTACAGGTACAATTGGTGTGGAATGGTCCCTTTCCCTTACTTCTTACCCCTGCCTCTTGGACGCCCTGATTTACGACGAGGTCTTTCAGCTTCACCCTTTTCTTTATCCTGTTGTTCGGTTCCAGCATCATCATCATTCATACTTTGATCTGCCCCTTGACTTTGACTGTTTTCTGCTTCTTGCTCTTCCGTTCGCTGTCGTGTACTACGTCTAGTCACACGCATTGGAGGAGTTGGCTCTGGCTGGACAGATTCCTTGGGTAACTCTGCTTCCGCTTCTACTTCTTTCTCAACTTCCGGCTCAGGATCATCTTTTGAGTTCTGCGACTCAATATTTTGTCCTTCTTCTCCTACACCCATAGCACTACTACTATCTGTGCCTTTTGTGTTTCTCGTAGACTTTTTCCTCCTGTCATCGTAGTCTTTCTTACGTTGCCTTTTGTATATTTTTTTCTCTTCTTCGGTCTTCTTCCTCGGACTGTTCGTTTTACCACTTTGCAATTCATTCTCAAGAGGATTCGAGGAACTTTCTTTTGTACTTTGTTCAGCTGCTTCTATTTCCTTCTTTGGCTTTCTGCCACGCTTTCCTTTGGCCGGCGTAGGAGATGCAACTTGTTGTTCTTCTTCTTCCTCATCTTCTTCCAAGATTGACGTGTCGAGTAACTTGTCCGGGATGCCAATACTTGTTGGCACAACAGTCTCACGTGCAACACTTGGTGATCGAGTACGACTTCTCATTCGTTTCCGTCTAACGTCTTCAGGTACATAATCGGCTAAATCACCATCCGGATCTGATCGACGTGGTTTACGATGAGAATGAGGCGATGATTGCATTGGATGATTATGATCAGCTTCGTGTCCTGACTTTGTAGAAAGTGCTTCACTTGCTGCTCTCTTTGTAGAAGATCGAGTCTCTCTACGACTTTCAGGAGCCTGTACATCCTCATCCGCCACATTGTGTTCGACAATTGATTCGCTAATGCTTCCGCGTTTTCGTCCGCTACGCCGTGGTCCTACCTTTGTAGAAGAATCTGCTGCGACCTCGATTTCATCTTGATCTGTAGATAGTTTTTCAGCTTCTTGCATGCTAACGTCCTCTGGCACTTGAAGTTGTTGTGCGAGAATCTCTTCCGCCTTTTGATCCATGATGACAGGTTCTTCTTTGCGCTCCTGTTCTTCCGTCACCATATTCTCAGTCGCAATAGGGGTTGCAATGGCTTCTTCCGCTTCCTTTACCAATCCATTAGCTTCTAGATTCTCGTCTGCAGTTGGTGCTTCCACATTCACTTCAATTTCTGGAACAGTCTGATCCATTTCCATTGTTTCTTCCAACCCTTCATCTTTGACAGCAGCGTCCAAATCTTCCTTGACTTGCTCAAGGACTGCATCGAGAGTATTTACTGCATCAACATTTTCGAGCGTCCCTTCGACGAGTTCGATTGGGTCTTGCAAATCTTCGTGTTGAGGCTCTTCACTTTCGTTCACTCCTGCTTGAACTTCAGGGGCATCTAAGGGTAATCCACTTCCTTCGACTTCAATGATACCTGCAACCGTATCTTCAGTATCTTTTGCACCATTGTCATCTGTATCCATCAGTACTTCTCGAATATGAAGATCTCTCGAGCTTTCATCTTGCGTTTCCGGAACATGCTCGTGAATAAGACTAGTAACGCTTTCCACATCAGGTTGAATAAGCAAATGCTCAACAGCTTGATCTCCGGCAGTTGAACGCACTTCTGTAATTTCAATCTCTTGACCAAGATCTTGATCTGGGTTTGGTGGCTCGAATTGTTGGGATAGCGGCTCATCTTCTTCCACAATTGGTTGTACTGCACCAGGCGTAGGTAAATCATTTCGAGGTGTTCCAATATCGCTTGCAACGGAAGTACGCTGTGATCGAAGTGCAGCCGCTCTTTTTACAACATTCTTTAGATCGACTAAATCTTTACCGTCTTTGACATGACCTGCTGTTGGCTTGGGCGTGCTGGCCGTACTTTGATTTGCTTGCGTTGTCATCACAGTAGAAGGTGGTACAGGGCTCAAAGATGTTCTATGCGATCTTTGCTGATCTTCTTCCACTTGTTCATTAACTTGTGCTTTCAATTGCAATAATGCTTCACCATCTGCCATACCTATCGCTTCAGCTTCTGCAGGTGGAGGTGGTACGGGGGCTGGTGAAGGAGGCACAGGGAATGAGGACCACGTCGAATTATGTGGTGTCAATTGTGGAACTGCTTGATTGTCAATATTTGCTGAAGATGTTGGAAAAGCTTGTTCAAAGAGATTAGGAGAAAAAGCTGCTTCAGGCAACGATGAAGGGAAAGAAGGTTGATCGGAAGACAGATTTTGGTCAAAAACAGCTGGTGGTGCTTGAGTTAATTCGTTCAATACTTGTATCGATTGCTGTATAGAATTTTGCCAGAGATTAGACGGATCGGCAGGCATTGATGCGGCGAAAGCAGGGTCGAATGGTGGAGCTTGCTGATTATTTTGGAACAATACTGCATCATCAGCAGGAACAATATGGTCGCCTTCTTCAAGCATTTCCATTCCGTTTTGAGCATTCCCTTCTCCTTCATCCTCATCATCCATTTCGTCATCTTCGTCTTCTACATCCTCGTCCTCCCCTTCATCGACTTCTTGCTCATCGTCCGAGCCATCTTGATATTTTTCGTATTGAGCTGCATCGTGCGCCATGCGATTATAATTGACAGGCTGAGAGTTGGTAGGCATTTCATCCTCTTCGTCGCTGTCAAGCAAACTGATAGCATCTTCTTGATTGGAGCCATGAATTCCCATTGAGCCACTTCGAGATGGCTGTGTATATAGATATTGATGTTGTTGTTGTTCGTCGTAATAGTCTTCTTCCACTCCTTCGGATTCATCATCTTCGTCGTCATCCTCCTCCTCTTCGCCCTCGATCTCAGCTTCACCAGAGAGGGAATCATTATCACTTTCATCCTCCACATCTTCATCACGATTTCTCGCTGCTTCGCTTGATATGGTTTTGAGCTGATCATATTCGATTGAGCTATCTGCCAAGATTTCGTTTTGTTCTGTATCTGATTGACTTTCCTGCTCATCAACTTCTTCGATAAGTGGCTTTTGTCCAGGTTCATTTTGCGTTGTAGATTTTTGTAGCATTTGAGCAACTTGCATTGCTACTTCTGGTGAAACATCCTCTTGTTCAAGTTGATCGGTAGATGAACGAATCTCTTGACCTTCACTATTTCCACCAAAAACTTCAAACACTTGCTTTTCCAAACCTTTTTCTGATTCATCAATATCTCCATTCGGTCCTCGTTCGGCCAAACGTTGAAGAAAGGCTTCTGCTGCAAGTCGTGTTCGTTCAGTTCTTTCAGCGTCCAATACATTCTCCCCTTCTTCCTGCTCTTCATCTTCATCTTCGTCTCCATCTTCTGAATCGGAATCGGAATCCTCCTCATCGTCGCTGTCATCATCTTCTTGTTCCTGACCTTCAATGCCGTTCTGAGTCGTATCATCTGCATTGGCTTGTGGAGTGCTGCCCGGAATAGTGCCACGCCATGGATCGATAGGTACAGATCTTCTTGGATTTCTTGAAGGTCTCGCAGCAAGTTCATTTGCAATTTTTGAAGCTAAATCATTACAAAAGCCCAATTCATCAAATGTATCAAAAGCGCTCTTTCTTCCTCTCCTTCTGTTGGAAGAATGATGTGTGTCATTGTGAGAGATGTTTGAAGATGAAATTGATTGTCTTGGTAAACTATCGATGCTAGTATCGCCTATCACACTCCTTCGCAAAGATCCCGAAGATTGACGAGGAAATGTAGGTGCTTGTGCAAGATAAGTTGGAGGTCGTAATTTAGATGAAGATGCAAAAGAAGCACTACTTTGACCTCCTTCTCCATTCTGATAAGGATGAGAATATCGTCCATCCATGATCATAAGATTGTTCTTACCTTAGAAGATGATGATGTTCAGTCAGCCTGTGCGTGCGTAATTTACCTGACTTTCCGGTTCTTCTGATAAATATTAACACACCCTTTAACGCTCAGGGCAACGTAAATCAAAAATTGTCGCGTTAACAGTGAAAGCAGGCAAGCAAGACGCGTTTTATTTAGCCTATGTAAAAAAAGGCTTGGCTCGGGACCAACAAGCAAGCACCTTCCTACACAACGCCGGCGCCCACACTTGAATTACCGCGAGGGCGTGCATTAGTCTACTTCCTTGAAGTCTGGAACTTGCAGAAAATGCCAATGCTTGGTTTGGTTTACATGTACCAATAATCAAATCGACGGCACCGTAAGTCATGCTTATTGATTTAGACTATGTCGGTCACCGTTTTTGCTTTTTTTATAAATCAATTATGAAATATTCTATGGGTTGGACATGAACGGTATATCGGTTATATTCGGTTGTTTGATTGTGCTTCTTCGTGTGAAAATCCGCAAGACAGGTCATTCAACTAGTTTGTATTTCTTTAAATCTTATATCGTTCGAGTCATATGCCTTTCTTTTGAGTTATATATATTGAAGATATATCTGAATATGGTATTGCCATTTTTTCACTTTATACCTTCTTGTTAAACATATCTGTTAGCCATGACTACTGTTGCAACACAGCAGGAAGATGAGATTTTAACAGAAATTGTGACATGTCCAATTGCATCAAAAGAAGAAGTGCAAAATGATGCCTCAAAAGAAGAAAAACAAAATGATACAACACAAACACAAGATAAAGAACAACATTGGTTAACAAAAGAGACACATCTATTACCCAAGAATAATATTTGGATAGTTTTACCAGGTTTATTTTTAGTAACAGGTTTAGCAGCATTAGATCAAACAATCGTTAGTACGGCAAATCCAACTATTGCATCAGAGTTACATGGTGGACCAACTTCAATTTCTTGGGTTGGATCAGCATATTTACTCACTTCAACTGCCGTTATTCCATTATGTGGTAGGTTATCAGATTTGATAGGTAGAAAACCCGTCCTTTGGTTCGCTATATTTTTATTCTTATTTGGTTCAACAATGTGTGGAATAGCAAAGTCGATGACTTGGTTAAACATTTGTAGAGGATTACAAGGTGTAGGAGCAGGAGCGACAGAAAATATGGTAAACATTTTATTAGGTGACATCTTTCCATTAGAAAAAAGAGGCTTTTATGGTGGCTTATTCGATCTCGTTTGGGCATTTTCAGGTTTAATTGGACCTTTGATTGGAGGTGCTCTTTCTTCCCAATCACGTTCTTCTTGGCGTTGGTGTTTCTTTATCAATTTACCGATTGGTGGATTGGCTTTCCTTATCTTAGCATTCAATTTGAAGCTGAACCCAATGGAAAGAAGACCAGTCAAGGAAGTATGGAGAACTTTCGATAAAGGTGGTTATATGATCCTATTGGCAGGKATAATTTTWTTYTTWTTAGGATTCACATTTKCTGAATCAAATGGATTTTCAGAATTGAAAGCTATCCTTTTTATTTCAATCGGAGGAAGTTTATTCATTATTTTTGCGTTATACGAATGTGCAATGGAAAAATACTTTCCTCAAAATATTCAAACAATTTTTCCATCAAGATTGTTTCGTAATCGAACTACATTATTCATGTTTTTAGGAATAATTTGTAGAACACCAGCTTTTATGGCAACGATATTTTATTTACCTGTTTATTTCCAAGCTATAACGGGATCTTCTCCTTTGATGAGTGGTGTAAAGATGTTATCTTTAACTCTTTCATGTTCATTATCTGCTTTAATTTCAGGTTATAATATTTCAAGAATTCGTCGTTGTCATCTTACGATTGTTATATCTTTTATAATAATGACGATAGGAACAGGATTGATGACGATGTTACATCCAAATACACCTCCAATATTACAAATAGTTTATCCAATCGTATTTGGAATAGGTTTTGGAGTTATTTCTCAATCAGCCGTTATTGTAATTCAAGCTGCAATGCCGGTAAAAGAAATGGCAGTTTCAGGTTCTGCAGTTTATTTAGTTCGTTTTGCTTCTTTTGCCGTTGGAGTGACTGTAGCAGGAAGTATTTTCAATTCAGGGGTTCGAACAAATACAGCAAATATAATTGGTTATTCAAGAGCAGGATTACCAGCCGATCAATCAAATTTACACAATCTTATTCATTTACAACCGCCCGAATTAGCTTTTGAAGTTATAAAAGCTTATAGTGATGCATTAAGATCAATTTGGATCGTATTCACTCCGGTAGTTGGAATTGGTTTTCTAGCTAGTTTAGGAATACGTGAATATAGTATGACAAGAAATACGATTCAAGAAGAATAAGCACAATACACTCTCTTTATCAGATTATAAAGAATTTTAATATCATTCGATTATTTTATGCAGATGCGCCACGCTAAAAAAGAACGTTATCAGATCTATATCTTGGCGCGTTTACACATGCTTCTTGCATATATTCTTATTGTTTAAAGATAATAAACACGTTTGACATATGCAGTCAGATGTATACATAGTTTACCGAACAACTGTCAAATCGGATTATGTATATGTTTGATTGGATATAATATTTTATAGCCGAGGTAACAATGTGTGTTTAATGTCCAAATTTAGACTTAATCCGATATTAGCGTGAATTATGACAGAATTTCATAGGATGGTATCATTCAACCATCTACCGCCCGCCGGTGAACAACGGTAAATGCAGTCCAGGATAAACAATTAAGTACACATATCTTTTTTCTCATTCGTTGTATTTTTTTTGATTATTTTTTATTTTATGTTCCTTGCAGTTCATAAGCCTATGATCTCATTCTTTTCCGGCGTAGTGCACTCCATCAGAGGCGATGCCAAGAATGTCGGGGCCATATGTTTGCGTATGAAGTCATGATCTTGTGCAAATATATACATACATACGCCCCTTATCAATATGCGTTGCAAAAAGAGAAACAGAAGAAGAAGGAAGAAAAGGCTTTAAAAAGGTATCCTTCCATAAAATCAAAAATAAATTCTATTTTTATTACCATTACAATCTCAATAACAGAGCAGAGCCAAAAACAACATGGTTGGCGTACGACCTTGGTCGATTGATAATTTAGAAAAGAAAGCAGCAAAGAATGGATATAAGAAAGGAACGATAGCATATGAAAATTTTATTCAAACAAATTTTGCAAAATCATACAATAGTTTCAAAGTTCCAACGATTGCAGGATATGTGATCTTGGGTGGTTTTAGCTTGCTTGTTTTAAGTGTTGGTCTTTTTAGACTTTTTCAGTTTTTAAATAGCAAGAGAAGGAATGGACTACCGGCAAAGAAGACAAAATTCGAAAAAGTCATTCAAAAGACAATAACGGAAAAAGCACTCATTGGAGAAAGACATGCAAAAGAATACGGTAAAGGTTTATTCACAATTCGAGCACCATTACGAATTCATGTGATAATCTTATTTGTTCTCTTTCTTGCAAATATGCTTCCGTTGACTGCATTTTATCGTATCTTAGATCCTACAAAAAATACAAGTTGGCCAAATAATCGTTATGCAGCTCAAAGTAGATATTTTGCTGATAGAGCAGGTATTTTAGCCGTTGCTCAATTACCAATCTTATTTTTATTAAGTGGTAGGAATAGTCCAGTTGCATTTTTGACTGGCTGTTCTTTCAATACTCTCATGCTTTATCATCGTTGGGTTGGTCGTTTGGTTGCAATTTTATCTCTACTTCATGGAATTGCATATACAGCTTATCTTGTCAATTTAGGAACGTATACGCAATACTGGTGGAAGTATGATTGGTTCGCATTTGGTCCTATTGCTTTAATTATGTTTATTGCAATAATTTTTTCATCACATAAACCAATTATACGTAAATATGCTTATGACGTTTTTATCGTTTTACACGTTATTCTAGTAATTGCTGCAATTGCACTTTTACATTGGCATATTTATTTAATGGACAGTCCAACACTACATTATTTCTTAAATTTCATTTTTGTTTCAATTGCATTTTGGGCTTTCGATCGAGCAGCAAGAATAGCAAGATTAATTTTGTTCAATTTCGATTTTCGATTAAAAACAAAACAACGTTGGTCTATTGGAAAAGTGGAAAGGTTTGAAAATATAAATGTTTTACGAATTACAGTCGATTTACCAGCGCCTTCTTCAACTTTGCATTCTTCTGTGTCTTATGCTGGTTCTCATTTTTATCTTTACATGCCAAAAATTCAAGCACTTACATCACATCCATTCTCTTTAGTTCAACATAAAATCACAAAAGATGAACAAGGAAAAAACAAAGATCAATTAATATTTTGTGCTTCGGTTCATAAAGGTATAACAAACAAGTTGAACAACAATAAATGGCATGATAAAACATTACCAATTTTCCTCGATGGACCTTATGGTATCAAACATAATATTTTATCATTCAAAGATACATTTTTATTTGCTGCAGGTATTGGAATCACACATATTCTTTCTTTACTTGATGGAATTGTTGAACATGATCCTAAGCACAACAAATATGTTCATCTTGTATGGTGTATAAGATCGATCGAAATGATGGAAGTTGCAATTGATTTATTGGAAGATATAAAAACAAGATTCAAGGCTGGGAATAAAATACAACAAGTGACAATTTCAATCTTTATCTCTAACAAAAATAATGATCCTTTAACGGTTTTAGATAAACAATCTTCACCTTTAGATGAAAAGACAATCACGCCAAATACACCAACTGAAAAAGTGACAGAGATATTTGCAGACACTGCATTAACGTCACACAAAGAAGGAGGATTGAATGATGATGATGGTAAATCTCTTTCTAAAAGATTGCAAATTTTGATTGGATCTGATCCTTCATCACAATTTAACCTTTCAATCAATCAAACAAGGGCAAATATAAAACACATAATAAGCGAACAAGTAAGCTCACAAACTGCCGTATTTGCTTCCGGAAATGATGTTTTCTTGGATGAAATCAGAAATGCATCTTTACAAGCTGATGCAAGTTATTTCGAAGAACCATTCAATTGGTAGTGTACATATATAATTATATACAAGTGAAATGATAAGATTATGTAGAATGGATTTTTGGAGAAAGTATATACAAGAGTGGTATTTATATCTTTTGGGAAATGAAATGAATAAATATATAGAGAAGTTAATTACAGCGATCAGTGATAAATGACAGATGAGAATAAGAATCAGAAGAAAAGAACATAAAGAGAAGAGAAAGTGAAGTGAGAAGAAGAGTGGCAAAACTAAGTACGTGAATGGCTAGATCTGTTTCTGGACAATTTAGTTCAAGCACTAGACGAAGCTTCGGATGGACCAGGAGATCGTGTTTGAGGTGGAGATCGAGAACGATTACGTGAAGTAGATGAATAGCTAAAGCTGTTTCTGGACAGTTTTGGTGAAGCACTAGATGAAGCTTCTGAGGGACCAGGAGATCGTGTTTGAGGTGGAGATCGAGAACGACTACGTGAAGGAGATGAAGAAGGAGAACGTGGTGAAGAAGGAGATTGAGAACGACTATGATTTGGGGATGAAATATGACGTCCGTTCGATAAATATCCTAAATCGTGACTTTCTTTAAAGTTGGTTTGGGTAACGAATTTATAATCGTGTTCATTAAAATTGCCATTTTTCAAATGAACTTTTGCATCGTTTCGAATATTTCTCATTCTTTGTCTTGCAAATGCTTTTTTTCCTCTCGTTTCGCTAAGGTCTCTATCAAAATGAGCATCCATTGTTGCCCTTCCTCTTGGAGTTAAGCTGGAAAATAAACCTGTTGAATAAGATTTTTTCCACTTTGAAGGATTTTCAATCATTTCATTTTCTTTTTTATGAGCAAGATTTCGTTCTTGCTCGGCACGATAATTTGCTTTTTGCATTCTACGTGGTCGAAATTCTGCAACGCTATGTTTGCCCAGATGCCTTAGTGTAACTTCATGATTTAAACCTTTTTCAATATGTTTGCCATGATCTGATAAATCTTTTAAATTTGGATTTGGCAAATTTGCATCTTTTGATGATCGTACACCATCGAAGTTTGGCCAGATCGATCCAGGAGCGTCTTTTTCTGTATCTGAATCTACAGCATGAACGATAAGAAAGAAGTTCAAAGAGGTTACCAAAAGTAATTCAAATGTGAATTGGAATTGCTTGATCAACATTTTGTTTGTTGAGGTAAGAGATGTAGGTAATATTCAACTCGATTTCAAGTGATCATACACTCTTTTATATCTTTACTTTTCTGTTTTTGACGCCAGTATACACAGCAATGCATACTGTGTACACAAAAGCATGCTAATAAAAGCTCTTTGAAAACTTTATCCGGGGAGAAACTCTATCCGGGGAGAATAGAGAACACAAAACAACAGAGATGGTTGTATAAAGGGTACACAAAAGCATGCTAATAAAAGCTCTTTGAAAACTTTATCCGGGGAGAAACTCTATCCGGGGAGAATAGAGAACACAAAACAACAGAGATGGTTGTATAAAGGGTACACAAAAGCATGCTAATAAAAGCTCTTTGAAAACTTTATCCGGGGAGAAACTCTATCCGGGGAGAATAGAGAACACAAAACAACAGAGATGATCAGAAGTGCATCTTTACAAGCTGATGCAAGTTATTTCGAAGAATCATTCAATTGCTTACATATTTATGTACAAGTGAAATGATATGTTTATGTAGAATTGATTTTTGAGCTATGTAAAATCATTCTTTGTATACGGGCCGGCGTTTGGATTCTCCTAGTCGAGTGTTAAAAAACTCCACTTACGATTAAACATATGTGTGCGGGCGCTGGACCAGTGTTGGATATTGTTTCTTTATCCGAATAGATTTTATCCATATCCGAAGGTGTACTTTTAACTCCTTCCTCTTTTGCAAACATCATCCCAATACAAATCCTCAATCATGTCAAGTGAAAATACAACAGATGCATGGGTATACACAGATACATATCCACAAGGATTAAAACGAGGAAAGGTGATTATACCTTCTGAATCGGAAGATGACGATAAAGTTATAATTGAAGTGAATGCAAGTGCATTAAATCCGGTAGATATTCAAACGATGAACCTTAAACGTAAAACAGAATCAGAAAAAGGAAAAGAATGGGGAATTGGATGTGATTTTAGTGGAAAAGTAATAAAAGCAAAAGGATTTAAAAAAGGTGAAGAAGTTTTTGGAATTTCATTTTCGGCTTTTACACCTTTACGAAGTGGAACATTATCAAAGGTTGCAATTTTAGACGCAAGTAAAACATGTTTGATTAATAAACCTGCTTCTTGGACTAACGAACAAGCTTCTGCACTTCCTTTGGTTTGGCTAACGGCAAAAAAGTGTATTGAAGATGTAAAGCCATTCATAATGAAATCTAACGATCAAAAGGAAAAGAGAGTTGTTATTTTAGGTGGTAGTTCAGCTGTTGGTATTTATACAATCATTTTAGCAAAAAGATTAGGATGGAAAGTTTTCACTACAAGTTCTTCAAATAATAGAGAGTTTTTACAAGAAAAACTTAAGGTTGATAAACATATTGATTATACAAAAGAAGACGTACGTGCAAAAGCAATCGAATTTAAACCACAAGCAGTAATCGATTGTGTTGGTGGTACAGAATGCATTGGTATCTCGGGTAATTTACGTTATATAAGTATCGTTGGTGATAAGACTGGAAGGGAAACTATGGGAGGACCTTATACATATTATGATTGGACTGCACCTGGATATGTTATTAGCCAATGGATTCGATGGGCAAAAGGTTTTATTGGCTTAGGAGAAAGTTATGACGTCGTAATCCTTGATCCAAAACGTGAATGGCTTGAAGAATCAACTACTATCATAAGTCCAGATTCAATTTATATTGATAGCGTATTTCCATTCGAGAAAGCAGATGAGGCTTTTCAACGTCTAAATACCGGTAGAGCAAAAGGCAAAGTTGTTGTAAATTGCACTTAACGTGTTCCTTTGGTTGTATAACTTGCTAATGAATCAGTTTCTATATCTTTTTGTTTGCGTACTGAACAACATATAAGTGTCGGCCTAACTGGTTCTTGAAAGTTTATAAAGATTGCTATAATCATTGCAATCGTTTCAGGTAAGAAAACTAAAACTGCAATCGCTGCATTTTCACGTATGAATCCGTTTGAATCAGTTGCTGACCATAATCTAAAAATAGCTTCAACCATTAAAGATGCTTGAAGAAGTAATAAAAAGATCGTTGAAGCAAACATTCTAGGTTTTACGCCTGGTTTACATGGAACGCCTTCCTGTGTAAATTGACTTCGCATTGGTGCAGGACCAATGATTGCAATTAAAATGGTAAAGATCATCATAAATCCAACTACAACCATAAATAAAATTCCTGAACTTGCAGTTAATTGTTTTCCCAGCTGTATCTCACTTGGATCGAATGAACCGATTTCTTTTACTTGTCCAATCACTCCTACTGCTGAAATTGCAGTTAGGATACCGTATAATGATAAATATAAGATGAGAGTTGTGTTGTAGGATAGATGTACATCTCTCAAGTCGAGGTACCTGATAGTGTATAGTTGTCAGTCATTTATATATTCTGTTCTAGCGTCATTTCACTTTCACTCACCAATAAGATGTCAAATCCAAAACAGCTTCAATAAAGAATAAATAAGCAGCAACCATTAAAACACCAGCAACGATTTCCATATTTCCATCAATCGTTTCACCTTTTTCTTCCGTAATTCCAAGTTGTGCTCTTACACCATAAGTAGCCAATCTTAAAATTAAAAAAACTAAAAGTAAAATCATTATACCTTTATACTTTTTAGCAATACATGTTTTTATAAACATGCAAATAAAAAGTACTCCTGTAACGGATGCCATTATTATCGAACATGGTTCAGATATATGTTGAATAGGTGATAGTGCCTGACTATCATCTATTGCCATTTTTGCTTAGTGAGTTTGTATACGATCAACGTATTGAAGTGAGAGAGAAAAAAAGGAGAAAATTGTAGGGATCGAAAAACAAAGCTGTTTTTCAACAATGGGAGGTTGTTTATATACTTCAAGAATAATACAAGAATATTGACAGAATCTCTTGGTATAGAAGATAAATTAATCTAATTGCTTTCCCGACGCCCAGCTGCATACATCCTACTCAAAGGTATGGTGAGAAACAAAAGTGATGAATGATCAAATGGGAATTGAGAAGCACAGTTTGGCGTAATTCAGCCCCTCGTTCAGATCTTATTATCATTCAAGCGTGGCGTTTTTATATCGACGCCGAATTTTTAAAAAACCGCGCTAAAATATCCTATTTGACGGGCAATTTTATCTCCGCTTCCTTTTCCCTGCTGTAGGTTTCCTTCGCGCTTACGCTTGTATGCTCGTGCGCTGGGTTGGGTTTGCGCACGAGCAACTGCACAATTAAAACTCCACACTGACATTCTTAATTTGTAGACTGGGTATGCGTGCGTGCACGTATAGCTTGTCATGTCTGATCTGATGATGTTTCTTTAATTCACACCAAAACCTTTCGTCGTCTCTGCCCTACTTACTTGCAAAATGGCTGACGATTCGTCTCTTTTGAGGTACAGTAAGCCACCTGTAACGCTGAACATAGAAGGTACAAGGGTATTATATTGGCCGGCAAGATCGAATATCGAATTAGCTCCAAGTGGC
Source organism: Meira nashicola (assembly GCA_001600355.1). Taxonomy (NCBI): domain Eukaryota; kingdom Fungi; phylum Basidiomycota; class Exobasidiomycetes; order Exobasidiales; family Brachybasidiaceae; genus Meira; species Meira nashicola. The sequence continues at coordinate 164,198 of BCJU01000002.1, read as the reverse complement.
TCGTTAGTGTTCATCGTTGGTAATCCTGGTTTAGCAGATTATTATACTCGTTATTTAACTGAATTACAAAATTTAGTTCATAGTGATGGTCGTTCAACTTTAGAGATCTTTTGTATTTCTCAATTAGGTCATGATCCACATGCACTTCAACCACCGCAAAAGATCGTTACGCTTGATGAACAAATACAAAATAAAGCAAATATCTTGAAAGCAATCACTCAAAGATGGAATGGAAATCAGAATCGTCCAAAGCTGATTATTGCAGGTCATAGTATTGGTGCTTATATGGCTTTGGAAATCGTTAGACGTAAATTGAGTCCTGTGCCAATTTTATCGGTTCATCTTTTGTTTCCAGCTTTACATCAAATCGGTCATAGTCCAAACGCACGTCGATTATCCTGGCTCTTGAAAGCAGATGATAGGCCACTCTTGTCACCATATGCTCCATCTGTTTTGATGTTGCTCAGCTTCTTCGTTTCGATAATTTTGAGAATCGTACAATTTTTACCTTTACCAATCGTTCATTTTCTCGTTTTATGTGGTGCACCTTCTCAACCTATGGAAGCAATCAAGATTACTTCAGATTTCATTTTGGACAGTAAATGCGCTCAACAGGCGATAAGTATGGGAAGAGAAGAGATGAAATTAGTGAAAAAAGTTCAAGCATTGAATGAAGCCGAAGATGGAAATCATTCAAAATCACAAAATGGTCAAAGAAATGGAAGTGCTTTACCAGTCAAACTTAGAGCTTATTGGGCTGCCGGTGATTTGGACGGATGGGCACCCGAATCAACAAGATTGATTGTAGAAGAAACTTTAGGCATGCAAGGATATGAATTACCCGCTGCAATTATTGATAAACAAAAAGGATTAACGCCACAAAGGACTCTGAAAAAGCGAAAATCGTATTCTGTTGAAGAGATTCGAAGGGCGAGAAGGAGTGGAAGTGGAATAAAGAGACGTGCTTTGGCCGGGATGGTACATGCAGGAGCTAGTGCAGGATACGGATTGGCAAGTAGTTTAGGAAACTTAGGTTATCGTAGAGGACCTCCTCCTCGTGCACCATCTTCGGGTATGCGAAACATACAATCACCTTTAGGATCACCTGCACGCACTTTACGCAGAAGACCAAGTTTAGTTGCTGCTCGTGCTTCACGTAGATTTGATGGAAGTATTGTGATCGAACCAACAGGAGAAGATGATGATGATAGCGAATTGGATTTATTGGCAGAAGATCCGGACAATTCGTTAGATGGGGTTGTATTTAGTCCAACGGCTATTGAGCCTAGTTTGGATGAAGCTTTAAAACCTGGACCAACTGGAAAAAGTGCTCCTTCAATCCTTGATCCTGCTTTAACAATGCCAGATCGTGCATCTATCGTATGCAAATTAGGAATGCCACATGCATTTGTACTGGAGCACAGCGAAAAGATGGCTGCAATTTCTTCTGCGATGATTATTTCGGATTTACAACCATGATTGCAGGTGGATTCTTTTTTATTCTTATCTTTTGGCTTTATTTTGGAGGTTTTACGTCATGAGAAATGCAATTTCATTATATTTTGGTTTATTTGGTTTTGTTCAATTGATTTGCAACAAAGTCAATTGCGGCTGTGTAAGAGCTGAGGAGGGGGAGTGTGATAAGGTGTGATTAGTTTACTAGACATTATGTATTGGAGTCGATCATACTCACTATGTTCCAAGACCTAAGATTACACCTGGAGAAGGGCAAGAAAAGTGAACCTGGTCAGTATTGAATGGATTCACTCTGCTTTTCTCAATTACTCACCAACAGCTTTTGCGGACAGATATGAATGATGTCGGAACTCTTCTCGTTTGTGTGTGTTTGAAATCTGTGTTATGGAGGTTTTATAGTCAATTTGAACCTATTCATGTAAATTGTCTTGAACATTACTCACATGAACTTCAACAAATGGAATATCTACTCCACTCAAAGCATCAACCAAAGCAACAGAAGTATGAGTCCAAGCTCCTGCATTAATAACGATAAACTTTGTTCCATCATGTTTTGCCGAATGAATTTTATCCAACATTAAACCTTCATGATTTGATTGAAATGCTTCAAAATCAAGTGAATGTGATTTACATTGTTTTTCGGCTTTTGTTATTACGTCTTCTAGTGTTTCTGTGCCATATCTTTTGAGTGTGTTCAAAAGAAGATGAAAGATAAAAGATTGTCAATTTAAAAAGGTTTTCTTTTAGGTGATCCTTTTCATTCTCTCAGTCTTTACTCACTTTTCAGGTTCACGAGTACCTAAAAGGTTAAGATTAGGTCCGTTCAAGAGCAAGATTTTACCAGACATCTTCTAGAATGATTATGTGTGTATGTAGTTGGAAGGAAAGGTTGGAAGGAAGGAAGCCTCACGTTTCAAATTTGCGGGGGAAATGTTAGGCGGGCAGACAAGCAGCACTTGCACAACATCCCCGCGCTGCGCTGCGCTTCTATCAAAAAACAAAATTTCTCCGAATGTCCGATCCGATTTCGCAGTATTTGAGCGTGCGTGTGCTAACCCTACGTACATAGTCTATGCTAGGTTTATCGTTTCGTTTGTTTATCAACTCCTTTAGTTAAATGTGCAGTCAGAAAAGTGACTTTGGGTGCTCTAAACATAAAAAAGGCGAATGAATGCATTTTTATTCTATAAAGCTGTTGTCTGTGCTTCTTCTTTGCATTTTAATTCTACAACGTGTAATTAAGTAAACCTTTCTTGCATCTTTATTTATATAAAGAAAGATGTTTATTTCTCTTTCTCGAATGCAAAAGGATTTTGGTAGGCTACCCAGAAATTCTCACTAATTGTGAGCGGACGCACCGCTTGTCAAACTCAGGATCTGGCTTTAAAAGCTGCAATCGCGCACGGAGCGCAACGCCATGTTTGTTGCAGACTCTGTCTTGGCTTTGGTCTGATGCGGATACGGATAGAGAAGAAGTTACATTCCATCCATCACGCACGCATATAGAATTGTTTGTTGCTTTCGATCACGAACAGAAATAAAATGGCTGACGCAGAAGATAGAGCGGCCAGAGCTGCTAGAGCAAGAAAGCAACTAAAAAAAGCACAACAAAAACGAAAAGCAGCTGCAGCAGCAGCAGTTGCGGCAAGTGGAAGTGGTATCACTACTGAACAAGATGAAGGTGAAGAGAATGAAAGTGAAAATGAAGATGAAACGATTGCAGAAGAGAACAAAAATGGTAATATTGTTCAACCAACACCAACACCAGCACAACCAGAACAACCACAATTAACAAGATCATCCAGTAAACGTTCAAGTAGGGCAGGTTCGATAAGTAAAGTTTATTCGCCGCCCATCCAAGAACGTGGTGGATTCAATTTGACACCTAGACCACCTTCAAGTTTAGGTGCAAGATCGCAATCTGGTGAAGAAACTTTATCGCCTCCTAGACCGACTACTTCAATCTTTCAACCACCACTTTCACCTACAAAGTCTTCTCATTCACGAAATACTAGCACTCAAGCTCATGCTCGTACACCTAGTCATGACAATCTGGATCTAACACCATTGCGAATGCAACTCACAAGTCAACAACAAACAATAAATTCTTTGAACGCCGAAAAGACAAGGTTGGAAGAGCAAACACAACAACTACAATCAAAAGTCATACAGCTAGAAGAAAGTGGAAAGAAACTGGAAGAAGAAGTAAAAAGTCGTACAGCCGCCAGTGATGAACATGCTTCCAAGCAAGTTGCTTTAGATAAACAGATCGAAAGTCTAAAAAGCGAACACAAAAGTGCATTGGAAAAATTACAAAGTGAACTACAAACTTCACAAGCTGGGCATAATTCAGATAGGAGGAACTTGGAAGGAAAAGTAGCAGAGCTAACGTCATCCCTAGACAGCGAGCGAGAACAATATCAAACAGAGACAAAGAAGCGCAAAGATCTAGATGATGAGCATGCCAAAGCTTTATCTTCACTGCAAAGTAAGCTCGACTCAGCAAACCAACAGCATTCTACCAGCAAAACAGATACCGAATCAAAGGTTGCCAGTCTTACAGCTTCCTTGGAGGAAGAGCGTTCGCAGCGTGCATCATTATCTGATCGACTCAAATCCGCAGAAGGAACACATTCGAAAGCTCTCTCGGCATTGCAGGAAAGATTAGATTCAGCAACTGAACAGCATGGCTCATCAAAGAAGGAAGGTGACGCGAGAATAGCGGAATTGACTTCTGATCTGGAAAGTGAGCGAAACAAATCAGAGCAGCATGCAAAAGATCTCGAATTAGCTCAAAATTCTCACACTGAAGCTCTTTCAACCATTCAGACAAAGTTAGACTCCGCCACCTCACTGCATTCCACCTACAAACAGGACAATGAAAAGAAGATTGAGGATCTGACAAATGCTTTACAGAAAGCAGAATCTGAGCGAACGAAATTAGAGGAGACCCAAAAGTCTTCTCAATCAACACTAGCAGAAAAGGTTTCCTCTTTGCAGGCAGAATTGGAATCGGTTAAGAAAAAACATGCTTCTCAAATATCTGATCGTGATGCAAAGACAGTAGAATTGCAATCAGCTCTAGATGAGGAACGCTCAGGTCGTGCAAAGGATGCTCAAACGCACAAAGATTCAACAACTTCTCACTCTGGTGAACTTTCATCCCTTCGAAGTAAGTTAGAGAGTATCACCAAGGAACGGGATTCTGCCAAGACAGACGCAGGAGAGAAGATCAAGGAACTTCAAAGCAGCTTGGAAAATGCAAAATCAGAGCATGCTGAGCTATCCAAGACACACAGTACCACGAAATCGGCTCATTCTGATCAAGTTAAATCACTACAATCCAAAGTAGACGAAACAACACAGCAGCTGGCTTCGCAAAAAGATGCGCATGAGAAGAAGATTTCGGAATTGACATCTGCATTGGATGGAGAAAAGTCTCAACATAAGACATTTGTTGAAAGTTTGAAATCTTCCGAGTCGAATCATGCTAAGGAAATGTCCGAATTGCAAAAGAAAGTTGATGAATCAGCAGCGCGACACGATGAGTTGAAGGCTGAAAGTGCAAAGACAATTTCAGATTTGAATTCATCCTTAGATCAAGCCCGTTCGAAGTACGACGAGCTGATTTCAAGTCAAAAGTCAAGCGAGTCTAAATCCATCGAGAGAATTTCTAAGCTTGAGGATGAATTGAAGGCAACTAAGAAGCTACAAAGTGATGCAGAAGCTGGCAGCAAAAAGGAGATTGCTGAACTAAATGATGTGCTAGAGCAAGAGCGGGTCCGGCATTCTACTACTGCTAAAAATCTTGAATCTGCTACAACTCAACATAAAGAAGAAGCTGAATCTTTACGAGCTCAAATTGCTGCCGCTACCGATAAACATACCTCTGAAAATACTGTAAATGAGGGAAAGGTTGCAGAATTGACAAAGAGCTTGAAGGATGCACAAATACAAATTGAGAGTCTATCAAAAGCTTCGAAATCTGCTGAAACATCTCATTCTGACGTCGTAAGAGACTTACAAGGAAAATTGGACAAAGCAGTCGATGAACATTCTAGCTTCAAATTGGAGAATCAGAAAGTCGTCGAATCTTTACGAGATCAGCTTGCGAGTGAAAAGGCTTCTTATACAGAGAAACATGACGCAATTTCTAAAGACTTAGAGGATGCTCGGTCAAACCACAATAAATCACAAGCTGATCTGGAGAAACAATTGAGTGATTTGAATGAATCGCATGCATCGACAACCAACGAGCGTGACCAGCATAAAAACGATTTAGAAGCAGTGAGGATTACTCTAACAAAGACACAGGACGAATTTGATCAAGCACGTGTGGCACATGATCAAACAGTGACCGAATTGAAACAGAATCACAGTAAGCAGTTTGACACTGCCAGTGCTGACCATCAAGAGAAACAAGAGCAGCTTCAAAAGGAATTAGCAGGTCTTAAATCTCAGCACGACGAATTGCAAGAAACTCATAATGCTACCTCGGAAGATTTGGAGTCTCACAAGAAGCTCTTGGAAGGCCGCGAGAATGCAATGAAGGAATTGGAGCAACGCATAGCCAGCCTTGGGAAAGAGAAGCTCAAAGTACAAGGTCGTGTGGCTGCTTTGACGAAAGAGAAAGAGGAGATCAACAGTCAGTTGGCCAATGTAAATTCGTTGTTAGACGGAGAGCGCGAAGAAAGAACAAGTAGAGAAGAGATATTTAAGAGTAAAGAAAGTGAGCATCTGGAACTTGTTGCCAATCTGCAATCTCAAATTGATGCCTCGGAAGGGAGGTACACATCATTCAAGGCGGAAACAAGCCAAAAGATTGAAGGATTGACTGCATCATTAGAGGAAGAAAGTGGAAAGTTTACAGCTCTTACTGCAGATTTAGAAAAAGCCAAAGAAGCACATGCCAAAGAAAAAGCTTCCTTGCAAGATGCTTTGACATCTGCCAAACAGCAATACGATAATCTCAAAAATGAGAGCGATGTCGCTATCACATCTTTGAGAGCTGATCTTGAGAAGCAATCTACGTCTCATCAGCAGGTCAAGGAGGGATTAGAGAATGACCTGGAACAATCCCGTTCAGCTCATCAATCAACAAAAGAAGATTTGACGAAACAATTAAGCAATGCGAAAGATCTTCATGCTGCCGCCACAGAAGAGTCCAAAAAGCACAAATCATCTTTAGATGAAAAAGTGATAGCTTTGAGCGCTATGGCCAAAGAGCTATCTGATGTTCGAGAGAAGCATGATTTGCATGTTGAAGATTCAAATCGGGCTATGGAAGAAGCAAAAGGGGAACATGAACGAACAATCACCAGTCTTAATGCCACATTTGATGAAAAACAAAAAGCTCATGATGAGACCCTGCAAGACATTAAGAACCAGCTTGATGTGACACAAGACAAGTATGCAAAGACAATCGAACGTATGGAAGCACAAGATAAAGATCTAGAAGTACGAGATTCAACTATTCAAGATCTTGAAACAAAAGTCTCAACAGCTGGCAAAGAGAAACTGAAAGTTCAAGGACGTGTAGCTGCTTTAAATCGAGAAAAAGAAGAGCTGAATAGCGAAATCTCTCGTATTTCTAGTGTACTTGAAGATGAGCGTAAAGAGCATGCCAGCGTTCTTGATGAGCATCGTGCAACAGAGACAACACAGACTGAAAGGATTTCAAGTTTGACAGATGATCTCGCAAAAGCTCATGAGCAAAATGCATCACAAAAGACTGAGGCAGATGGCAAGGTTGCAACATTGACTGCTTCCTTGGAAGAGTCCAATGAAAAGTATGGCACAATTGTCAAAGAGCTACAAGCTGCAAAATCGGACAGTGCAGAGAAGATTGCTTCATTGGAAAGCCACCTGGCAACTGAGAAGCAACAACATACAACAACAAGAGAAGAAGGTGAGAAGAAAGTGTTGGAATTAACTTCGTCGTTGGAATCTGCGAAATCACTACATTCTACCGTTTCTAAAGATTTCGAAAATGCCAAACAGTCACATCAAAAAGAAGTTTCATCCTTGCATTCCGATCTTGCATCAGCGAATGAAAAGTACGCATCACTAAAAGAGAATACCGATAACTCCATTACATCATTGAAAGATCAAATCAGCAATTTGAAAGATGAGCATGCGGAACAGCAAAAAGCATTGCAAGAAAGATTGGCCGAGGCACAACAGTCATATATTGAGAAGGAAACCGACCTCTCACGCCAACTTAAGGAAGCAAATGATCTCCACGAATTGGCTACTCGATCTGGTAATGAGCTTAAGGCGCAATTGAAGGCGAAGAGTGTGGATATTAGCAAGCTAGAAGAAGATCTACGTCAGGCAACTTCTTCCCACGAGAATTTTGTTCAACAGTCCACAAAGGCTCATGATGAGATGAAGGAAGATCACTCAAAAGCAGTACAGACTTTAGAGGATACATTAAGCAAGCTAAGAGAGGAATTGCAAGACTCCAAATCTAGCCACAAATCGTTTGTTGAACAATCATCTCAACAACTTCGCGATGCCAAAGATGAACATACAAAAGCTGTGAAAGATCTTCAAGATCAAATTAGTGCTAAAGAAGAGGAACATAACTCTACTATTGAAAGCTTAAATGGCGAATTGACAAATTCGAAACAACAGCATACCGAAGCACTTAAAGAAAATGAAAGTCATCAGAAGCTGCTATCTGAACGTGAAACAAGCCTGAAAGAATTGGAACAAAAGATCACATCGCTTGGAAGAGAGAAATTGAAGGTACAAGGTAGAGTTGCAGCTTTGACGAAGGAAAAAGAAGAGATTAAAGTTCAATTAGCCGAGGTTCAATCAACATTAGAAACAGAACGTTCAGAACATACAACCGTTGTCGATCAATACAAAACAATAGAAGCGTCTCAAGCTGATGAAATTTCAACACTTTCTGATCAAGTTGAAGCGTCTAATAAGCAGTTCACAGAACTGAAGTCGGCAACGGATAGTGAGATTGCCACCTTGACAAGTTCTCTCGAAGAATCCAATCAAAAGTATAGTGACATTGTCAAAAAGCTTGAAGAGACTGAATCGGAAAGCGCAGAAGCTATTTCCAAATTGAAATCTGATTTGAGTACGGCAGAACAACAGCAAATACAAAGCGAGAAACAAATTGCGGCTCTTTCCTCATCATTGGAAGATGCTAGATCACAACATACTGCCGTTTCACAGGAACTTGAGTCAGCCAAAGATAGTCATCAGAAAGAAGCATCGGCTTTGCATGCTAGACATACCTCTTTGAAATCAGAGACAGACAAGATCATTGCAGATTTGAAGGACGAAATCGTGCAGAAGACTTCCGAGCATGCTAAAAATCAAGAAAGTCTTGAAAGGCAAATAAAAGAAGCACAGGAGTCATATAATGCGAAAGAAGAAGACTTAAACCAGCAATTGAAGGAGTCAAATGGTCTTCATGCAGAGGCGACAAGACTCGGAAATGAGCTTAAATCACAATTAGAGGCAAAGAGTGTGAGCCATAGTAAAGTTGAAGAAGAATTACAGCAAGCAAAGGAAGAGCATGAGGCATTTATACAAGAGTCTTCTGATTCTCTCAAACAAGCCAAAGAGGATCACTCAAAAGCTGTTGAACAATTACAAGCTCAAATGGCTGAGAAGCAAAAGCAACACACTGTTGATTTCAATGGTGTAAAGAATGAATTGGCAGAATCACAAAAGCAACATCAAAACGCACGTGAGGAAGCCAAATCTCACAAACAGATCATCTCGGAACGTGATGCAAGTCTGAAAGCTTTTGCAGAGAATGTACAATTGCTAAAAGGAGAAAAGCAAGAAATCTCAGAAAGAGTACGAGATCTTACACAAGAAAAAAGTGAAATTAATGATCAATTGAGCAAGCTTCAAAGTAGATTGGAACAACGAGAGCAACAACATGCAAGCCTTGTTGAGAAAATGAAAGCTGAAGAGGCTGATCGGATCACGGCATTGCAAGAACAATTGACTCAGGAATCCAATTCCAATGCAGAGGCACAGAAGAATTTGCGTGGAGAGATGCAAGGAGCCCGTAACGAATTTGAGCAAAAGGAGAAAGATCTTGTGGGTAAAATAGATCAATTGAAGACACAATATACATCTCTTTCAAAAGACAGCGAGAGATACAAGGCTGGCCTTGATGAGAAGAACACTCTCGCACAAAACTTGGAGAAAGAGCTCGCTAAAGCTCAATCTGATCACAAAGAATCTGTAAGCTCCCTTAAAGCTAGTGAAGACAGCAATAAACAAAACAAATCTGAGATTGAGATTTTGCAACGGAAATTAAAGAATATCACTGTTTTACAAGCAGATCAACAAGCTTCTTTGCAAAATTTGTTATCAGAAAAAGATGATGAAATTAGTAGGCTGCTTAAATTGCAACAAGAACAAGAAAAGGATGTTGTTCCTTCTACACCTGTAGTAGATAATAAAGCAGTCTTTGATCAAGAGTTTATTGATGGTTTGGCACAACAACATGAATTGGATATGTCACAAGCTCGAAGTCAAATTCGAAAATTGGAAGCAAGATTATTCGACGAAGAAGCTAGAGCGAACAAAGCTGCACGAAAGGTATCTGAATTGGAAGAAGATTTGGTTGCTGTTGCTAGAAGATTGGCACCTCCACCGCCATCGTCAATTGATGAGGTGGGCGAATTGCCTGTACATACGGCAAACGTTCGAGGTAGTCCAGTGCATGAACGTTCGTTACCTACTCTTTCACTCTTTACAGCTCCAGAAGATAGAGAAAGTGCAGAAGTGGCTCGATCGGAAATAATGTCGGGTATTGAAGATACAAGTTTAGATAATTCCAATGGAGGAGTGAATCTATCTCGATCATTGTCAGCTGATCAAACGTTGGAAGATGATGTACCATCATTAAATAATACACCTATCAAAGCAGCAAGACAAGGACATCATAGAAGAGCAACAACAACTGCTCATTTTGACTTTTTATCTGCAATGCGAGCTGGTGCTTCATTTGGCGGTGGAAGTGGAAGTTTATCTCCACCACCTACTGAAAATGGAAGTAATTTAACCAGTCAAGCTGTTGCCCAAAGTGTATCTGCAGCAAGACGTGCTCAATTATTGAAGAAAGCTAATGCAGCTGCTTCTGCTCGTAGAAAAGGTGGACCGGGAGATGGAACAAATGGTGCTTGAGTGTAGAGCACAAAATTAAAGATGTATTTTTAAAATTGCTATTAAAGTGCATATGAATGTATGATGTACAACATAATTGATGATAGAAATACAAAAAGATGAGCAGAAGGAAATCATTTTGCAAATGTGATCCTTAATTTCTCACTTTGGGGTGTGAATTGATGTCCGTTCAGTGCATCTCGTGCAGCACTACTTTGCATTGCATTGACAAATTCAACAAATGCAACATTGCGGCCAGGGATATGCCGAACATCGCTTAATCCATCATGCGATCTGAATAAAGTGTCCAAAGCGTCCTTGTCGATTGAATCCGGTACATTGTGAATGAATAAGATTTTATTTGGCGGAAGGTATTCTTCTGGCATTTGTGCTTCTTGTCTTCTTTCTGGTACACCACCTGTGCTTGCATTTTGACCTTCATTTTCACCAGCACGTAAAGCTAATTGTCTTCTTCTCCATTGTGTCCTTTGTCGTTTTTTATGCTCTAGCCTTTGCTGTTTGTGTGCTTGTAGTGCTGACTCGATACCATCTTCATCACCATTTTGTTGTTCTTTAACTTTTCTCTTTATGATTTCATCTGAAGTAGTTCTTGCAAAAGCAAGTTGAATCGGTTTACCATATAACGGGAATCCTCTAACTTCTTTTACAGCTTTAACGGCAGGTTGTTTTGAATCAAAAGAGATGAATGCTTGACCTCGCATTCTAACATTTTTATGTGCAATTATTTCAATTATTTTACCATAAATTCCAAACAAATTTCTTAATGTTTGTTTTAGTGTTTCAACTTTTACACTTTCATTCAAATTTTTTACGTAAATCGTTTCACTTGCATCAACAGGAAAAATTTCACTTTGATCATCTTCAGCATCCATCATTTCTTCTCCTAAATGAATGTTGCCGCTTGTTTGTGCATTTTTACTGACATCTGTCATCTTTGTTCCTCGATTTACGATCGGTTGTGGTGGTAGTTGTAAAAATCGATTTTTCGATCTGGTCGAAATGTCTCATTTGGGACGCGTAGAAACTGCTATTTAACCGTGCGAGCGAGCGTGGGGAATAAGAAGTGAAATTGTGTGCATACAAGCATACATGCACATACGTGTAAATCGCTTTTTGTCTCGCAACCATCATATTGAAGAAACAGCGTAGGGACCGCCATGATGCAAGTATATGGAATGAATCTGAGCAAATCATGTGTTCAACTATACCTAACAGTCTGATGGAGCTGCTTATCTGAATAATTTAGACGAAAAAGTGTTCCTAAGTTGGATATATGCGCACAGCCACACCAAGACAGAGAGATGTTAATGCTACCGAAATATGAAATGTATTTTGAATGATATGGAAGTAAGTATAATACACAAACACACTCTCCTCTTTTCAGGCATTTTCAGAAAGACATTCTGAGATGATATCTTCCAATTGACTTGCGATTAATTTGTCGCCGTTCAACTCACAAGCTTTTCTCAAACTGTTCAATCTTGCTTTTGCTTCACGTAAACGATTTTCTGGAATATAAGTTGAAACGTCTGCCTTGACTGAACCTTCTTTTTTGTGTGAGTTTGAAGCAAATTGAACGCCTTGACCATTCTTCTTTACCACATTTTCCAGTTTATTAATTGTATATTCCAAATGTGGATTATGTTTATCCAAATCCAATAAAGTGTGAAGAGGAAGTGTACATTGTGTTACACTTTGATTTCTTGCTATACATAAATCACATCTGACCACATGTGAACCTTTTCGTCCAATCTCAACAACACAATCTTGACCGGAAGTTTTACATCTACCACAACGAAATTGATTATACAGAACTAATTTGATCTTATGACCATCACGTTCTTTTACAACGATATCATTTTCCGATGGAGGAGAATTGGTTGAATTTACTCTTGAAGCAAGTGAAGGTCTTCCACGTTTTTTTGGCGTTAATTTTGCAGGAGTAGATGCAATTTCGCTTGCTTGTTCTTCTGTTTCAGGACCTAATTCATCTGCACTTGATTCATCAAGAGAAGCATCAAGAGATTGAGAGAATGGTGTGATTTCGGTGGAGGGCATACTTGTAGATAATTCAGAACTTCTTCCTTTTTTTGCCAGTCTGACCATATTTGTAAGAATATGATGGAAGGAGAGAAAAAAAAAACAAGAAAGAGAAAAGGGCGATTGATGTCTTTCGACACTTTTAGACACGCGCTTTTGACTAAAAATCTCCCTTTCTCTTTTTCGATTTGATCTAGACTTTATATGTACCCACGTACACAGGTAGGGTGCTTCGGCGTAGCACAAGGTATCTACTATTCCGAATAAAAAAAAGCTAAAAATAAATGAAGCTTCCTATCTTTCGTACGCAATGCAGAAAAGGGGCAGTGAACGCGTGTCAGATGGGTAATCTTAATTTATTAAAAATTAAAAAAAGAAAAGAGGAGCCGAACTAGAGAATATTCTTAAACAATAAAGGAGTTCATTTAAAAAAATAAATTGAGACAAGAAGAATAAGAGGATGGACAAGGTAAATTTATGGAACATGTGACATAATAAAGATGAAGTGACGGATCGCGATTCTAATAAAATGAAGTCATATGACGATAAAGATAAGTATCGATTATAAACCAGTTATAATTCGATTCCCGTGTGAAGTTCTAGAGGTTTCTCCAGGAAAACACTCTTTTGATCAACTTGCAGCCGAATTAATGATGTGAAGAACTTCCACCGCGGCTTTGAGCTTTTGCAATAGCTTCTCGACGAACTCTATCGATATTTGCTTGTTCTTGTGCTTTTGCTCGTGCTTTTGCTGCTGCTTCAGCTTCAGCTGCAGCAGCCTTTTTCTCAGCTTCCGTTTGTTGACCTACAACTTTGTTCAATTCAGAGTCCTTCAACGTTGAAGGAATAGCATTTGCACAAAACATAAATGCAAATAAAATTGTAATAATTGTTAAACGATTAAAATGCATGATTGGCTTCAAGTGTTAAAGAATATTTGAAGATGAGGTAGGAAAAAAACAAAGTATTCAAACTTGCTCTTTATATACCTTTTCTAACAAGTAGGAAGAATAAGAATTCTTTTCCTACGCATCATACTTGATCATCCATTGATATTATCACAGCCACATAAAAGCTTCGGAAAGTGTTCGGGCGTTGATAATTTTCGTATAACACACAATTTGGATTATTATTATTATTTGTTCTTACTTCGCTTGCCAAGCTGAAAAGGCTCTGTTGAAATTCGGTGTAGTCAACACAAAAGCAGTGTAAATTTGTTCGAAATGTGAATAGAAGGTACATTAATTCTTGATAAGAAAGGCACTGCATTCTTATAACCGAGAGAAAAAGCTGTCCAGTTGCATTGCCCCATTTGTGGTTATCGCTTGTGATATACAAAAATGACACCGCAATTTCTTTATCCAAAGTGAAAAGCTGTTCATTTAAACACTTTTTATGTTTTTGCCCTAATAAACAAGTATAGAGAACAAATTATTCTTGATAAAGAAGACACTGCAATTTTTGTAACCGAGATAAAATCAGTTTATTTGCGTACTTTCTAATGTTTCTCTCCCAATAAACAGATATATACATCAAATTTGTCATCAAAACGAAAGACACTGGAAATATGTACATGGATAATAAGATGTGTTTATATAATCATCTAATTATCTTTAGGCTCAATCTTTATTGTAGTCTTTTGTTTTTTCTTTGGTGCTGGCTTTTCTGCTGTTTTAGGTGAATTTGGAGAATGAGAAGGAGAAGGAGATTTGTTAAGTTGAGATCTAGCGAGAGCATCTAAAATTTCTTTTTGTTTCTTTTCATGTGCTTCTCTTCTACGTCCTCCCGGTGCCCAATCTTTTAACATTCTTTGTTTTGTTAAAATTCTTTGTTCTTCAGACATCTTTTTCTTTTTGACGATTTGTTGTTCGGTAGAGTGAATGTCTGATGATTCGCTTTTACGTTTTCGACTTTTACTAGTAGCATGTTCGGAAGAATGTTCCTCTTTTATAATTGCTTTGTTTGTATCATGTGTCTGCATTGGTTCAGATGATTGAACAGTACTTTTTCCCTTTCGTTCCCTACGTCTACGAGATGATGATTGTTCATTTGAAGGTGCAACATGAGATGCTTGAATTTGACTAGGTTCATGATGTGAAGTAGAGCCAGCAGGTTGCGAAGTTTGAGGTTGAGTTTGACTTGAATAAGTACTTAACCTTTGATTGACAACATTCATCAATTCAGAATTACGCCAAGTAGACGTTTGAAAAGTGAAAGATGCAAAGGTAATCAAAGTGAAAAGAATGAAGATAACTTTCATCGTTGAAAAACAGATCAAAATTATGATGGTGGAAGATAGAAAGATAGCTGATAAAAAATTGAGTTTCTTACAAGACTTGAAAGTATGCATTGTGTACACAAGTACACAATGCCCCTTGATGGCGTACACACATTGCACGTTCAATAATTTCGAATTTTACTCAAATCATTCTCTTTTTCGTTTAATGGTAAGAGCTGAAAGGTGTAATTTTCTATCTCTGATCATTTGTTTAGCTCGAATCTTTCTTGAAAATTCTCTTGATATTTCTTTATCCGTTGTTGATTTTACTGGATATTGTTTTGCATAAATATTTTCTTCTTTTATTTTTAAACGTTCTTCTGGACTTTTAAACGTTTTTGTAAACTTTTTCATACTTTTCATAGCTTTTTCAAATTTATCATGCTTTTTTAATTTACCAGAAAGAGAATGACGTAAAATTTTAGTTGTTGGTGATCTACCGTCAGAATCATAATTTGAATTCTTCTGCTTTTTTGTCGATTGGGAAGGTAATTCTTGATATCGAAATCGTTTCCATGCTTCTTCTGCTCGTATTTTACCAATCTTTAATGTAATCTTTGGAATCTTTTGTGAAAGTGGTTTTACGAATGCATTTGATGGTCTTTCATTAATATGATAAGGTGAAATTGCTTGTTTTGGATATATCAACGCATCTTCGAAAGAGGACGGTGAATTGGGTTCTGGTTGATCATGATGAGAAATTGAATCAGACGTTCCAGATGCAGCATTTGTACAAGTCATAAAGACTTGAATAAAAACAAAGATTGCCAATAACGCAGTCAAGATAAACTTTGACATTATATAAACTCAATAAAGGATAAAATTGATTGGGATAAAAGACGGAATTGGTTGATGGAAAGTATAAATATAAAACCCCTTCCGTTAAACACACAAGTCGTGTAAAACTTTATAAGCCGCCCCGATATACAAGTGTACAAAATTGCATCAATCTTGTCCCCGAACAAAAACCATCTCGTCAAGCTAAAGCTGATGCAATACGATTTCGTCTTCTGCGTTCATGAGCCTCAATTGAACCAAGTACTTGTCTTCTATGAGTTTCCATTTTTCTTTCAATTGATCCTTTAGGATAAGGATTTGGCGTTTTATTTTTCTTAGGTCCAACTTTAATTCGTTTCGCTGATGGTGATGGTGACGATGGAGGAGAAGAAGCAGTATCTTTTATACTCTCCAAATCATTCTTTTGAACGGAGTTGGCCGTTGAAACATGTGATACGACTTGTGCTGGTTTATTCAAATCAAATCTTACTCGTTTTGTACCAGTTAAAAAGTTTTCTCCTCCTCCTCCGTTACTGCCATGACTTGATAAGCTACTATGTTCACTATTTGAACTGAACCCTTTTCCTTCTTCTTGTTTAAACGAGAAAGAAGTCATTAACAAACAAGTGAAAATGAAGACAATGATTCGATGCCAACGCATTTTCATCTTGATGGCGTTCTTACATATAAACTTAAAATTAAAGTTTGACTCGAGCCACTTTTATACCCTTGCAATCGATCCAACTTATCGTTCGTCATCTTCTTTGATCTCGCAATCGCCCTCATTCGGATCCAAATCATGTCACATGTCCCGTTCGCCGAAACTTTTCGGGGCAAAGGTGACGTATCCTACTTCGGGGTTTCGGTGTCGGTGCTGTAGATGCTCTCGAAATATCAAAGATTATCTATTTACTAAAAGTGTGAATTACATTTACAATTGTCGGATTAAACAGGTGGTATACACATGTTGATGAGGTATTTTGTCGTTATAAATAGAAAAAAAAACATATGTACTTTTGCAACTCTACAATCTCCTTTCAAGTTCTACGCCCCATCATCATCATCATCTTCTTTCTCCTTCTTCGTTTCATCTTGACGATCTCCTTCACTTTCCGTATTGCTATCTTCAGCAGCAGCATCAGTGATCCTTGACGTTGAAGCTTGAGCATTATTATTTCTACGCCTTGATGAGAAATCATCGTTAAACAAGATGTTAAGTTCTTGTTCACGACTCAACTTTCTTCCCTTTCCGCTAACGCTTTCGGCCAATTCCATCTTTAAACGTTGTAATTCCAACATGTTCTCTTCAATACTACGTGAAACGATGTACTTTGTCGTAATGACAGGTCGTAATTGTCCCATTCGATGAACACGATCAAGACCTTGATTTTCCGTCGCAGGGTTCCAATATGGTTCCAAGAGGTAAGCACGACAAGCGCTAACCAAATTCAATCCAACACCACCAGCTTTCAAACTGATCAAAAATACTTCAACCGAAGGATCATTTTGAAATTTCTCTAAATTTTCATTTCGCTCAAATCTTTTCATCCTTCCATCCAAAGTAGCAGATTTGATGCCTGCTCGATGTACCGCTCGCGCTACACGATCTAACATACTTGTCCATTGAGAGAATACGACAGATTTAATTGGTTTAGTAGGCGATCCTACTTGGGTAACATAAACCTCATCGTTGTATCCCATCTCCTTTTCTGTAGCATCTGCAGCCACTTGATCGAGATGAGGTTGGTTATCATCATAGAGCTTACTGAATCGGTTACTTCGACTAAACGTTTCTAATTCTTCTACCAGAGCACGAATCTTTGTACTCTGATTCGATCGTTTGTCAACTGGAATTCCGATATCAGCTCCAAAGGTCTCCTTTGTCAAAACATTTTTCACCTTTGTATCTTTTTCAATGTCACCCGGCATCAAAGTACGTATCTCTGTTAATGCTGCAATCGCCGTACCGCAATCTGGACAAGCAATGCGAGTTTCTTCATCGATGTTGTCCATCGTTTGATCACCTGAATTTATGGCTCGCTCCAAGCAATGTGTACATAAAAGATGTGCACATTTCGTTAATACTGGCTTTTTGCTACCTTGATCGTCAGAAATACCTTGACCCATTCCGATATCATCAATAGGTGATTCTTGTCGTGAACTTTCATCTGCAAATGTGGACAGGTCATAATGACACATTGAACATTCTGCTTTATCAGAATTACAGAGAACTTCAAAGAAACGAATTGCACGATCACGAGAGATACCTTCTCGTTTGATCAGCGCATCTGGATCTTCATCTTCGTTCAAAGGATCTTCTTTGCGATGACGGATATCTTTGTTAGATTCGACCAGCTCGATATGATCACAAGTCATACGCAAATTCGAAATCTCGTGCAAAATGGAAGCATAGTTGTACTTGAGCGTATCATTCTTCTTCATCTCTTCGAAATCGTCCTTGTATTGTTGACGCATTTCATTGTATGTTGCTCTTTCATGAGGATCAAAGTCCAATTGAACAGTACGATTGTATTTTGGTGGTAATTCGAGAATTTTGGTTCCGTCTGCCATTTTCATATCTTTTGTACGACGAAGAGTGAGATATTTCATGATCGTCTGAACGCACTTCATTGCTGTGGAATCGAGCGGCTCCTCTTTTTCTGCTGCTTTCTTGATACGCTTTGCTGCGTCAAGACCAATCTTTGAATCCACTGAAGCACAGAAACGATTCCAAACTATTGGATCATCAAAAGGTTCCAAACGTAAAAATCTAATCAAGGCATACAAATCTTGAATTCTATTCTGTACGGGCGTTCCAGTCAAGCAGATTCTAGATCTGGCCATCAAGAAGCAAGCTGCACGTGATTGCAAGGTGCGGGATTCTTTGATCGTATGGGCCTCATCCAAAACAATGCGAAACCATTCAATCTGTTGTAAAGGGAAGCCTTCTCCTTTTTCCAGCCTCTTTCGTTTATCTGCTTTGCGCTTTCTCTTTCGATTTAAACTGTTCTTCTTCTTAATGGCGGCTGCCTTTTCAGCAGCAGTCAATCGACGACCGATCACATTGCCATTTTCATCCGTTACAACTACCTCTTCTTCGTCATTGTCTTTCTCATCTTCCTCGCTGTCGCTATCTTCGTGTGTTGCCAAGATACTGTATTCGGAAGCAAGAGTGCTGTACGTCGTCATTACGATATTGTGACGTGCAATCTTTTTTGGATCTTTTAGACGATTGTGTCCGTGATGAACATAAATCTTTGGTCGTTTATCAGGTGCCCAATGCAAGCGAATTTGCTCTTCCCATGCTGATACCAAAGTGAGAGGTAGAACAACCAAAGTGGCACGAGAGCGAACTTTAATATTATCGCGCTTCATCCCTTCAAGCTCCTTCTTTTTGTGTTCGCGCTTACCCTCCTTCTTCTTCTTGCCGTTTGCATGCTTGGATCCGTCGGTACTATGCTCGATCTTGGCTCGCTTTGGTGCACCAGGTACATCAATCGCAATTACATCGGAATCGTCGGAATCTTCTTCCTCATCGGGCAAAGCTTCACCTTGATCATCCGTCAAAATCTTCTTTTTGGACCATTCACGGGCTTCCTCGTGAGTTGTCGCAATTAAGGAAATTGTGGAAAGTGTTTTGCCAAGACCCATATCATCTGCTAAAATGGCTCCACGACATATTTTGGGTAATTGAGTCTGTTTTTCTCGCGTAACGACATTTTTGTAAGAAACAATACGTCCTTCCTCTCTTTTTGCCATCCATAAGGAGATAATATTGTCGCCTTTTCCATCTTCCTCAAATGTTTTATTCTTTTCATGATCCAAGAGGAAAGTTAAAGCTCGCATTTGGTGATTCATTAAAGGCGTTGTGATCAAAGCTTCGTCTACTTTTGTTGTCGCTAAGGTTTCTCCGTCTGGTAAATTGGCATAAACTTTATCCATCTGTTTTCTACGTTCTTCTTCCGTTTCTTCTCTCGTTTGTATTACCATGCCGCGATTCGGCATCAAATGAGAAGAGCCATACTGAGGTAGTATTTGCCCAAATGGATTCGTTTGGACATATGGATTCGGTTGTCCGTATGGCAATGGATTGTACATCCCATAAGAGTTCCTTAAATTGGGCACTTCTAGTGGAGGAGCGTACTCGAATTGATTTGGATCGTACCGAGGAGGATTGAGCAATGGAACGTTGTATTGAAGAAGGGAAATCGAGAATGACGGAACATCTTTGCGTGCCATAAAGCAGAGTAATTCGATCGATTGAAGGTAATTCTTTGCCATGGTTCTGGGTACGACTTTAATCCTCGCTGCTATTCGCATCCTACGCGTGGAAAGCAAAGGGTAAATAGCCAATGCATGCTTTTCGGCCAAAACACCAAATGGCTCACGACGAACTTCTGGCTGGCCGTTATTATCGTAAGGTGTGACAAGATCATGAACGTGTATTTGTGGTTTTGGTGCAGCTCGGGCAGTGAGTTCGATCGGTCGGTAACCTGGCTCCAAGTAATATTCTGCACCTGGCGGCCAGCCTTTTTTGTGCCATCTTGGATGAGCGTTAATTTCACTTAAGTGGCTTGGCAAATAGGGCATCGTCAAGCTATCAGGTATTCCGAATGTCGCCAACATCGAAGCACAAATCACACCAATACAAATCACTTGACGTGGGTCATGTGTAAGTACTGAGGGTCCTTTTGCGCTGACAAGAGTGATATCATCATCTCCATCTTTTGTTAAATCGATCGCAGTATGTTTTGATTCTACTTCCTTTTTCGGCCCATTTGGCATTTGAGCCGAAGATGATCCTTGTCCTGAGTATATGAATTGTTGTGGATTTGGTTTCACATTCACTTCTGCTTGATGTGATTGCAATTGTTGTGGATTCGGTTTTACGTTCACTTCTGCTTGATGTGATAGCAATTGTGCTTGTCTTCCGTTGTGAAATGTGTGTAGATCTTGTCCCATGCTCGGATTGAGAGGTGCAAATGAAGGTGACACTTTCAATGGCTGTTGAGCAGTGGCAAATGGAGAAGGTTTCTCATCCAAAGGAGGGTTCATCGCGTTATGCTGTTGTATAGCTTCGTGCGTCAATTTTGGTGGAAAAGATTCTACTTTTTGTTGACGAGATGGTCCAGCTTCAGATAATGCTGGTGGCGAAGGAGAGAGTGAAAAGTATTCTGTCCCATCTTCAGCCTTTAGAGCAGGATCAGATGACATGTTGGCAAGCTGAGTCGATCTATTAAGTTTGCAAACAACCTGCTGAGCAGCGTAAATATAGGATGAAAATCACTTCAGACTTGCCATAAAAGAAAAGATTAGAATGCGCAAATCTTTCTAACACATGTGCTTGTTCATTGCCTCTAGAAAAGATGAAAGGTTGCACTTGACCTAATTTTGCATGCTAAATCCTTTACTCTATAAATAGCTTGCACCGGACTTGAAAGGACCGAAGAAAAGGTTTGCTAATGTCGAAGCGAATGAGAAGACTAGGTTCTGCGCAGAGAAAGGTTTCACTCGCCTCCTTCCCTTAATGGTTGCAGAAAGTGGTGTGAAAGTTGTGCAAGAAAGAGATTGCTCGATCGAGAAGATGCTCTTGACAAATTGACAGGCAATGTGGCGCGATTTTGTGGCGGCGCCGATTAGGTAGGTAGGTAATACGAACAACAAATCGAGGTGAGGACTAAGGATGATGTAAATTTGTCAACAGGTAGAAGTGATGATTGGAAGGTCTAAATCATCAAGTTGCACTTTAAATTAGAGTATGCACATACATACATTCATGCAGGATATTGCATTGACGTATGTACCAAGAGTGGACTCAGCTTTGATTAGGTAGTACCCTTTTTATTTTTGTGGACAAGGCATTCAAGCCCTTAATTTGTATGCTTCTTTTATGGAAAAAAGGAAAATTGAAATCAATTTTATTAAAGGACAAAGGGAACTTCTTTGCATAATTACGCGTCGCGCGTGTTTCAGGTTAAAAAAAGGATAACGTAAGCTTTTTTCCAACTCCAATTTCCATTTCATTTCGCATGTGCATCCTTAACGCGGGATACGCGTAAGGGCACGATGATTATCCTTCTCTCCTGGAAAAAGAAGTTAGGATTAGAATAGGATTTTATTAATTTAGTCACGGGGACTTCTCCCTAATCCACTAAGCATGACAGACACAAATTCATAAGAATGAATATTTCACCTTTTAGTGATGGTGGTGGTAGATTTTGAGGCATTAAAGTGCTTTTTGGCAATCTTTGTTGGAGTACATACATACTTTTTACCTGTTTGTTATTTCACCACACAGACACACAGCCTCCCACGCGTTACTTGTCTTGCGCCGGCAGGAGGAGTTCATGCATGACACCAAAGCTGCAATTCGCATTATTTCGCCGGTTGTTTTATTTCGACTTGGCAATTTACATGCATTGGAATTTTGGCGCGAGTCGATACGCAGAAACGGGAAACGTACTCCACTCCATGTGTCGATTGGTATCTGCAATGAATGCCATCATCATATAGATTGATTTTCGGGCTGAGCTATCGCGGCATCTCTCTACCCAATCATTGACGCCGCTTTGTTTGACCAGGCGCTAGAAGTGTGTGCGCTGTGCCTCAACCTAATCCCCGTTTTCACGACAAAAAAGTTGTCCAAGATGGCAGTTCAATCCAATGAAGTAGATCAACACTCATCAGAAGGTGAAAGTGGTACTTCTTCTTCACGTACTGCACAAGATGAAAATGGCGGCGTTTCAGGAGTAGAAGGAAGAGCATTAAATAAAGAGGTTTCAGAAAAAGATGAAAGGGGCACAAAGAGTTCTAATGATCATCAAAAAGAAGGTAGATCTTCGCTTTCCTCTCTTTTACATCACAATTCAGAAAAACGAATTGAACACGAGCAACAGCCATCACATACGTCCAGCATGTCGCGAACGATCAATACTGTGCCGGGTGAGTGTACATCGCGATAAAATGGAATGAATGCTGCTTACTAACTTCTTTCTTTGACAGTATGGGCTCGACAGCAACAGAAAGAGAAGAATTCTATGATTTTCCGAAAAGACGGAGAATCATCTCACTCGTCACCAAAGATCAACTCGATATCCGGATCTCCTCTTAAAAAACCAGCACCGCTTCATTTGAACGATTCCAATCAAACTAGAACAGCCTTGGCAACGCAAGAAGCAAGTAAACGACAACAACCAACCAATGCAAATGCCGACCAAATATCAGATAACCGTTTCTCCATTGATACTACATCTATCAATACTTTAGATGATGAAAATCATGGTGCAAGTCGATTTGCATCACTTTCTTATCGACCTATAGGACCCAAAACGCGGGCGAAATTACCTTTTGATAATGGAGAGAAAAGTGTGACAAGCAAAGATTATGCAGAAACAGAACAGAGCCCATCCAAGAAAAGTGGTAATACCAGTGCAGGTTTCAGCAGTGCGATCACAGGACTTTTATCAGGTCTTACTTCAAGTGAGGCACAACGTTCAAATGATTCTACACATGATATTGATGCACGAAATCGATCACAATCATACAATTATGATGACGAAGAGAAACATATGTCAGGAGTACACGAAGGTACACGCGGTGGATGGTCACATGACGATACCCAAGATGAAGAAAATACGCGAGAGAATCGAGCAAAGATGCAAGGCGATGATAGTTTCACACGTCATCAACCCGTCACACCAGGCTGGGCATCACCTTGGAGACCGGAATCGAGAGGAGAGCATTCGATAAGGATCGGAAAATATCGTTTTAATAATCATGGAGAAGGTGGATACTTTCCCAAAACTGACACTGGAGCTACGAGCAATTCGCGTAATCGAAAACGAAGAAGGCATGCTAGTGGTGGAGCTGTGAATTTGTTCAAATCGCCAGGTGCTCTTCTCGAGATGGATTGGTGGAGAAGATTCTTGCTGCACAATCCGTTTGTTCCGCTTTTGTTTCGATTGATCAATATAGCCTTTACTTCGAGCACATTAGCCATTGCTGCTAAGTTATACATCATTTTGAAGAGAGAAGGAGCAGAGGATTCCGTTGGATCAAGTCCGATCGTTGCAATCATTTTTGCACCACTCACACTTGTTCATGTTGGTGTGCAAATATACGTGGAATATTTTAGCAAACCGATTGGGTTGTGGAGAGTAGGAAGTAAGTTGTTTTACACTTTGACAGAGTTAATTTTTGTCTGTTTATGGTCAGCAGAGCTTTCACTTTCGTTTGATAATTATTTTACGTCAACTTTGGTTTGTTCAACTCTCAATTCACCTTATAGTGGTGGTGGTGATCGACCTGTATTTGGTCAACAAACTCTCGATAATCCCAATGCAAAGCCGTATATTTGTCGCTTGCAAGGTGCATTGATCGGGTTAGTGTTTACGAGCTTGTTGGCTTATGTTATTGTCTTTTCCGTTTCACTCTTTCGAATCTTTGTTCGCGTGTCGAAAAGGTGATCTTGTATTTTTATCTCAAAAATCGCATTTTTTCATCATATATCTGTAAATAGACTTATTTCATTCACATTCTCTCTCTTTTACTCAAAAATGGAGATTGCAATTCATGGACATTTTCTTTTATTACAAACTGTATCGGAAGTAGATGGATTTCTCACGATTTTCAGCTATATCCAAATAACGAAGATGTTGTTCTTGACGACCTTGTTCAGTTTTTGTGTCTATTTTGAGAATATATTGAAGTGGTCTTTGTTGATTTTGTGTTGGTGTAAGATCACCATCTTGATTTTCTTTAGATGAAAATTGTTTAAAGACTTTATCTTTTGCATGATTGATCGAATAAAAGTATGCAATTGCCAATGCTTCGATCACAAATCCAGCGACCAATAAACCTGCACTTACGTACATTCCTTTACGATAATATGGTTTTTCACTATCGGGAAAAAGACGAGTTCCAAGTAAAGGTGAACATTGACCAATAGTTCCAAAGATAACTAAGCTTACTCCACGTTTTGATTCACCTGAAGAATTTGTTACTAACCAAGAATAGCAAAGTGGAATAAAGGTGAATAAACCTAAAACTACCAACCAAACTCCTGCATAACGTATATGATTATCTTCAATTGTTGCCAACATAAAATAACCCGTTATACCAACTGCCGTCATGAACATAATTAAAATTCCACGAGTTTTAAGTTTATCAGCAGCATAAGAAAGTATGACTGCAACTACGAATGCGACAGCATAAGGAGGAGCAGAAAATGCTTGAGCACGTAAAGCTGTATAACCCATTTGTGATAAAATTGTAGGTAAAAAGACTGGAATTGAAGCGAAACCGTTATTGACGATAAACAGTAAAATTGCATTGATATAACTTACTGGATCACGAAAAGCATCTGCACCATTTTTGAAGTTGAACTGTGTTTTGATTGCAAATCTAATCCTTCGTGGCAAAGATGCATTATGATTCATTTTCTCGTTTTCAATTGCATTTCTTTGATCGATTTTTGCACGATACAATCGAGCTTCTGCTACTTCTCTTTCGTATGGCGTTAAGAACATAGAAGATTGGATTGAATCAGGAAGCATAAAAAGTATGACAACACCCAAAATTACCGTCGGAGCAGCTTCTACCAAAAATATCAATCTCCAATTTGCAATTGACACTTTTGCACTTTGAATTCCATATGCAACAGATCCAGCGATAGCAGAAGCTACTGCACTTCCTACCACGAACCAAGCAAATCTATATCCAATCTCATGACGAGGATAAAAGAAAGAAAGATAAAGTGCTACACCAGTTCCATAACCTGCTTCAAAAAATGCCATAAAGAATCTTGCTGCCATTAAACCACTCCAATTGAATGCTGTTGCTTGAAGTATAGCAGCAACACCCCAAAAGAAAACGCAAGATCCCATAAATCTAGATGGTTTGATAAATTTATAACAAATCAATAAAAATTGAAAAACGATATAAGCAAGATAAAATATTGTTAATAACCATTGATATTGACTATCGTTGATTCCTAAATCTTTCGTCATATTTGCCACTTTTGCATTTCCAATATTACTACGATCCAAAAAAGCAAATAAATAACTCAAAAATAGAAAAGGTAAAATTCTCTTGTCCAACTTCCTTCGAACCCTTGCATCATCCTCCTCTGACCACCATCGATCGGAACGATGAGCATATTGTCCCGCTTGGTAGGGTTGTAAATCACTCTTTTCGCTATTGGACATGATCTATGTTGTTGATGATGATGTTTTGGAAGGAAGAAAAAAGTAGGCTATTGTGGAATGAGCTGATGATTCATTCTTTCATAGAGAATCTCACCGAAGAAAAGAACATTGAGAAGTACCAAATGTATGCACACTGATAAGTTCCCCCACAAAGATGGAGAAAACTTGGAGTCACCGCCGGAATTCTCTTTGTGTTACATTATGCCTGAAACTGCATACATACATACACTATTATCATTTTTGACGCTAATATCGCAGATTTTCGCCCTTACTCCCGAAAAAGATGCCGTTCGCTTCTTAACACATAAAAATAAGTATGCCTACACGTGAAGACTTCCTTTTGAGAAGAAATGTACTCCTAGCGGGAGTTCATTCCACGCGTACAACACAAGGCGTAGAATGGACAGCATGCACTGCATACCTACCCATGCTTTGAGCTGGCGAAAGGAACCGGGCGTATTGACGTGTGTGTGTGGTGTATGTGTGTGTTTCCATTCATTCCAATCGTGCACGCACGTTTTGATGGTCGCATTATAACCATCATCGATCGATTCTTGCACTGAATAAACGGCTTCTTTAGCTTTTGTTTGAAAGTGTTCAAGATGTCGTTCAAAAAAGATGAAGAGACGGGAGTATCATCCTTTTATCAGGATAAAACTTCAGTCATTCAGGAAGCACGTGTTTTTAACGAAACACCAATCAGTCCAAGAAAATGTAGAATCTTGTTAACAAAGGTGATCTATTTGTTATACTCTGGAGAAACATTTAGTAGACAAGAAGCAACAACTCTCTTCTTTGGCGCAACAAAGTTATTTCAACATAAAGATGCAGCTCTTCGACAAATGGTGTATTTGGCCATCAAGGAATTATGTCCTTTAGCAGATGATACAATCATGGTCACTGCTTCTATCATGAAGGATATGCAACCTAATATGGAAGTTATTTATCGACCGAATGCTATTCGTGCTCTCAGTCGTGTTGTAGATCCATCAATGGTTCAAGGTCTAGAACGTTTCTTCAAATCGGCCATCGTAGATCGTAATTCATCAATTTCATCAGCAGCCCTTGTTTCATCTTATCAATTATACATTGCCGCACGCGATGTCGTTCGTAGATGGGGAAATGAAGCACAAGAAGCAATCAATGCTAAACCTCCATCAGGTACAGCAGGCACAGGCGGTATGGGTAACTTTAGCTCTGGCTTTGGTGGATCATATTTGGGTTGGGGTAGTCAACCTCCTCCGCAACAAAGCAGCGCGTTTGCCGTAATTCCAAGTTCTACATTCATCACTCAATATCACGCTCTTGGTTTGTTGTATCTCATACGCCAAGGTGACAGAATGGCTGTGACAAAATTGGTACAACAATTGGGTACGGCAAACAAGAATACTATGCGCAGCCCTTATGCAGTTTGTATGTTGGTCCGTTATGCTGCCAAGGTGGCCGAAGAAGATCCAAACTTACGACATGCAATGATGGAATTACTCGAAGGCTGGTTGCGACACAAATCTGATATGGTCAATTACGAAGCTGCTCGAGTGTTATGCGATATGCGTGGTATTTCCACGGCAGAATTGGCCAAACCAATCGGTGTTTTGCAATTGTTCCTTTCTTCATCCAAATCTACACTCAAATTTGCAGCCATACGTACATTAGCCAAATTAGCACAATCTAACCCTGCAGCCGTACAAACATGCAATGTAGATATGGAAAACCTCATCACTGATACAAATCGTAGTGTGGCTACATATGCTATCACAACTCTACTCAAGACAGGAAATGAAGCATCGGTTGATCGTTTGATGAAACAAATTTCTGGATTTATGAGTGAAATCAGTGATGAATTCAAGGTGATTGTTGTCGATGCTATTCGCAGTCTCTGTCTTAAATTCCCATCCAAGCAAACTGCCATGTTGCAATTCTTGTCGGGGGTCTTGCGGGATGAAGGTGGCTACGAATTCAAGCGTGCTGTTGTGGAAGCTATCTTTGATATGGTTCAATTTATTGGAGATTGCAAGGAAACTGCTTTGGCTCATTTGTGCGAATTCATTGAAGATTGTGAATTCACTAAATTAAGCGTTCGTATTCTCCATCTACTAGGTATTGAAGGTCCCAAGATGGCACAACCACACAAATACATTCGATACATCTACAATCGAGTCATTTTGGAAAACGCAATCGTTCGTGCAGCAGCGGTCAACAGTCTTGCTAAATTTGGCTTGGGAGATAAATCACTTACAGCACGTATCACTGTCTTATTACAACGCTGTTTAGATGATGTGGATGATGAAGTTCGTGATCGTGCAGCAATGAATTTGCGTATCCTCAAAGAGAGTCAATTGGCCCAAAGATTGGCACCCTCAGATAGCACATTCAAGCTAGCAGCTCTGGAAGCTTCTTTACAACAATATCTCGAAGATCCAGCCTCTGCGGCCAAGAGTTTCAATGCCGCCGAAGTTCCCCGTGTTACCCGCGAAGAGCAAAAGCAAGAAGAATTACGGGCAAAGAACGAAGCGGCGAGCAAGGTTGCCATGGCCGCCGATGCAAAAGGAACAGGCTCCAGTACTGGACCGGGTACAGCTGTTGGAGCGGCTGCCGCTGCTGCAGCGGCCGCCAACGGAAACGGCGTCGACGTCACACAACAATACGCTGCCGAACTCAAAGCCATTCCCAATTTTGCCGAGTATGGACCCTTACTCAAAAGTTCCAAGAAACCAGCAGAGATTACAGAACAAGAAACGGAGTATGTGGTTTCCGTTGTTACCCACGTGTTCCCCAAGAATATCGTTTTACAATACAATGTCACAAACACACTCTCGGATACAGTTTTGGATGATGTTGCGGTTGTGGTAGATGGTGCAAGTGATATTGGATTAACGGAAGATGTGATTGTTAAAGCCAACTCACTCACACAAGCTGAACCAAGCGGAAAGGTGTATGTCTCTTTCACACGTGAAGAAGGTAGTAATGTGTTCCCACAAGGTACTCTTTCGAATACGCTTCGCTTTATCAGCCGTGAAGTGGATCCATCAACCGGCGAAGCAGAAGCCGAAGGTTATGATGATCAATACGAAATGTCTGAATTAGAATTGGGTACTTCCGATTACGTTCAAGAAAGATGGGCAGATTGGACGAAAGAATGGGAAGATTTGGGTAAACAAAGTTCAGCATCCGAAACATTTGCATTAACAGCATTGGAAAGCTTGAAGCAAGCATGCGAAACGTTAGTAGATCTGTTTGGAATGCAAGCTTTAGGTGGAACTGATTTGCCAACTTCTACATCTGTTCATACTCTTAACTTGGCCGGATACGTGGTCACTGTACCACAAAAAGCCAAAGTGTTGGCTAGGTGCAGGATGACATTTGCCGGAAAAGGAGAAGGTGTAACAATGGAATTAACGGTAAGAGGCAGTTCGGATGAAGCTGTTCAATTGATCTTGGGATCGGTTGCATAAAATCACATTGTATCTCTAGCTGCAGAGAAATGCTAATCTGACGTTCCAGAATGAGTGACAGGCTGTGCAAACGATAAGATGTTTTTGTGTTAATCTTCTAGCTTTCTTTATCCTACTGTAGGAAGTTTTCGCTCTTTCTCCTGAATGAATGAGAAGAATTTGTAATTGACATCATTAGGCACATCAACAGTCTTTAACAGTTGACCCGAATTGTTGCAGATTGTCCGCGTCGAACCGCTCGAATTTCGGGCTCTCCAGAATTGCCCCCCGCGTGAAGAGCAGGAATACAAATATACGCGCGCTACTACTAGTGGGCATTAACGTTTTCCGAGTAACAAACAACAATAGAAACCGTTTAGCAGAGCAAGCAAGCAAGCAACTTTATCAATAAGCTAGTCTACGTAAATGATTTGTAGCGAACATTTTTTCGCATTTCTTTTTTATTTTATTTTTGTTTGTGATTTACAGGCACACGCGCCGCTGATTTTAGCTATTGCATAAAGAAAATAAAAAATTGGTTCGACCGCTCGCCCATTCTTTACCCGTTTGGCCGGCCGTTTGAATGGGCGGCGTGTATGCAGTGCAAATTTAAGGCGTGCGCTGCGCTGCGCACAAGCAGACACCCTTTTTCTTATATGTGTGTGTTTTTTTGCACACACACGCACGCGCTGCACTCTTACACACCTCCTTCACGTAGTATACATGCGTAGGTCTCCGTGGGACGAATTGGGGTACGAAGAACTTTGTACACACCATCATCTAAAAAAGATCTTACTTAACGACGACGAACAAACATCACGATCACGATTCAACCGAAAGTTTGGAAAAGAGAGCTATACGAAAGGATTTGATTGAGGAATTCTTCTTGACTCTTTTTTGTTGGATCGAAAAGAGTTTAAGCCCTATCAATTCCCCCCTTTACTTCTTTTTTTTGTTCTTTCTTTGAGGACAAAACTTCTTTGCACTTAACCAATTGTCGCATTTCAACAGTCAGTAGAAAGGACGACAATTTAGGTACTTATTCATTCGGTACATCATTCAAACATAATAGAGTCTCGTCATATTTTTAAGCAAGTCGCATTCACTTACGATTTGGCTAGAGTCGTCTTGATAACAACAAATTAGCAAAATGCAGACTATCAAATGTGAGTAGAGAGAACGCCCTGTGAAATTGCGGCTTCATGCAGCAAAATTCATGCTACATAGAGTTACATGCATGAATTCATGCTGACATGTTCATTTTCCCTATAAAAATAATCAGGTGTGGTGGTAGGAGATGGTGCGGTAGGAAAAACATGTCTTTTAATCTCATACACAACAAATGCTTTCCCGGGAGAATATATTCCAACCGTTTTCGATAATTATTCAGCCAATGTGATGGTGGATGGAAAGCCGGTCAGTTTAGGTCTATGGGATACAGCTGGTCAAGAAGATTATGATCGATTACGTCCGCTATCTTATCCACAAACGGATGTATTCTTGATCTGCTTTTCGCTTGTCAGTCCACCTTCATATGAAAACGTAAGAACGAAATGGTTCCCTGAAATTAGTCATCATGCACCCAATATTCCAATGATCTTGGTCGGAACAAAACTTGATTTACGCGATGATCCAAACACAATAGAAAAGTTACGTGAACGAAGAATGGCACCAATCAGTTATGCTCAAGGAAATCAAATGGCTCGTGATATTGGCGCAACTAGGTATATGGAATGTTCTGCTTTATCTCAAGTAGGTTTAAAAGGCGTTTTTGATGAAGCAATCCGAAGTGTTTTGGCTCCCGCTCCTATCAAGACCAAAAAGCGCAAAAATTGCACAATTCTGTAGAGTGCACAAGGTGAGAAGAAGCAAAGGAGATGGAAGAGTGAATTGATGGGGAGAGAAGGGGTGATGGATTTTAGTTTGTGAGACTTTTTGGTGTGGATGATATCATTTTTTTTGCCATGCATTACGAGCCTGTTGGGCTTGGGTAGAATCTCAAATGAAACCTTTTGTCTTTGTCTCCAAACGGTGATGCGGTATTCACGAAAAGATGGCATACATACCCGTTTTCAAGGTGCACAGTTTTCTAGAATCTAAATTATCGTCAAAATAAAGGCATTCTCACCTAATCTCAAAGTTATCGCCAACAATACCTACACAACCTTCCATCTCCACTTCGCATACTTTCTCTCCTCTAACAATCTTTCTCCAATCATCATTTGTCATTTTTACTGTTTATACACAGAAAAGCCATTGTATTGCATGTCAAGGCTCAACGCTTCGTCTACTTATTACCTAAATCATAATAGCATAGCACGTCAAACAAGAGAGATGAGGGTTTGAAGATTTATTATTTAGGATGAAGTAGATTAGGCATTGCTATTTTTTCGTTTCCGTTTACTGAGATCTAAAGGTGATGATGCATTTTCCACATTGTTACTTTCTATTCCATTGGAGGTTCTTCCCTTCTTTACCTTTTCCTTCTTGGGTGAAGGTTTGGTGTTCTCAGTATGAGAAGGATTTAATTCTCCGTTGACTTTTTTGTGCCCATTCACTTTGTTGTTGGGGCTAACTTCACCCTCTGTCTCTGTTGCCATTCGGGCAAATGCTTCTGTCACACCGTCCATATTGAATCCGGCTAAACGTGCTAAATTGCTAGCAGTATTTGTTGGATGAACAATATTGATTGGTGCCGTAACATCATCTTCAATTTCCATTTCTTCCATCTCGCTATCGCTTTCTTCCGCATCACTTTCATCAACCTCTTCCTTACGAACCGGCAACATTAATTTCATAAAGGGTTCAAATAGCAAATGCGGTGGCGGTAAGAGATGACTTGGCATATCAAATAATTTACTTGCATCGATTGCTCTATTTGATTCTATCTCTTTTTGCTGGGGCGCAATTGCGTTTCCAAGATCGATCTGCTGTTGTTGCTTTCCAAGAAGTTCATCAAAGATTGTTCGTCTTCTAACGTTAATCTTGCGTATTGTATTTGCTTTTTGTTCTTTACGTCTCAAACTTTCTAATTCCTTTCCAATTCGTACAACGTCAAACGATGTTGTCAAAGCAAACAAAGCAAATTGACCATGATTATATTTTGGATCAGCCTCGGTCACTTGACGAATACCAAAAGGTAAAGAAGCTAATCGTTTGAGTTTAGCCATGCTTCCAAGTTCGACGGAATATACACGAACTTGTGCTTTTTGTGCATTCGAGGTAATAACTGTCAGATCACCTTCCCCTTTCTGGGAATCAAGTGCGAACAGTCCTTTGACAGGCTCTTCGATCATAATTGACTCTTTCATCTGTCCTAGAACGACATCAAAAAATGTCAAATATCCATTCACTAGCGAGGCAATATAACGACCACCTTTACCAGCAAAAGATAAGCAAGCTTTTTTGCCCGCTGATTGGATCCCTTCAGAAATTCCAGGTAAAGCAAATACATGTACAAGAGCATTACTGTCTGGCTCCCACACAGAAACGCATGAACCTTGTACAATAGCCAATAAAGATCCATCGGCACTCCATGTCATCGCTTCTGCAGGCAATCCTCTGTGATCAAAAATACTTCTTGCATACCAATACGTTTCCACCTTTCTCTTCACCTCTCTTGTTGTACATTTCCATGAACGACACTTTCCTTGCTTGCTGCCCAAAGTAACCAAGATAGGCGCATCCTTTAGCGTTCCTTTTGGTCCTCTTTTTGTCAATCCGTACGACTGAGGACTAAAAGACATTGACAAAATTTCGCTCTCCTGACCATGAGGTTCATCGATTCGGGTATTTAGCACATACGTATTCGCATTTTGCGACCATTGCCAAATCTTCAAATGAGTCTCGCCAGTCGCTTTGACGTCTACTGTGGCCATCCATACGTTGTCATTGGAAAAGCAAACATGCTCAACATGTGATTGAGTGAGTGGATCTTTTCCTGGTCGTGAGACTCGATTGGAAGGCAC
Source organism: Meira nashicola (assembly GCA_001600355.1). Classification (NCBI taxonomy): domain Eukaryota; kingdom Fungi; phylum Basidiomycota; class Exobasidiomycetes; order Exobasidiales; family Brachybasidiaceae; genus Meira; species Meira nashicola. Next base: position 130,849 of record BCJU01000002.1, on the reverse strand, counting down.
GATCTCTACTTGCATCACTTGATCATCTGTCGTTGTATTGAGGAATTGAATTGTGGAAGGGTGACCAGAGGATAAAGTTAGATTGTTTGTTCTTGGCTCTACTGCTAAGGGTAGAGATTGCAATCGTTTTGCAGATGCGATCGTCTTTCTTAGTTGATGTGAAGAGCCGGCCAGGACGCCTTGTAAGATACGAATCGGTTTCAAATTTACTGTGCTAATGAATACCACGCTACCATCTTCCATTGCTGTGATAAATTGATCAGGTCGATCATTATCCTTTCCACCTTTGAGAGAAGCGATTGAGAGAATAGATGAACCTCCTAATCTTGGCACATATTCCCTTCCTTGTGTCGATAGCTGCCATAAAACCAATGTACTCTCCTCACCACCAGACAAGAGGAAAGCTCCATTATCGTTGAATCGCAATGCGCTAACAGCGTGCGAGTGCCAATGCAAAAGTGTGCTAGGTGCAATTGTTTCTTTCTTTGATTTATCGGAAGCCATTCGACTGAACAATTGCTCATCATCGGAAGCCAAGAAGTACCATAATCGTATTTGGCCAGCTGCATGTCCAGTAGCAAAAGTGTTATTGGAAGGGTGAAAAGCTACTCGCGTAAGGGCTTGTTGCGTGATAACTTTGACCATCGTTTGATCGGAAGTGTTCAGATCGGCAATGTGAATCTTGAAATGACCTACAAGTACAAGATAACGTCCATCAGTGGAAATAGCCATATCTGAGATCGCACTTCTTTTCCCTAATCTTTCTGGCTTTTGCTTATTTGATCGATCGTGATTCCGTAGATTGACTTTGAATAGGACAGCATTTTCCGAATCAGAATATTTGTCAGATTTTCCTCTTTCTTCCCCTTTTCCTCTTGGTTTACGTGCTGCAACGATGACTTGATTCTTTAGTGATTCATGTGTGACCATATGTGTGATTGGAAGAGCTAGGTTGATCGTATTCATCAGTTTGCCATCGAAGAAATCCCATACCTTTATTGTTCCATCAAGTGAACAACTGATTAGCTGAGCAGCGTTGGCGGGATTGATGGACAAGCCGGTAATGGTTGCAGTATGTTGTGAGATAGAGGTAGAAGTGGTGGCATTGGGAGCATCTTCTGATGAAGAAGAAAGAGTGGATACTAATCGACCAGAGTTTGTCGAATAAATGCGAATTGTTGAGCCAGAAGCAACGAAAAAGAAGTCATTATCTCTTGTGAAAAGTATTGGTACTCTACCAGCTTTACCGGTTACTATGGGTGACCATGGAACATTTTCTGTGTTTCGTGTTAGTTTTGGGCCCTTTTTTCTTTCTTTCTTTTTTGCAGGCGTGCTTGGGGTTACTTCAGGTATTGCGGTCTTTTCCGTCGCTACTGAGGTAGCAGCAACTTGTTGTTCATTCTTTCCAGAGTCTGCAGCACCCACTCTTGGTCTTCTTCGACTAGAGACCATCTTGTAGAAATTATCTTTCCAAGAAATGGTGATGGAGGAATGTTTTCCAACGAAAGAGAAGCAAAGCAGCCTATTCGCAAACAACGCTTAGCCTTCTTCCTTTTTTTTGTTAAAATTTTAGCTGCATGAAGAAAAACAAAAAAAATAGTTACACGCCAAAATTATATAAGCAGGTTCATTAACTTTTCGGAAAAAAAAAGTTTAAGAAGACTTTCGCCCACGCGTACAGTTTAAGCGGTAGAAGATCTTCTCGTATTCTAGTCTATCTGATCTGAACAAAGGTCTCGTGAGGTGGACAATAATCACCATCTCTTTCTTGCGGCCTGATCGTACACAATGGCGATCAGATGCTTCGCAAGACGTAATTTTGTGGCACCTTTTCGCTCTGCAAGCAGGGGTGTGGGACAGAATAGTGGGATTCCAAGATTCTCACAGAATGCTGTCCGCTCCCTGACTACCGGTAAGGCGTCATCTATCCAGCATGCAAACGAGCACCAAGAAAGGGCATCGAAAGCGTCTCAAAATGGTGGCATTCGCATTGGAGAAGAAAACACTTCTTCTTCTAAAGGCTTCTTTTCTTCGCGTTGGCGAGATCTCTCATCAACTCTGGGAGAAGGGGAAGGAGGACCAAGTAGTACATCAGAAAGAAATTTGCAAAAAGATGATTCAACTTTACTTCCGTTCCATCCACTCGTGCAAGATCTAATGTACGAACTTCAATCGCATGAAGCTCGTCCATCTCCGGAACTTGTTTGGCGCTTATACAGCGCGATCGAAATGACCAAACAAAGTTCTGTTCAACTTCGGGACGATCAAAGTTCTTCATCACAGACTTCGCTCATTTTACCAATTCACGTACACAAGCGGGTATTGCGAACGATTAAACCATCATTTGCAGGCAAATCCAAGAGAAAGGCAGTAGTTGCATCATCTGCCGAAGTTCAACAATATCTTGCTCGAGTAAGTATCATCTTTGACAATCTAAGACGACAAAGCGCAGGAACAATTCCGACGGCCGCAGATTTTGACAAAGTGTTTCATGAAATCGTCCAAAGCGGTAATATGACATGCATATTGGCATTGTGGTCCGCAATGACTGGTTCAGCATCGTTAGAGCGAACTGATTCAAAAAGAGCGAAACAAAGAAATAATGCAAGAGTGATCAATGCACAAATGAATGCATTTAACGCCATTGAACCGACACGAGATACTTATTCGAATTTGATGCTGGGAGTCTATAGACATTTGCAAGATCAACTCAAACGAGCTCTCAAGTCTGACCTGCAAGGTACCAAAGAACTGAATTATGGCCAACAAAGACGACAGCGTTTGGCTGCAACAAGAGAAGGAGAATTATCTCAATCGATGAAAAAGGCCATCGAATCAAGGTCGGCTTTCGAACACTTAAGTCCAAGAGCACAACAAGCATTAGTGCTTGCATCGCAGAGAACTTCCTATCTTCTACGAAGCATGCTTGAACGCGATATTCCTTTGACGAAATTGGCTTGCAACCTCGCCATGCGAGTGATGAGGATTACGGGAAACCTTGATGCTATGAAAGCATTGACAACTTTATCTTTTGGTGTGGATCTTGACAACTTAGATGGAAGCGTACTTGATTCTTCAAAAAGCAAGCACAATCTCCCGACCCACTTTTATGGAAAAGCAGATGTGCACCTCTTGAATACGGTGATACAAGCTCTTGGAGAGCAAAGTACGGTAGGAAAGATGGTGGCAGCATATGAAACACTCACACGACCTTTGCCAAAATCGATCAAAGTAGATACACAAGTACCTGAAGGTAGTCTCTTTGCTACAGATTTTCGAGGTTTACTGGGTTGGAATGATCCAGTGGAAGCGGATTCTACAGCGAATGATGTAAAGGAAGTCAGTCAAGATGTCTCATCACTTTATATCACCCCGAATACTGCAACGATGATTCACCTGGTACGAAATGCGTGCAGACATCCTCCGCCGCAACAAATGATGATGTACATCAGCAGATCAATGAAGGAGCAATTGGGCCAGATGAAAGAGTATGAAGCAAGACAGAAGGGTGCCTATAGCAACTTGGCCTTATACTTTGTTCGTGAGACTGTGTCGGTGCAAGAAGAAAGTTTGAAAAAGATGGCGAAAGGTTTAGGATTTGATAAAGACTATGTCAGCGAGATGATTTCGTACATTACCACCCAAGTGCAATCGCTTGGAGTAGAATCATTCTCTGGTTTGCCTCATCTGCAAGATGAGAACTTTACTGCGGATTACCTTGCCAGATTATTCTTCTTATCGGAAGATACTCCACAAAAAGCAGAAAGTATCTTATCTAATTTGGCAAAGGCGATCCCAATAGAGGAGACCGAGATCATGTCAGAGGAACAAAAGATTGCTGTTCAAGCAGCAAATCAAGCAGCTGATGAAGCATACGCAACACGTCAAGAATTTGCAAGACAGTTTTTGATAAATCTTGTGAACTTACCTTCTCCATCTTTTAGTGGTGAGGGTGGCCAGTCATTTAATCCTACAAGTATTGGTGTGGCACCAGAAGTGGTTATGCCATTGATTACATTAACAAAACAAAATCGTATGAATGGCATCCTTCGAGATGTTGGAGAATGGATGGAACGTTCGATTGCATTATATATTTGCGAAATTCGTTTGTTGAATGCAGCGATTGCAAGTGAAGATTCTGCTTTAGAACGTTCCTTTGATCAAATGAGAGAAAGAGTTGATGAATTGAATAGGGTTATTCAATCTGATGCACGATTATTGGTTTGGCAAGTAAGACGACAAATTGTACAACTTTCTGAAAAGAGACGGGAAAGAACAAAAAAGCGTAAGGAGGTCAAACAACAAGCAAAATTTGCAGCTTTAGCACAAAGTCAAGAACAAGAACGTGAAAAAGCGGCAAGAAAGTTGAGATTAGCAGAAGAGAAAGCTGCTGCTGCCTTGGCAAGCTCAACAGATGCAGAGGGAGTAACGGTGGAAAATGTTAATCAATCAAGGCAGAATATTGTATCAGCTTAAATTGCATTTCTTGAATTAATGATGTGAAGCGGTATAGTAATGGTAGTGATAGTATTACATGATTTTGCTCAAAGGACACGCACATGGTTGTCCTGAATCGTTTGGTGGTGTTTGTGAAGGTTGAGGACTTTCGGTCATACTTGGCGTTCCTCTATCCATTAAAGCTAAGACGTCATCCACCCTTCTTCGATCAACGTAAAGTTTTCTACGTTTTTCTTGTGATTGAATTGCGTTTTCGGCTTCTTTTGTCTGTCTACGCTTCCTTCCAAGATCTTCTTCTGTGGGTGAAGGTTGCTGTGCTTCCTTGATAGGAGATTGACTTGTATTACTTCTTCTTTCTTCTTCTTCATCAGATGATGATTTTCTTGTAACAACATCTGCTAATAGATCTAATCCTCCTTGCCAATTAGCAAAACTTGGATGTTGCTTTATTCTTTGCCATGCTTGTGGAATTGATTCAATTCTTTGTTGTTCTTTATTTATCGTACTTTGTGTTTCTGTTTCACGACGTACATCTGAAGTTGTATGTCTACGTAAAGAATGCAAACCTGATTGTGAGTTCGTTGAAATGGATTTTGCATTTGCACTCACTTCACCTTGATAATTATTTTGTGAAATAGACCAAAGTTTTGGTCGTGTTGAAGGTGGTAATGGATTTCTACCGTTCGTATATAAACTTTGAGGTGTTAATTGCAAAGGTGTAGTATTTGTCGTCATTCTTTGAATATTCGTGTTCGTACTCGTACTCATTCCTCTTATTCGCCTTTTTCTAAGTGGAATCGCATTTCCAGCATCCAACATGACTGCATTTCCAATTCCTTCTCCTTCTAAATGAGTTGAAACGGCTCTGCAAAATGCCGCTAAAGCAGGATCAGTTGCACATGCTGCACAATCGCTTGGATCACCAGAACAAACTGCAGGCGTTGAACCGGGTAAAACTTTTTTCATTCGAAAGATCGTTGGTTCTAATGGCGGTGTTTGTGGTCCTCCTGAAGATCGAGAGAATTGCATTTGGGGTGAAGAAGAGGAAAGAGTGATATTCTTATTTGGTGATGTTAAAGGATAAATAGGCCATAAATTTGATTTTCTAGGTGATTGTAATGGAGGTAACATTGACGAACCACCACCACCACTTCTGATCATCATTGGTGAAGGTTGATTATGCAAAACACGTAAACCGTTCATTCTACGTATATTTGTTGAAGTTGGACAAATTTGAACTTGTCTTCCAATAGAGTTATGTTGTTGTTGTGAAGCAGGAATAGTATACCAAAGTTTTTGTCTATTAATCGCCCTTCTTTCTAAATGACCACGTAAAGGAAGGGAAGATGATTGATGATGAGCTTGTGACCGAGTTGAGGTATTGTTGAAATCTAAAACTGCTTCACCACTGCAAACACAAGGACTTTGTTCTGTACAAAAACCACAATCACGTTGAATTTCAGTTGCAAGTCCTTGTTCATCTGGTGAAGTTTGAATTGAACTTTGACCTGCTCGATTTGATCCTACTGACCAATCCCAAGATGTTTTACGTGGTGCATCTTCCAATAACATCGAAACTGGCATTCCACTTTCATGTCTAGCAGAGGTTGATTGGGGAGAATTCATTAAAACATCATCTTCCACTTTGATAGATTTTGTTGGACTTTGTAATGCAAGACTAATTTCTAATTGCTGAATCTTTGCATGTAAAGATGTATTTTCTTGTTTTAATACATCATTTTCTTCTTTTAATCTTTTTGCAATTTTTTGAAGTTCAGTTGAATAATTTATTCCTCTTTCTTCATATTCGTTCACTTTTGCTTCTAAAGATGCTAAATAACTTTGACGTCTTTCACGAAATGCTCTTTGTGATGCTCGATTTTGCGCTTTTCGTTTTGTTGGTGGTTCAACTTCACTTGGCTTTCTACCTGGTTTAGCTCGAGCAGGTAAAACCCATTCTTTTTTAGGTTGAACTTTATCACCACTCATCATATTTGTCGTAGAAGATGAAGGTGATTGTGATTCTTCATTGTCTGAAAACTCATCATCATCATCTGAAACTGCACTTTCATAATCTTCTTGTATTGAAATCTGATCCCGCTCTTCTTCTAATCTTTTTGATTGTTTACTAATTGATGATGTTGATGGAGTTGGGATTACCTTTGGCGCAAGAATGACAGGTGCTGATTGCTTTGCAGTGATTTCATCTTTTCCACTCTTTGTCGGAACCAATGGTGCAAGCTTCCTTGTTGTAGTTGAATGAATGCGTTGTTGACTCGGAAGAACTTTAGCTGCTATTAAAGGTTTCAATGGTCTGGATCCTGGAGCGATCTTTGGCGGTGCAGGTGCTAATGTTCTTGGTTTTGAAGTATTATTATTTGTACTTTTATTCATTGTCGTCGTCGTCGAACTTGGCTTGGCGGGTGCCAATGGTCTCATCGTGCTGATTGTTGCCATTCTTCATTCAAATGATGATGGTTGTGAAAGATGTATCAAATGTATGCTGTTCATATACACATCGGAAACTATTGATGAACTGACGTATACATCCTACTTTGTGATTAATTCGATGATAGGTGGTTGACCTTAAATCCGAAATGAATAAGTGTCACTAGTCCTTGCAATGGCTTGTTCTCTTCTTAGGCGGCGCAGGTATGCCAAATTTATCAGCCAGTCAAACTGAGTAAAAATGGTTGAAAAAGAGATAGATGCTTAGCCGATCAATTATTTATCTTAGAAGATCAAATTAAACTCTCGTACGACGCCGGGCACTGCGCTGCGCTTGCTTTACACTCACTGGATGTACTTAGTTTTATAGTCTATATTTTTTTTATCTGATAAACCCAAAACAGATCTATATCAATCAGTTCTAAACCTATAAAGCCATTTTAACTGTCAAATTTAGATAAAGTCGCGTGTCTTTTTCTTTTACTCGTCTTGTTCCGCTCAAATTTGGTTAGAAAAAGCCATACTCTTAATTTCCTTATTTCCGTTATATAATCAATAACCCCCTTAAAAGATAATCTGATTGGTTTATTGAATTGAACCACTGGACCGTTCTCTTATATAGACAGCTTTAATAGTTTAGAAATAAATAACAAATAAGGAGGAGAGCAAGTACAAAAGTGGGGCTTACAATAAAGCCTTATGAAAAAGAAAATTTCAAGAATTACGACCTTCTTGCATTGCGTGTGTATGATCTAGTTTCTATGCGAATATACATTCTGATGGAGAATTTCGATTGCTCCGCCATGTACAACGTGTATTTACATGATGCGATCAAGCCTCTCGATAAGAAAAAAGAGAAAAGGAAACAAATAAAACGAGGAGAAGAAGGATAAAAAGAAGTTAAAAGAAGAAATAAAAATTATGTAGACGCTTGACCTGGAGCCGGTTGAGCCAGTTGTTTTGCCTTTGATACATGATATGCAGCAACTTTTCCTGAAGCTTTACCTAAAACTGTGAAAAGTTCATTATGATAAGGATCATAATCGAACTTTGTCTCTTCTCGACCAATTTTAGCAGATTTACCAGCAGCGATATTCATCTGTGCTAATTTACTATGCATTTTATAATCTTGTTGAGCTGAAAATACGTTAGAAGTCGGAGGATGACTACGTTCTTTTCCTCTTTCCATTTTATTCAGTTTTGAAATATGAAAAGAAGCGCTTTTTCCTGCAGTCTTACTGATGTGAGAAAATTGTTTTTTTAAATCAACATCACCATGCATTTCTGCTTCTTGTTGACCATATTTAGCAAGTTGACCAGAAAGTTTACCAAGATCTCTAAGTCCACGTTCCTTATTATATTGCTTTGAATTAATTGAGTCGACTCTTTTAGGACTTTTAGTATGACCTTGTTCGATTACACCTGAACTTTCGCCACCTGATGTAGGTATACAATTTATCAATACCATTGTACTCAGCCATACCAAGAAGGTAAGGAAAAAGATTTGATGAAATGATCCGATCATCATTGAAGAAAAAATAAAAGCAGGAATAAGGAGCAAGATTGTGTTGGAGATAAACAAAATTTACCGATATTGTATGACTTTATATATCCAATCGATTGCATTTTTATATGCAATCGTGGCTTGAATCGTTTCACGCCATCGGATGCTATCAATTTATTGAACCTGCGACTATACATGATTTTGACTTATTTTATAAATATGCACAGATGCTTAGCCCCTCAAAGTGTAAGTTTTACAAACACTTGTGTTCAAACAAGTCATACTCCTAAAAGGCTGTGTGATCATTCAATGAGAAAGTACATGCGAGTGCTTAGATAAAAATATAAGATCTTCTTTTTAATTACGAGAAAAGAGAATAAAACTTGTTAAAGCCTTGCAGAAAGGATAAATGAGATATCGCAAATAGGGAAGATGTGTAAAAAAGTCCTTTGAAGAATACGTTTTTAGTATTATTGCGTGTGTAGAATTCGATTCTGATGGCACGTATTTCCTATATATTCTGATCGAGAAATTCAATTGCCCCATCTTGCACAGCTTATGATTGTATGACGCGGTTAAACTTTCGATTACTACATAGTACGCCCCTTTTATGGCGATACAGATGAAAAAAAAAGTTGTGTTCGAAAGGTTTTAAAAGAGCGTTTTTATTACTATATATTCTGATCGAGAAATTCATTGCCCCGTCATGTACAGTTTTAAATTGTATGACACGGTTACAACTTTCGATTACTAAATAGTACGTCCCTTCTATAGCGATACAGATGAAAAGTAATTGTGATGAAAAATTATAAAAGAAGTTTATAAACCTTGATTAATCTTAATTACAACAGAAACTCTTGTTTCAGCGCATTATTAGAATGTTTTATAAACATCCTTTTTTATTCTTTCTTTTTACCATCTTTAAGGTTTTACTTGTGGTGTACTGTAACCCAGTACCAAACAATGATCAATCATCAAGTAAGAAGACATATAAAACTCCAAGAGAATGGATTGATAAAAGGAAGCCAAAGACTAATCCAAATTATCCAGCAGCAGACGTTTTGTAGGATTTTGCTTATTCCGTCAGATCTCATTCTCCTAAACGTGAAAGAGTGGCAACTAAAGATCTTCCAAGATATGACCTTAGTCGTCAAAAAGCACATACTTATGGTCGTTTACACGATATTCTTACGACAAAGTTTGATAGAGCACCTATTAATGAAGAAATACAAGGGGCAGTTGCAAAATCTTCTAAAACGCTTAAATCAGAAGCAGACCATTATAATCGTAAAGCGGATGCTCTTTCTTCTCGACATCAATGAATAGTCCTTACACTTTTAACCCTCATCACATCACTTCTGTTTTTTTCCGTATACATTCTGTTTAAACGATCACATAGCCTTCTGAGGAGTTTGATTACACTTGAACGGTCTAAGCAGCTATGCATAATTACAAAATTCAAACTTATACATTTTCGCAGTGCAGAATAATTTTCTCTTTCTCTCCAACGCATTCTTGCTACTTGTCCTTAATTCGTTTGCCTTTGATGAATATCAAGTCAAGCTATAAAACCTCATACCTCACTTTCTTAAGGATTAGAGTCTCTTGCTATTTCTCTTTAACTTTATTTTGGATCTATGCAATAGCTGCTTCTGCTTGTCTTCTTATTCTATTCTTATCTTCTATATCCGCTCTTACTTCTTTCTTACTCTGTTACTCATTTTCGATGTCAAGTTATCATCTATACCATGATTTTAATGTATATTAGCAATATGAGTTTATAAACTTAACCGAAGATTTATTAGATATTTTATCTTGATCATTTATCCTTCTATAGTTTAGATTAATGCTGTGTAAATATTATTCAAAAAATCACAGAACAAAGTGATCATACACTCTGTAACCGTATTTAGCAAAAATTGTTGTTAAAGACCCGAAGTAGCCCTACTATCTGATACCGTGGCGAAAGCATAAGGGGCTTAATCAATTCTTGGCATCCAAGGCGCTTGATTCGCATCCGAGATTTTAAGTAGGGGCTTTGATAATCGAAAATATGACTTGATATGACGTTGTTTGACTCAATTTTACTCAGATATAGGGCTATCTAAAGGTTGAATTCGGCACAGCATCTTAACAATAAAATTGTTTATCCTATGTTGTCAAGATTCTTGCACAGGTATAGCCTCAACGCCATCTCTGTTTAGGTGACGCCAAGAGGGGAGTAGGAACGGCGTATCAGATATGGTCAAGTACTTCAATGCTTGACATTATAGTCTATAATGGACGTATATGATAATGTTATACAACAAAAATCAACAAAGAAAGATATATAATGAGCCTATTCAATGTAACGAAATCATCCTTTTTTCACCAACTCAGTTTTATTCTGGTTATCTACAGTTTTATACTATAACAATCAACAGCACAATGCAAGCTAAACTTTTCTTCCAAATCTTTTGCTTCGCCTTTTTTGCAAGCTTGAACATGATGACATTGGTTAAAAGTACACCTTTACCTAATGGTGGTGGTGTCACAACACCTACAGCACGTCCAGCAACAGCACGTCCAGCAGCTCGTGCACACATGCCTGAAGCTAAGTTACCAGAATATGATGCTCTTCGTGCAAATGGAAATTTTCATAAAAATGGTGGTAGAGCATTCAAACATGTTGAAAAAGAAGCACTTTCAATTGGTGATCATGATGCTGCAGCAACTTTAAAACAAGGTAGAAAAATGGCTGGAAAATTGGCCGCAGCGCAGTATACCAAGGCAAACAAGTTGGTTGCACCCGTTGCCTGAGTTCGTTGAAAAGTTTTATTGTGCTTTCAACAATTATGCGTTTTTTTACTTTTTATTTTCTCATATTCTTTTCTCTATTTTTTTTTATTTTCTCATATTCTTTTCTCTATTTTTTTTATTTTCTCATATTCTTTTCTCTATTTTTTTTATTTTCTCAATTCTTCGTTTCCTTTTTTCTCATTCTTTGTAAATATTCTCACAATTTATTACATATTCTTATCACAAACCTATCTCTTAGATAATTGGAAGGATGATCTGATAATGTTTTTGAACAAATGATTTAAAAGATAAGAGAATAAGAGATAAAAAAGTTAGAAATTTTATATGAAAAAGGTGATGCGGAAGACAATAAAAGCTAAAGGAGAGAAAATTTATAGGAAAAAAGGGAGATACGGAAGAGAACAATTTAGAAAAAGGGTGATAAAGAACATTTGGAGTGATAAATTTTGATTTTTAGAATTGTATCAATCATAAACATTTAATAATTCAATCGTTGTTTGCGATTTAATTTCTCGCTATTTATTTTGGATTTCAACCTTTTTAATGTTATGATGAACTACCACCTTAGGATTTTGATCCATGTTGTTTGCGTAAACGTTCAGCTTCTGCTGCAATAGCAGCTTGTGCTTGTCTTTGTCTTTCTGCTTTTGCTGCTGCTTCTGCAGCCGCTTTCTTTTCACGATCAGTTTGTTGACCTACAACTTTGTTTAATTCAGAGTCACCCAAAGTTGAAGGAATAGCATTTGCGCAAAACATAAGTGCAAATAAGATTGTAATAGTTGTTAAATAGTTAAAATGCATGATTGGCTTCAGGTGTTAGTTAATAAGAATCTTTGAAGATGAGGATAAGAAGTACAAACTATTCAAAAGTGCTCTTTATATACCTTTTCCATCGAATAGGAAGAATACGTAGCTTCTTTTTTCAAATCTTTTCGTACGTATCATACTCGATCGTTTATTCCTATTTTCACCGCCATATAAAAGACTCGGAAAACGTTCGGTGAAGTATTGAAGAAGTTAGCAAATGTCGTATGACACACAACTTGAATTGTTATTAGTTATTGTTCTTACTTTGCTTGCCAAGCTGAAGAGACCTGTCAAAATTCGGTGTAGTTTAAACAAAAGCTGTTCAATTCGATCCACCTTTTGAACAGAATAAATCACTTTTTGATGAAAGAAGACACAGCATTCTACTAGTCTAGGTAAGAAGCTATGCAATTGTGCATGTCCTTTTGCGTTTCTAGCTTTAAGTATATAAAACAAAAGCATCGCTTTATTGTAGCCAAGGTAAACAATTGTATAATTGCAGAATATCTCGATCAAAATATAAACATTACGTACACAATACAGATCAATATCGTCGTAAAGAAGATATATCCTTTCACCTTGACACGAGTTTATAAGTTTATATTGGGTTTCTTAAATTATAACTATAAATTGTACTTTATGATAAATAAAGGTAGAGTAACAAAAAGACTTGAAACAAATAAAGAAAGAAAGTATATAAAACTTAAGGAAGATTTATTAGGAACTATATTCTGGAGCAGGTGTAAGCGATTTTACTGCTTTAGTGATACAATAATTCAGCTCCTCTTCACTCTTTTCTTTCTTTGGCTAATGAACTTAATTCAAATCTATTTTTGATGAAGAAGGGGCAATGCCAAGGAAAAAAGTTAAAAATAGCCCCAATTGACGTACAGCCTTACAATCAACACTTCATCCGATAGTATCTCCGGTTCGGGGATACCTATGAGTTGACCTAATTTTGCCCCACTTTATGGCGGTATAACGTCTTTTCAAAGATGACGCCATACGTTGGGAAAAGGTATATAAAAGGGCAAAAGTGTGCACACAGAAATTGTTTTGATCATAAGGATCAATATTGTCAAAATGGCTTTAATTTTTCTAACTATACTTTGAATATCTGTTTATCATTATGGCTTTTATTCTCTTTACAATTTACAAGCTGTACTCCAGTAAAGGACGGTAAGAAGTCAGCAAAGTTAACTCCTTCACAATGGCTTAAAGAAATCAAACCAGCACCTCGTCCAAACGATGAACATTATAATAGAGTTAACGATTATGTTCATGAAGAACGTCAACCTTCTCCTCGTCGTGCTAGTGTTGCAGAACATGATCTTCCACGCTATGATCTTGCTAAACAAAAAGCTCAAACTTATGGTCGTTTACATGAAGCGGCAGCATTTGGTATTAACTCTGGCACAATTGACAGAAATGATAAAAAGAAAATGAATTCTTATAATGAAGGGTTTCGTGATTCAGCCACCCATTATCATAATAAAGCAGAAAGAATTTTACAACAAAACCAACCACAACATTGATGTCACGCTAGCGTGCCAACTTTGGTTCCTTGTTATAATTAGCGAGGCTCTGATTTCTTCTTTTTGATTATTTATCTACTTCATTTTCTGTTTATGATCTTGTCTTTTTGATTGTTTATCTACTTCATTTTCTGTTTATTATCATGTTATTTATTTATCTTATCTATATATCATCATTTGTGTATATACCCGCTTCAATTTTATATCGTCTCTTCTCAAGTTTAGAAGTGATAAATCAGAGTTAAGAAGTAGGCTAAAGATATATATGTATGTAGCAAAGATACAGAAGCACGCTATAAGATTAAGCCCCTGAAAGATAGTTTGATTGGTTCACTAAATTAAATCCTTACATATATGGTTCATTAGGGAGATGGTCAAACTGCAGCCAATAAAAAGATAAAACTTTGTCTAAGAAAATATGATAAATTAAATTCCCAAAGAAGGAGTGCAAGTAAAGAATAAAAGCAAGTACAAAACTGCATACAAAGAATGATGATAAAATAGTACAAATAGAATGGATAAGCAAAAAGGGTTTTTTATACCCGCTTAAAAGAGAGAAGACGAAGCAAGGTTTGCCTCCCTAGTACATTGCATGTGCATTATCCAGCCTTTCGGCGGACAATTATGACATGCATTTTCTATGTATCGGAGAAAAAAAAAAGAAGCAAAACAGAAATTGCTAAACGATCACCAAAAGAAAGACGATCGAATGTGCTGTAAAACGAAGTCGAAAACCATGTACCACTGTAAACCCGTTACTGAAAAAGAATGATTAATGCTTGTGAGAAAAATTTGCATTTTAATGACCGCCAACTGCATTTGCCATATCGAGCAATCCCTTGTATACGTTTGTCAAATCTGCCAAATTGCTGTCAGGTGCAGTTGTAGAAGGAGCAGCTTCGGTGGAAGATGAGGAGGAAGAAGAGCTTGATGTGGACGACGATGACGAGGACGAGGAAGTAGATGTGGCCTTGGATGAGGATGAAGAAGTGGACGTAGTCTTGGCCTTTGGTGTAGGAGATGGTTTAGGTGAAGGTTTAGGAGATGGCTTTTGTTTTTGACCTGAATCAGAGCCAGAATCACTGCTTCCATCATCTCCTCCGCTCAATGGTTTCCATGACATTTGGAAAACACCTGCACTAAAATCAGCAAAAGCGCCGAATAATCCTTTACTCATATCCAAACTTCCATAAGCACATGAAGGGCAGCAATCAACAACGGTGGCCACTTCAGATTTTCCTCCGTATGTGATCAAAATCTTTTGTCCACACCATTTGGAAACTGCGCCTGGGTTACCGTATTGACCAATGTTTAGAGCGACAATCTTATCACCTGGTGATGTATATCCACCGCATGCACCTTCACTGACTGCGTTATTGTAAAATGTTGCTTGACCTCCATAACGCTTTTGTAGGTTAACGTAATGTGGTACATGTTCATCACCTCTATTTTCGATTACGTTTTCGTTGTTACTGCGAATACGACGAACGAGTCCGCGATGTTGTTGTTTAGAATCGCTTGAAGAAGCAGAAACTGTTGCAGCCAAAGCGACTGCAAAGAGTGTGACACTTGTTGAAAACTTCATTGTTGTATTGTGTGTGGGAGAGTGCTTTGTTGTTGTTGTTTTAAATGACGATCTTTGTCGTTAGTGAGCGATTTTTTTTCCAAAAGAAGCCGGTTTTCTTGGAATGCGATTTGCGCAGAGTATTAGAGAAAAGTGAATGTGACAGCTAAAAGCCCTTCTAGGGGGAAAAGATTGTGTTGCTGAAAGAGATTGAGAATCAAAAGGGAGAGTCGAATGAAGATGATGGCGATCAATAAAGATTTAACAATATCGTTTTGATTGCTACCCATGCCTGTAGGGCGCGCGGGCGCATATACATAGTCTACCTATCTATAAACTTTGGAAAAACAATGAGCTACCAATTGTCCCTTAATTCGAACTCAGATACTGCGAAAATTAAACAAAACATGCGGCCTCTTGCAGTCAATTGGCCGTAGATGCAGTCTCTTGGATTTTTAGAGCGAATTCGCACTCTTGTCGATCGTGATCTCCGGCGGAAGCAATGTTTAAGTAGTGCTAAATTGCAATTTAGTTCATTTTGACAGTAAAGCTTCTTCTTCTTCTTCTTCTTCTTCTTCTCCCCTGCATTCAGGGGCGCTGCCTAAGAAGACATCTTTTATTGAGATCATCTTTCTACGAAGAACATGCAATGCGTATAATGTACACAAGAAAGAAGCACTTTATGCGTCATTCAAAATGCTTGGTTTTCACAATGGATGTGTTGAATCATTTTTCCAATCAGCTTAACGCGTATCAAAAACACTGAAAAATCGCATCGGGAGAAAAAAGGTTGTGAACGTTTGTTTGTGTAAAAAATCAAAACACGCTAAAAAATATGATTGGGCGTAAACGCCCGGCGCCGTTTTATTAAATGCAGAGCATCTTAGTGTTTTGTTCTTTCGAAGAATAAAAGAAAGATTAGCCACTATTGTTAAAAGCAAGGTACTGCAGCACAGCTTGGAGGCTGAATTACGTGCGTGTGCAGCACACCTAAATTGCCAGTCTCGATCGATGAAGGTGTAAAGTGAGTAAGTGACCCTTTGCTTAGTGAAGTGATTATGCAATATTCTTGCATTCGTTCTTTTTTATGACAACGAGCATTGCATGTATGGAACTGAGGGAATAAGATGTGATGTGCGTGCCTGCGTCATTAACGAATTTAGGTTATTGACATAGATAGATTTAACGAATATATGATGACAAAAACGAAGAAAAGTTATTGAGACAGAGACAAGAATAAAAAATACCTTTATACATTCTATCCAGATGATTGCCGAAGGCGTTCTTGACGAAGAAAGTTTTGTACATGCTCATGAGCAGCTTGTTGTTGTTGTAAAATAAGAGCCATTTGATTTTCATCTCGTAAATGATTTGGTAATAAATCATTTGCAGCTTTAGTATGATGATCTTGTAAAAATTTACCTTCAACTTTAACTTGTGCTGCACGAAGTTTTTGATTATGATGTTCAATTATTTCTTCTGGTTTTGCTTTTTTCGGTAATTCTCTAGATAAACTTAAATCTGCTAATTTTACTACACCTTCAAATTTATGTGCTTGATTACGATGATCAACATATTTATCTCTTTCTCCTTCTGCAACATGTTGTCTTCTTGGACTAGGAGATCTATTTGATTTTGCTTGATCAAATGCTTTTCCAATCTTTTTTACACGAGCTTCTGCAGCTGCAGCTTCAAGTGGTGATGCAGGTTGTTGTCTTCGAGGAGAAGTGTTTGCTGTGACACTATGAACTTGAAAGATATAACCCACAAATGCCAAAAAGACGAAAACTTTAAACATAAAAGTAACATGCAACATTGTAAAAGATGTTGTGAAAAGGGGAAATTTCGAAAAATGATTTACTCGTTCTTTTATATTTTTACCTCTGCTCTATGATTGTTAGATTAGAGATCAGTATTCAGCCCTTTTTGTGCATGGTAGCCCCTTCAAACTCCGATTTTAGCCACGAGAAAAGTCACATTGTGTTTTAATCGCTTGGTGAAGGTGGACGAGGTGCTTTAGATTCTTCGAGGAGATTTTCCAATCTTTCGGTTTGATTGGCTAGGTTGCTTAATTCAATCAATTGTCCTTCTTCATCTTCCGTCATGCCACGATGTACGTTCCTTGCACGACCACGAGTGATTGGAGTACAGTCTACTTTGACTGCCACCAAAGCCAGAATGCAGAAGAATTGGAAAATAGAGATCTTCATGATTACTAGAGTTTGTCTCAGAAATGAGACGATAGAAGGAAATAAGCCCACTTTATATCATTTTAAGACAAGGCTAAATCTTTCCTTTGATAGTCCCGAGGAAGCGGCAAAAAAAGGCAACTTGATATTAGGCTATGTATATCGTATTATGCCACGAGCAAGAGGCTGTGATTTTTTGCAAAGAGGCTCAATGGAGGCAATTGCATGACAAATTCAACTTAAAAAAAAAAGAAGTTAAAGGAATCCTTTGATGATATAGAATAAATATATTGAAGCAGATAAGAAAGCACAAGTATATACAGTGAAGTGAGAAAAAAAAAGAAACGAAACAATAATAGGTAAAATGCATGATTCTCTTCAATCAATGATGCCCGGCATGTGCTTTAGCAGGAGAAGATGGTCTTAATAAATTATCTGCTTTTAGTCCTGCATGCTTGGAAAGTTGACCAGACATACCACCACCATTATAAATATCCAATTTATCTTGACCTTTTGCTTGCACATGTGTTTCTTCACCACTATGTTTACCATTTGGGTTCTGAATATGATCTTCACCAATTTTTTTAATTCTACCAAATGTTTGTTCTTGTTGTCGAAGAAGTGAATATTGTTGACGATCATTAGAATTTACTCTTGATAATCTTGGTGAATCAGGTCGTTTTTCAAATACATGATCAAGATGCTTCTTTTCATTAACCGTCATATTTGGTGGATCATTTGGTCGAATAGTCTTTATGAATTTGGTTCGTAAAGAATCTGTTCGAGCAGGTACAACACCATTTACAGGTATACTTTCTGCAATGCACAAAAGGGCGACAAAAATCGTTAACAAACATAAAAGTGTTTTAGTCAAGAAAATAGAATACATCTTGTTGATAAGGGAAACTGCAACTCTACAATATGAAATTCTTCTCCTTATATACTTTTCGTGCTTGATAACCCCGAACATCAAAGTACAAAGTCTTATGCTGTTTGGTTAGTTAAGCCACGCAGCCATTGGGCATTATCGTAAGATGCAGTGCTATAGGCGTATATAAAGACTCGGGGTTAGATTACCTTATCTCCTTTTAATTCAGCCTTTTCGTATTTCTTATCACATGTTGCTATTGACATATGCAACCTGAATAAAATTCATGTAAGCGCCCGACAAAGAAATAAAGTGTGTAGAATAAGCGTCAATGAAGAGTAAGTATGAAAAATATAATTTAGTGTTATATATAATAAGTTGAGGCTATCAAAGCTTCAGAGATTTCTTAGCTTTTTTCGCCTTCAATTAGTCACACTTAAATATAAGAAATATAAGGATGTCAATAAAACAAAGAAGAAAAAATATATAAAAAGAAACATCGAGAAGAATAAGAATTATGAAAAAATTGAGAAAGACGAACAAACTTTGAAGGCATGATAAAATGAAACCTTTTAACCACATCAGGCAGCCGCATCGACCGGTGTAGCCAACTTTCTTGCCTTACTAAATCCTATTGCAGCCAATTTTCCAGCCACTTTTCTACCTTGTTTGAAATTTGCTGCAGCTTCATGATTACCAATTGATATTGCCTCTCTTTCAACATGCTTGAATGCTCTACCACCATTTGCATGAAGGTTTCCATTTGCACCATGAGCATCATATGCTGGTAATTTACTTTCAGGCACTCGTCCACGAGCTAATTGATGTGGAGAAAGTTTAATAGAAGGGCCATTAGGTAAAGGTGTACTTTTTACCAATGTCATCATACTCAAGTTTGCCAAAAAGGCGAAACAGAAGATTTGAATGAAAAGTTTAGCTTGCATTGTGCTGTAAACTGAGATAACCAGACTAAAACTGAGTCGGCGAAAAAAAGATGGTTATATTTTCTCTGAAAGGGCTCCTTTTATATCTTTCATTCATTGATTTTTGTTGTATAATAATTTCCTATATTTCTACTACCAGAATAGATACGCCAATTATAATACCTCCCCGAATGGCGTTATTTTCACCTAGATGACGTTGAGGCTATACTGATGATATCTTGAAAAACACAGGAATAATTTTGCTGTGCTCGCTTGTTTTATCAAATGATTAGAGAATGTATTGATGAAGACCCTTAAGTATCAAGCCCCTTCGTAGAGTCTCGAATGTGTAGCAAACGCTTCTTTTACACAGAAGTAGTATTGTCAAGCCGCTTACAATTTTGCCAAGATAAATGATAATGGGGTTTATTATGGCTTTTTCGAGATATATTGTGGTACTAAAGTGAAGTAAGCGCAAATTTAAATTGCTTTACAGAATCAAAACGATCAAGAAAGAAATGTCCTACGCTGGTCAACTGCTTAGCTCAGGCAAGATTAAAATTAAATGATGGAAAATATTGATTGTTGAAGAGAAATAAGTATTGATAAAAAGATAAGGAAAAATTCATTATGGATTTCAGTTGCATGATTGAGATTTAGGAAGAGAGATATAGGAAAAACTGGAAGAAGATGATATAGGCGATAAGAAGAAATAAAGCGAGGAGGAGAATTAAAAAAAGGAAAGAAAAGGAGAAGATGAAAATATTGATAAAATAGAATTGAAGAGAAAAACTATCAAAAGAAGGGCTTGCTTATTAAAAGCAATTTAAACCTTACTCTTTTCAAAAGGACACCTAAGAAGATGCTTGAATTGGAGCAGGTTGAACACTTTTATTTACTTTTGAGATATAGAAAGCAGCCATTCTTCCTGACATCTTGCTTAAACCCGAGAAAGTATCTTTATAATATTCATCTCCTTATTCATGTGCTTCTTTTTTACGCTCTTTAGCAAGTCTACCAGCGACTAAACTACTTTCGCCTAAATGACGATGCATCGTTAAATCACTTGCTCTTACTTTTTTACCTGTTGTTTCCTTTCCATTTACTTTTGAGATATAAAAAGAAGCATCTTTTCCTGCATTCTTACTTAAAGCCGAGAAAGAGTCTCTAAAACGTTCATGTTCGTAGTCTTATGCTTCTTTTTTACCAACTTTCGTAATTTCACCAGCAAGGATACTGAACTCTGCTGCTTCACGATGTATTCTTCGTTCCTTTGAAGCACTTGCTTTGCGTACACCATCATGTACAGGAGTACAATTGATCATTAACATCATACTTAACCATACCAAGAAGGTAAGGCAAAAGCTTTGGTAAAATGATTTAAACTCTATTGAAGGTAAGATGAAATCAAGGAAGTAGTGAAAACTGTGTTGGTAGAGAAAAGGAAGAGTTCAATTGCTTTGAATTCCCTCCTTTTATATCCTATTCATTGCATTCTTTGAGTTTGATACATCCTTAGCAACACAGGATGAATAAATTTTGTGTCAATTTGCCCCTAAATGTGAGCCTTGAATAAAAAGATTCGGCTTTGAAATAACACTGCTTTTTAAGTTCACGTATATAGATTTAGCCCCGAACACAGAGAGAAAATAACAACAAGAATGAATAGCTTCGCAAGTGATTCTTTTATCAATAAGAAAGCATAAACCATTGAAACAAAGAAGAGCAGAGATGGTCGAAGCTATTATTTAGGCCCACTTTGGAATCTCAAACAACAATGACTATCATCACTGATTCCCTAAATCGACTTTGCCCCGAAAAGTGTTACAAATGTAGACTGTGTAATGATTTGAACGGGGATCGTATGCAAACGCTGTGAAAGGCTGAGGCCGAAAAAGGTTGTATAAACTTTCTACTTTATATGAACTACATTATCAGCTATCGATTAATCACGTAAGTATAACGTTTACGCCAAGATGCAATCAAGTCTCTCATCTCTAGACGTTGGAACTAGTTCTGTCTAAAGCAGAGGATGTCTACATCATATTTCGGGTATATCTATAAAAATACAGTAAAGGTGACGTGTATGTATTGTTTATCTACTAGCAACACCTGCATTCCTACGTAACGAAGCAATATGTCCAGCCTGTAAAGCAACTTGTTGTAATGTGATTCTTTGTGAAGTTTGTCTTTTTCTTTGTTTAAAAGTTGAATTATTTTCTAATTTTTCTCCTGGTAAAATCAATTTGAAATTTTCTTTATCTTCTTCGTTATTATTATTATTGTTTGCTGCTTGAATTGCATCAAAGAATTTTTTATTTGCTTTTATTAAATTTATTCCACAAGGTGCAGAAAGTGAATATTGTTCATCGTTTGACCGAATAGGTGGAATTGGAGCATTAGATAAAAGAGTTGAAAGTGAAAATGTAGCAGGAGAACGAATTAGGGTTGAATTTCTAGTCTTACGAACTCTAGGAGAGACAATACGTTCTTCATTTTCACTTGATTCATCAGATGAAAATGCAGAACGAACATCATCAGGAACATCTGCTGTAACTTCTTTTTCTTTCGTTTCAGTAGATTGCTCTTGTTTTTGTTGAGAAAGTGTTGATTCAAATGGATTTTCCGGTAAACCATATGTTGGAGAAAGATAATAAGCAATAGAAGGAGAAGAAGGTGCACTTTCTTGTTGTTGTTTTTGTTTCTTTAATGAAAAATAACTTGATTCAAATGTTAAATTACCTGCACCACCTGAAACATTTCCAAAAACTGCACCATATAAAGGACCATGACAAACGATAGTGTCATCATTTGAAGATTGATTAGAGATTGCATTCCTTCTTCTAAATTGTGGTCTAACAGGTATTTTTAAATTTGTTTGAGGAATGAAATCTTCTGCAGGTATAAGAGTACCAAATGGTTTAAAGTTGTTTAACCCATCTATTAAACACTTTTCTGGTGATTCAGGTGTACCGATCAAAGTTTCATCAGAACATGATGAAGGTGAAAGATCTGGCATATAATCCATAATTATGATTGTTATGAGAAAAAGTTTGCTTTATGTTGAATGTTGTTGGTTTGTAATTGATTTTAGGAAATTGTTAATTATAACATTATCGCTTTATATATTTCTTGAATTCAACCATTCCACTATTTTCAGGAATGATCGTCACGATCGGGTGGCGTAAAGGAGGTAAAGAACGGCGATTGCTTGCATGAAGGTATCTTTAAAAGAGAGAGAGAAGCTCAACGCTAAAAATAATCTTGACAGGTCTTAAAATGGTATTTATAAACTTTACTCTAAAGTAGAGAACACCTTGACAATCGGAGTAAACCCTTGAAATGAAAAGGCTAGAACGTTGATTCTTAACTTGCCTTGCATACTAGATCTTGCGCTTAGCATACATTATCTTCAAACTTGCATCTCGGAATTATTATCTTCCCAAATAAATGGCAAACAATTCATATTCGGTTCCTAATTTTCAAAGGAATAAAAGTGTGCCACTAAAAATGAATCATTAGCTCTGATGCACACACACAGAGAGAGGGGGGCTTGGTTCTATGCAAGTTGTTCTCATCGGAAATTTTTCTTTCACCAAAGACCGAAATTTCCCCTTTGGTTTTGTGTCTGTGTTCTGGCGTTCCTGAAAAAAGACACTAAAAAATAACAACAACAACAAACACCAACCAAAAACGCGTAAACAGGGTAGGAAACGCGTACCGTACTTGCGTGTAAGGGCGCTGCATGTGGCGCGTTTTTATGGTCAATCCATTGTGTGTGTTTTGCTATGCATGCCACCTAAGTTGGCTTGAAAAATATGTATTTAAAGCCACGAGTATGCTTATGAAAGAAAGGATCCAGGCCGAGTTGTGCAGTGCTGCACACTCTATGTACTATATCATTAAACTATCAATTATAGTGGCTAAACACTTGTTCATCCATCCATACAAATGGGTGAGGAGAAAAGTTATAGATGAGATCATCACGTGGCTTAAAATCGATGATTAGATCAACTAGGTGGCTTGGCTTATGTACATTATCTTAGTATAATGATGATTAGTCAACCAATCTTACCAAATGCCGCGGGGATAAAAGTGCGAGGTCATCATACGGGATCGTCCGTGATGATCGTCGTTGTAAGCCACTCTCAAAACAATGAAAGAATGAAAAAGATAGAATATATTGTTCATCTGAAAGTTCCTTTGAATAACAAAAAAGAGAGAGTATACTAGATATAGATGACAAAAAGGACCGTAAAAAGATGGTTATGTATAAAGAAACAAAGTGCCAGCTCGACTCGTGATCTCGAACCGCGCATAAAAAAGTGCAAGCAGGTGAGAATCAAACGAAGAGGGCGAATTTATAAAAGAGTGTTAAAGAAGGAGAAGAGGTTGGTTTTGAGAGAGAATGTGTTTGTTGTATGGTTTAATCACAGTTGCTGCTCAATAAACAAAGTTTAACGCTACCATTTTTACCGTCAACTAAGTCATTGTCAGAAGTTTGTGTAACACTTGAAGCTTTATAACAACAAGTTGAATCTTGACAAGTTGGTTTTGAAGATGCGGCAACAGTTTTTGCTGGTTTACTGAAGTCTAAAATATGAATATCAATCTTTAAATTTTTCAAATCGATTCCATCATTATCTGAAACTTGCATAATATCACCTTGATGTGCGGTTTGATAACCTGAAGGGCAAGTCTTTGATCCGTTGTCACTTCCTTTACTTCCTGAATCGGATCCGTTGCTTCCTTTGCTTCCAGAATCGGATCCACCATCAGATTTGACACAGCATAAAGAAGAGTTGCACTTTGTACTATCACTTCCCTTTGCACTTTCTTTACTGGTTTGTTTACCATTTGAGCCAAAGTTGAGAATGCTCAAGCTAATTGAAAGGTCACTTAAATCGATCAAATCATTGTCTGATTTTTGAATAATGTTACCTTGACTAACTGGTGCGTAACCACTTGGGCAAGAAGGTTGTTTATCACCGCCATTTGATGATGATCCTTTTCCACCTGTTGATTGAACACAGCATAAAGAAGAATTGCACTTTGTACTATCACTTCCTTTTGCGCTTTCCTTGCTGGTTTGTTTACCGTTTGAGCCAAAGTTTAAGATGTTAAGAACGACGGAAAGATCACTTAAATCAATCAAATCATTGTCTGACTTTTGGATAATGTTTCCTTGACTGACTGGTGCGTAACCGCTTGGGCATGTTGGTTGTTTATCACCACCTGATCCACTACCTCCACCTGTTGAAACACAACATGTTGCAGAATCGCAAGTAGTCTTATCTTTTGCAGTTGCAGTTTGTTTACCAGTTTGTTTACCGTTTGAACCAAAGTTTAGAATGTTGAGTACGACAGAAAGGTCACTTAAATCGATTAAATCGTTATCAGATTCTTGAATGATGTTTCCTTGACTGACTGGAACGGTTCCTGATGGACAAACGCCTCCACTTCCTGGAATGGTTTTATAACAACATGTATCAGCATCGCATTTTGGTTTATCTTTTGCTGGAACTTTTGATCCACCAGTTTGTTGACCGTTTGAACCAAAGTTTAACAAATTCAAAATAATACTTGCTCCACTTGCATCAATCAAATCGTTATCATTAATTTGAATAATATCACCATTGCCTGCTTTCGTATAACCTGAAGGACATTGACCTGGAGTTGTACTTCCTACAGGTTTAACACAACAAGCATCACTCTGACATGTTGGTTTATCAGATGCAGGTTTTGATTCAGAAGTTTTATCTGCTCCTTTGAAGAAATTTAAAATGTCCAAGTTCACGGTTAATCCACTCAAATCCAGAAGATCATTATCATTTTCTTGATAAACGTTTCCTTTGCTAACGTATTGATAACCATCTGGGCAATCTCCGTTTGGTTTATAACAGCATGTATCAGATTGACATGTTGGCTTATCAGTGATTGGTACGGTTTGTGGATCAGATTGTTTACCATCTTTGCCAAAGTTCAAAATGTTCAAATCGATTGTTAAACCACTTAAGTCAATCAAATCGTTATCATTGATTTGAATAACATCACCTTGACGTGCTGGTTGATAGCCCGATGGGCAGCTGCCGTTACCACCACCGCCACCGCCGGATGGGGGGTTTGAGCCGCTGCCACCACCACCACCACCACCACCACCACCTCCGTTATGACCGCCGCCATTGCCTCCATTTCCTCCATTACCTCCATTACCTCCGTTACCTCCGTTACCACCTGAGCCGCCGTTGCCTCCATTGCCTCCAGAACCACCTGAGCCACCAGAGCCACCGGAACCTCCTGAGCCACCGGAACCTCCTGAGCCACCGGAACCTCCTGAGCCACCGGAACCTCCTGAGCCACCGGAACCTCCTGAGCCACCTGAGCCGTTATTGCCTCCTCCGTTGTTGTATTGGCCACCGCCACCATTCGATCCACTGCCTGATCCGCTGCCTGAGCCACTACCGTTTCCTTTTCCGGAGCACTATAAAAATAGAAAAAAAAAAGAAAAGAAAGTCAATAAAAAATGAATTTTCACCGTGAAAAACGAGGAAATCTTTGCAAACTTACATGACAAGTATAACCACCGCCCCACATTGTCCATTTTTCTTCTGATTGACCACGTCTTTCTAAATCATTATGAAGATGACCTGCGAAATCGTAATTTGCACGACGTAAAAGATCGATTGCATGATCAATTTCACGTGGATCGATATTGTTTCTTGTTGAAATTGATCTGATTTCATTTCCAACTCTACGTGGTGCTGCACGAGCATCTGTACTTGCTATTCCTAATGCTAGTGCAACCATCAAAAGTGGTGCTGTAAAGAAGAAGCGAGCCATGATGATGATGTTGTTGTTAAAGGGATGTAGGAATATAAAGAATGTATAGGGTAAGGGAAAGAAAGGGAGAGTGGGGGGAGGTCAAGATGGGATGGGGCCTTGATGGGGATTTTGGGACAATGAATACTTTAAGTGATCACCTCTTTATATATGTATTTGTTCTTCTTCTTTACACAATAATATTTGATTTCAGGAACCTCCCTAAAAAGCATTCTTTTTCTTTAGAACGTTCATTATGCACTAAAATAAAACAAGAAATTATAATTGACCACATGTACACACTTTCTATCTGAGACAGAGTGCTCTTTAGAGCATTTTTGAGACAAGGGAAATAACAATGAATTGGATCAAAAGAAATAAAGAGTACACAAGCACTGATCGTCAATATTACACTATGTTTCATGCAAAAATTGATTAAAAGTTGCATGACCATCAAAAAGAAATAAAGCGGATAAGTCTTTCCCCGTACTTGTACTTAATGTAATCAAAAGGGTCGTATGTATGAAGTGGTACATGAACTGTAAGGTTTTCGATTGATATGCCCGTGTTTTTTAATTTAATTTAAT
Organism: Meira nashicola; assembly: GCA_001600355.1. Lineage (NCBI taxonomy): Eukaryota > Fungi > Basidiomycota > Exobasidiomycetes > Exobasidiales > Brachybasidiaceae > Meira > Meira nashicola. The sequence continues at coordinate 104,348 of BCJU01000002.1, read as the reverse complement.
CGTTTACATATCTTGATTGAGGAGTCCGGCAAAGTTTATTATTGTATGCAAACGTACTTTTTTGTTCTATAATCATGCTTACACTTGTAAAACCCCTTTCAATTAATGTTCTTTTGCCGATCAAAAGATGTGTGGGAAAAGCGATCCAAGATTTTCTGAAAAAAAAATAAAAAATAAAACCTACCGGGAACTATAATGTACAAATGCATTTTTTTAGCGTGTTAACAAGGATGCACGATTTGATTCTAGACCAGGAACATGGAGTAAGAGAGAAGCCGTTGGGGCAAAATAAGATAGTTAATACTTTGGTAGAATAAAAATATATGCGCGGATCTTTTTATCGCTTTTATCAAATTACCCCGTTTTTTCTTTTTCTCCTACCCTACCCTACATCCTAGAAAATGGATAGCGTACAGCATGTGCAGTGCAGTACATACATACACAAAACTCTATTGTTTGTCTTCTTTATGCGGTAAATCCAAGGAAAAATAGGGTGTGGGACATAGCTTAAAAATAAGGCAGTAAGGAAGATGAAGGTGCATATCATTTCTGCAGTCTATCTTTTCAGGGCAAATTTGACTCAGACAATGATTGCGCCCACACCTCCTCTCCTTTGACGCGTTGCGTGTGTACCCTGTTTTAAAGGCGACGCAATGGGCGACTCCCTACTTGCATGTTTTTTATATTTTTTATTATTTCTTCTTTCATCGTGCATGATTAGCCCCACGTTAGCTTTGCTGCATGCCACACCCTTGCGGGAAAGAAGGAACCCAACCAACGCTAGCATCAGGAGAGCCTTTAAAGTGTGATGATGATGATGAACGAAAATAAAAAATTAATTTATGTTTGTTTGTACATACATACATACATAATCATAATCAATACGCTTTCTCATATAGACATACTTGTTTGTGGCACTGAACTGATACAGATCGGAGTTGATCTGATTCAATTCCGATCTTAATTCATTCGTCCGGAAAAGCACGGACTCATGAGATTACATATGAGAAGCGGTTTGTGTGTTATTCTCAAAACCCTTTTGATAAATCAATCCGAAGATCCGTTCGCTTAATCATTTTCATTCATGCTTTCTTGTTCGGTATAAAACCAATCCCGAATCTAACTTGTTTGGGTTATACATAGTCAGACATGTTTAACTTGAGACCCCACAAAGGATGTTTGTTAGATCACAATGAGAATCTCAATTAGAAAGATGTGTTTTTAATATAAATCCAAAAGCGGAAAAAAAATATACAATGAGTACAATGAGTTCCTCTTTACTCGGGTTTCAGATTGCCCGGCTATGCCCTTTGATTGATTTTTAACCCTTTCTCTTCTTAGCCTAGGAACAAGAAACTTTTAAAAGATACACGCGTTACGATACGCTAAGCAAAGTTAAAGTTAAAGTGTGTCTCACCTATAAAGGCTTTTTAATGAGGGGCAGTCCGTTGTTGTCGCTAAAGCGGAGTATGTGCAGCGCAGCGCATTAAGCGGGACACAATTGTACGGCAATATAAACGGCGAACAAAAATAGATCGGGCGGGCTTATTCTAGATCGGCAAGCTGTTAAGAGAGTTGATATATGAATATTCATATTAGCCTTTCATATAATAGTCCACGTGGTATATAATTGATTTGTTCGAGACTTTGATGTTGATTTGAAATTGTTACAAGGTTATTATCGCTTGCTAACGGAAATTACCTTTTACACGTAAGAACAAGTAGGGAGGTCACACGCTAAGGAGATCTTTTGCATTAGCGTTACTTATCGAATCGAGATACATACATACATGCATACATAATCAATAGAGCGTACATGCATGCATATGATATATTCTATCAATCGCCAACAATTTCTCTGCTTCTTACTCGGCTCCCTATTTTATAATCAGTCAAAAATAAGATAAAAAGAGTGAAACAGATGAAATTGAATTAGGTAACCGTTGCAAGAAAAACACGAGAGAGAAGATCAAAAGCGTATTGAAGGAAAAAAAAAACACTTTTGCGATCCGGTTGAGTACGAATCGAGAAAAGGGGGTGGGACGGGAAGAGAGAGAAAACAATGAATGATTGTTAAACGCGTTTAACATGTTCCACTGAGAATGCACAAATCAATATCGATTCCATTTGCTTTGATTAAATCATTCGAGTAAGCTTGATAACAACATTGATCAGCTTCACATCTTTGACCATTTTTTGCTTTTTTATCTTTACCGCCAAAGCTTAAAATGTTTAAATCGATTGAAAGTTCACTAAGATCCAATAATCCTCCTTTGTTTTCAACAGTCATTACTTCACCACGTTTTGCAGTCTTATAACCTTTTGGACATGTACCTGGAATTGGTTTAACGCAGCAAGTAGAAGATGAACAAGTTGTATCATCAGAAGCTGAAGCTGAAACTGTCTTTTGACTTTCTTGTTTACCATCTTTTCCAAAGTTTAAAATGTTCAAATCGATCGTCAATCCACTTAAGTCAATCAAACTTGATTTGTTAAGGATCAATGAATCGCCTTGTTTCACTTCATTGTAATCTTGAGGGCAGACTGTTGTTGTTGGACTGGTAGTTGGACTGGTCGTTGAAGTAGTTGCTGTAGTGGTTGTCGGAGTTATTGTTGTTGTCTTTGAACTGATTAAAGGAAAGGAAGCCGTTGAATCACTGTTTGATTGGGTGAAAGTAGTGCTTGGATCACCGTTTGGTTTAGTGGAAGTAGTGTTTGGATCATCATTAGATTGAGTTGCACTTGTGATCGCACTTGTGATTGTTGAAGTAGAATCAGTGGAAGAGGTACTAGTTGGCGTACCTGTACTGCGTGTGACTGTGCTGCGCGTCACTGTGGAAGTAGGATCATCAGAAATAGTTGTCTTTCCTGTCACAGTACTCGTACTTGAATGACGAATTGTACTCGTTACCACTTTTGTTGAACTTTTATGAGGATGTGGATGCGGATGATGAGGATGTTTTGGATGATGGTTTGATGGTAATGGTGTACATTCATACGAAATACCATTTCCGCCATCAAAGATAAAAGGTTTTCCTTTATTGTGTTTTGTTGATGATGTTCTTCGAATCATTTTTAATGAACGCAAATCTTCTACTTCAACTGCTTGAACGACGTCATAACTTGCAATGAAAAAGATTGACAAGATTGAAAGAATGAATGTTGATTTCATCGTGATAAAGAGGGAGAAGAGGTTGCTTGAAAAACAGGTCTCAAATGGGAAAGGAGAAAAGAGCGGAGTGAATTGATGAGAGAGAGGGAAGAAAGTTGACAAAAGAAAAGAAAGAGGCTGCTTCTTATACTTTTCATTTCATTATATTGGTATAAAGTGAAATTTGCAAAAACCTTCAAGTGAAAAAAAGCGAATTCGACTCATCATTTCTCAATCCATGTGTTCAAGGTGCATCTTGATACAATCTTTAAAGCCAAATCAACAAAGTCGATGTTGATTAATCATTCATCTCTCAATCCATGTGTCGGTCTAGAACAAAGCTATTCTATTGGATGAACAACCTTCTGCAGTCTATGTAACACTGTTTCCCATTAATAATGCATCAATCCGTTAACTGATGGGATAAAAGTTTTAACGACAATCAACGACTCTTTTTGTTAGTCACTATAATCGAATATGATGTMCCCTTTCCTGCCGATCTGTGATACCTGTCCTTTGTGTCATCCATCACGTCTTCCAAGCGTGGCAGCATGACACACAGTCAAAAGCAGCCTAATGGACGTGTTCCTCAAGTCTTCTTCTTCTTCTTCTTCTTCACGCGCTGTGTCCACTCTCTCTGGCATGAATATTATGCATGAAATAAAAATGATTAAAAATTATAAAAATACAGCATCATAATTCTGTCTCCACTTGACCAGCTCTACGATCTTGCAACGTCAAACTATTTGCAGCTCTACTACCACGATCACGAATTCCACGGCCAATCCAAGCAGCCGTTCGAACTCCTTTATATTGTTTTAATCCTTTATGTTGCCTATGCAATTCTTTCCTTTCATCTTTCCAATTACGCAATTTATCCAAAATACTTTCTTCGTTGATTTCTTCTCCAATTGTATTTTCTTCATCTTCTTCACCATCATCACTTTCACTTTCACTTTGTTCTCCTTCTACTGGTACCCTCCTCTCACGTCTCTCTTCATCTTCACTTTCATCTTCTGATGCTGATTCATTCATATTCGTAGATGATTTCGATTTGGAAGACCGAGCAGAAGCAGATGATCGTTGACGTAAATGTCCAGGTCTACCCTTTTCTTGACCTAAATCACGACTTTCACGTACTTCATCCATTGGCATCCCTTTCGTATTCCAACGCATATCTGAAAAGTCTCCCATAACACTTCTTAAGCCAACAGAAGTACATGCTCTCCATGCGTCCATTACGCATTTAGCATCCGGATTAACTGATTCAAATTTAGTATGAATCTTTCCTACTCCACTCTTGAATTGCATCTTAACTTGCAAATAACCCATCCTTTCAACTCCCAACCTATGAGCTTCTTCTTCTTTACGGAAATTATGATAATTTTGTAATAATCGATGAAAATCTCCTCCTTCTGTTGCTCGCCAAATCGGTAACTTATAATCAATAATTTCATCATCAGCAACATCTTGCATCCAAACAATACACATAGCAATCGTTTTATGCAACCCTAAAGCGGAATACGTTCTAAATTCGATCACATAAGGTGTTGCATATCTTCGTCTAACCGGAACTTTGACAGGAAATTCTTCTTTACGTAAATACCATTCCACTTCTCCTTTCTCACGTTTATCTGTATATTTTGCACGTCTTGATGAAATTCTATGTTGACCGGCTAATGTACGTGCTCGAATACTTGCAGACGAAAGCGTATTTGCACCTTCTTGACCATCAACAATTTCACTCGCATTCAAAGAAGATAAGATTCGCATCGTTCCAATATCCCAACCAAGTTTCTCTTTATGTCTACTCAAAGCTTGAATAGGTCTGAACAATAAAGAGACACGTAAATGACCACGTCCAACACCACCTGCAAGTGGAAAAACAGTTGTAGCTTGAGACGTAGATCTGAACAAGTCCGTCAATTTGACCGGAACAACACCCAAGATTGCATCACCTTCTCGCAATCTGTTATCATATACGACAAACATGACCAACGTCCTACGCCAATCGCGAATAAACCGTTCAGTACCTGCATTATAGAACGGATTCGTACTTAGAGCTTTCGTGCGTGATCTAAACACAGTTTCATCATTTAAAATAATTGTCACATATGCATTTGGCGCATTCGGTTTATCTTCATCCGTATCAATTGAATCTACTTGCTGACCTGCATGACCCATTCCACGTACCTTTGATCCAACGTTACGTTGACCACGCGAGTCAGTCACTTCCAAATTGGAAATTTGATGAACTTGCATTGACAGAATTCCAGAAGGCAAAGCAGGGTTGGGAGGTTCAAATGCAACTGCGTGTTCGATATGACGTGTTTGTTGAGAAGTGATTCTACTATCGTATTCATCAAGATGTAAATCTTCCAGCTCTTTATGAATATCAGCCGTTTGCTGATCCAATCCATCCTTGTTATCTTTCTTGACATGAAAATCCTTTCCTACATTAACCTCTTCCACATCAATCGAGTCAGGATCTTGACTATCAACAAGTTCAGTTTCCTCCTCTTCTATTCTGCGTGCTTCATCACTTGTCAATCGTCTCTTGTTTGGCGTTTTAGCAAAAAATCCGACTGACCAATGCAAAAGGCCTTGCTTTTTGGAATCTTGCGTCAGTCCAACCAGCGTATCCGTTCGACGGAATAAACGGCCAGGTCTCTTTACTAATTCCAATAAATCCACTTCTGCTCTTCCAAGCATATCATCAGCACTGAAACGATCGGAATCCCACAAACCCACACTAATCTTTTCACGAGCACGAACAGCTTCAGGATGTATTAACATCACATACCGCTCTTCCCATCGTGGCGAAAGATCATCCAATGCGACTCTGGTAGCATATTGAACCTTTCCATACTTTGCCAATTGAATGGTACAGTATGGATCACTCGATCCATGTACATCTTGCTTTTCCAAATCGTGTGCGGAATGAATATAAATCACTGCTACTCCTAAAGCGTCTACTTCACGTTTGATATTATCACCCATCAGCATCTCACCCATATCCATCGTAAGCGAAGAAGGTGCGCAATATTCACCCAAAGCAGCATCGATTGAACCTTGAATGAATCCGGACAAGAGAGGAATGTTGCTGGTATTGATGTGTAAAGGAATCACTTCAACACCTACCCTTGGCAGACCCATAAAGCTAAAGGTAACATTTTTGATGAACGGTGGGTCAGGTGTAAGTTGAACACGAGCACGAACGCTTCCGACAATACCTTTGATTTCCACCCAAACAGGTAAAGGAACTGTGACCAACTTTTTCGCACCAACCCAAAACTTGATCAACAAGTGAGCATTTCGACTTTTGCTGGCAACGTTATCCGTCGTTGGTCTTGCTCTGTATACAAAGCTTAATTCGAGATTGATAAATGTTCCTCCTACATCTTCTGCTACTTTTTTGTTATTTGAGGAATCGTCTTCCAATCCCTTGTTTGATTTAAATTTCTTTTCTTCTTTTTCCCTTTCCTGACGAAGATGCTCTTGTGAAGCAGATTGAAGATCTTTTGCTTCGGCGTCAGGTAATACTCTGAATCCAGTCATTCGTAAAGGTGTACTTCCTTGGGCTAGATCTTCTACTTTGACCGCATGAATGAATTTGGGAATTGAAGCTTGCATCACATCTTCCAATGTTGCTCCCATGCTTGAAAATAATTCTGGATTCATCACTGCCCATAATCCTTCCATAATGGCATTTAACCATTCCGCTCCTTCTTTCACACCTTCTTGTGCTGCGCCTATTTCGTCAAAAGATGCTTGCTTGTGATCCTGCGGTGGATTTCTTGCTTGTCTTCCTCTTTGCCTTTCACGTTCCCATCTGTTATCCTCAGCACCTTCTTGAAGTTTTTTGTGTGCCCACCATCCTAGCCAGGCTGCTCCCATTACACTCAAAACGGGATGAACAAATCCAAAGATCAACAATCCTGACCATACACCAAAAATAGGCAACAATAAAGGATGAATCTTTAGCAGAGGAGGCGGCAGATTCTGCAAAGGAGGGAATGGCATACTGAGTACATTGTCCACCTCATTTGACTTTTTCGATCGTGCGGCATTGCTTTGTGTTTGTGTATCACCATCCTCCTCATCGTCCTCACTACTATCCTGTTCCATACTACGTCTAAATAAAGATCCGTTCCTACTTTGCTTTCGAGTATGACCTTTTCCACCGCTTGTCATCAAATTACTAGACTTTTTCCTACGCAAACTTCCCCATCTACTCTTTGCAGATGTAGCAGTAGCAGGAGAGCTTGTTCCTTGCATTGATGTGGGTGATGAAACTTGAACTTTGGCATCTTCGTATTCTTTCGCTGGCAGTGGTGGAATTTTGGTATTTAATGGTGTCAAATCACGTTTGCTCATACTTGTTGCCATAGCAGCTGCTGGTCCACTTGATTCTCCTTTATTAGATGCTTGACCGATCTGATCAGCATTTCGCATCGCACGATCATATTCACGCTTTCCTACATCATGAACGTATACCTTTTTACCTGTTATTGGATCATCGACTAATCTAGGTTTATGTGTTCGTCTTGTGATTGATGTAGGGGTTTTGCTGCCTTGCTGATTTTCACCATTTGCTTGATCTGCTTTTTCATCTTCAGGAATAGCATCTGTTTGCGATTGAGCCTCAATTTTTGATTTACTCTGTTCACGTTCTGCAATCTTTTGACCAAGTCTATCGGTCCCCAAAATTCCTCTACCTTCTTTTGCTGTATTTTCACTTTCTTCTTCTGATTCACTGTCACCTTCTTTTAAATTTGTGATTGCATCAACTAGACCTCTTTTGAAAAATCGTTGAATTGAAGGTATTGGCTTATTTTGTGAATAAAAATCTCGATTTCGATGATGAACACCTGCTGCACCTGGATGAATCGTTTTTAATTCAGATGAACTGGGCGAATCTGGTTGTGTGGTTGAAGGTGCTTTTCCAGACATCTTCAAAGATGCTCATAGAAGAACGATAGGGATGAAGGAAAGAATTTTTTCAACTGCTTTTTACATCATCATATAAATGCTTGGCATTTTGACATGTGTTCAAGAAGAACAACATCACAAAACGCATACATTCGGCTAAACCGCCCTTTTTTTGGCGGCAACTTATTCCGACTACTGGCGTGCTCAGCACAGCGCCACTTAAATGTGACTTTAACCTCCACTCTATCACTTTCTTTTTCTTGTCTGCAAAATCTGTTTTCGTTCGTGTTGGACAAAAACAAAGCATGTGGACATTTTATACAATCAGCCAATATAGCAGATCAAACGCGTAATCCAAAAAAATTAGCGGAGCACACTAAAAAATCAATTTAAGACTAAAATTAAAACTTTTTGAGAACGAGCCGGCGGCAATTCGATCGTGACAACTACTAACACGTTTCCATCATGCAAGTCAAAAAGAATGCAATATTGCGTTTGGAACGTTGATGCTGATCAAGACAACGTTAAAGTGCCGATTTTGTACTACGCTTGCATACCCTTTACCCAAGCAAGATTCATGGACCAATGATGAAAGAAGCTTTCCCTTGCGCTCGCTCGGAAATGAGTATCCCGAATAAATGCTGCGTACAGCCTTAAAAGCATACTAGTGGTGGTCATGAACAAAAACATTCGGGCCTTTGTGCGGTGCTTTAAAGTTTAAGAGCTTTCAGCGAATGATGATAATGAAAAAGCTGCCTTTTGCAATGAAGATGTGTATGATCGGGGCTTGTTGATTCCTCTTCATCAAGGAAAACTAATTGAGTGCAACATCATTTACCTTTCACTCACTATCATCTTGTCTTTTTCGTGATGGTACGTGTACAATTTGTGCTGCTATTACTAGCTATTTCTGGAAAAGCTTTCGCTCCTATCTCCTCTGATGGGATTGATCCTGGCTGGCTAACACTTTCAACGGGTGACAATTCACAACCTACCACAAACGAACCACACAGCTCAAATTCCGCTCAATCTGCCACGGAAGCTTCATTACCAGCTTCAACTACTGCAAAACCCATTGAAAGCATCAAAAAGAAACGTGGCCAGCATATCAAATCAGCTTACCATATCGAAAGAATTCGTGCTTCATGGACAACAGAACGCAGAAGAAAACAATCCGAAATTGCTCGATCACCTTGGACAGAAGAAAGGAGAAAAGCACAAGCAGAAGTAACTCGAAAGATAAAGACTGGATTCATACATTCAAAAGAAACTCGAGAAAAGATGAGTAAATCAAGATTAGGAGTAAAGAAAAGTCAAGCTACAAAAGATAAAATTAGACAAGCAGTTTCTCACGCACACGCTTTAAGACGTGAACGCAAGGCGAAAGAACAACAGAATAAATTTCAATGAGAATATTGTTCTTTTTTCATTGAACAGGATTCTCTTTCTTTGTATTTTAACCCTTATCAGGCAATTTCGGGGCTTCAAAATATGCGTTTCAAGTTTGTGAAAACTTTATGAAATTTGATTATGCAACCCTTTCATTCTTACCATCACGACACGGAAATCAAGATGTTGATATGGAGATTCTTCATCCTCGCCTGGGTTGGGATTTGTCATGTTCACGGAACATTGGAGCCGAAAGATGTTGAACCTGATTGGCTGACGTTAGCAACAGGATCAACTCAACAAGGACAGGTTCAGGATGCCGAAATGCATGTTGGAAATCAACAAAGTGAACAAGGACACCATCCGCATATTTCATATGATAGTGACGTTTCAACGACTTCTCAAACTGAACGTCCACTTCCTGTTCACCCAGAAGGCGCCGGCGCATCAAGGTCAACAAAATATTTCAAAAGTTCCGAAACGAGAGCAAAGATGGCAGCCACATGGACTGAAGAGAGAAAACGAAAATGGGGAGAAAAGATGAAGGAAAGGATGAAAAGTACGCCTAAATTTACAAGAAAAGGTAAATTTCATACGTCGGAAACTATAGAAAAAATAAGAAAAAGTCGTCTTGCAATCCCAACAAAGCCGAGCACTAAAGAAAAGATCTCTAAATCTCTTAAGAAATTTCAAGCTCGTAAAAAGGAAATTGAGAAGGAAAAAGCGTACTTTAAGAGCTTACATCCGACAAGCAGTCAGCCACACGGTCCTAGTGAAGAAAAGCAAGGGAGTGGACAGAAATAACCCTTTCTTTGCCTAGTAGTATTATTCTTTGTACTTTTTTGGTTAATTGTCACCGCTATGTGTATTATTGCAATACACAAGACCGGGGCTTTTGAGCACATGCAGATCACCTCTTTGACTACTTTCACGAATTTAATCTCGCCTTTACCTTTTCCTCTTGCCATTATACGAAGCTTGCATGATGTTAGTAGTCAGACTATTGATCCTTATTTCGACTAGCTTTTTGTATACACATGTATTGTTAAAGCCAGGCGATGTTGAACCTGATTGGTTAACACTAGCAACGAATCCGCAAACAACACAAGGCCAAACGAAAGAATTTTCCGATGGAAGGCAAAATACTGTACAAGACAACCAGCACATTTCTACGTCAAACACCGAAAAAGAAGCTATGAATCCCGAGTCAAGTTATCAAAAGATTAAGTCGAGTAATTATTATAAGAGTCCTGAAACAAGAGCAAAATTACGAGCAACATGGACAGCAGAAAGGAGAGAAAAACAGAGAGAAAAGATGACATTACGGAATACAGGTTCAAAACATTCGATTGAAACTATCAAAAAGATGAAAAAGAGTCAAAAAGGAAAACAAGTTAGTCAAAGTACTAGACAAAAAATTTCCGATGGCATGAAAAAGGCTCTTGCAATCAAAAAGGCAAACAAAGAAAAGGCATCGGAGCAGTATCAAGTTTGACATTGGTAAGATCAATCTTTGTTTAGTGAATTTGTGATTCGGGGCTCTAAGGAATAATTTCGATCTGCTTAAAATTGGTTCAAATACAATACCACTCTGCTTGCGACAACACTTCATCATCTTTATTTTACCTCAGACGTAAAAATGCTAGCTCTTTATCTCTTTATTATTCTCTTCAAGAATCATGTTCTCGCAACATCACGATCAGGTTCTGGATCACACACTTCTTCTTCACATAATAATGATTTGATCTATGATAGTACATCAATTTCACCTTTCTTTGACGACGGAGCCTCAAGCTCTTTGCTACCAAAACCTTTGTCACCGAAACCTTTGTTGCCTAGCGCAACTTCAGTTCAACCTACAGCAAAAACCTCATTACCAGCTTCTGATGCAACTATCAAAAAGACAAAAGGAAAGTATACAAAATCAGATTATCGAATAGAAAGAGTTCGTGCATCATGGACACCCGAACGCAGAAAGCAACAAGCCGAATATACTCGAGCAAAAAATCTTAAACGTGGTGGCCCCGATCATGCAGCTAAAATAAGTGCATCTTGGACGAAAGAAAGGAAAACAACGCAAGCAGAAATAACTAGAAAAGCAAGAAAGGGTTCTGTTCATTCAAAAGAAACACGAGAAAAGATGTCGAAAGTACGCTTAGGCATAAAGAAAAGTCAAGCTACAAAAGATAAAATCAGACAAGCGATTAGTCGAGCACACGCTTTAAGACGGGAACAAAAGGAGAAAGAAGAGCGATCGAAAGATAAAGGAGAATGATATCCTCATAAACGAACACGGGGCTTTGTAACATATGCAGAGCACGTAATTGTGTAATTACTCTTGCAAATCATAACTCGTATTCTCCTTTACTCTTGACATGTTAATGATAATATACCAATATGTTGAAGCACAAGTTACTCATCCTTCCTTTAGTGCTTATGGAACCTTGACACCAAAAAATATTTCCAACCTGGCTGGATGATATTGGCGACAAATCCACCTACAATTCAACAAGAAAAGAATTCAAGGATCTTTGTGTATTGAAGTTATTTATGCTGTGTGCCTTTCACGTTTTGCATTTTTCGGGGCTCCAATGGACAGTTTTCTAGCTGCTCAGAATATAAAGTGAATTGTTTAAAACGCTCCTTATTGCCATATTCGTTCATCTTTACCATATCTCGAACGCAAAATGCTGGTACTTTGCCTTTTCATGATTCTTATCAAGAATCATTTTCTTCTTACAGAAGCAACATCTAGATCTGGATCACACGTTTCATCCTCGTATGATGACAATTTAATTTATGAAGGTACATCAATTTCACCTTTCTTTGATGATGGAGCTTCAGGCTCTTTATTATCGCATCCTTTACGATTGAAACTGTCAAACGAAGCTAAAAATAGCATTTCAGAAAGTATGCAAAAAGGATTCACGGACAAAAATATTTTAGAGTCTTCAGCTCTTAATACTCGTCGAAATAAGTTCGAATCAAACTATGGAGTGAAACTTGTTTCAAATTCAGGCAAGTGGGTTCGAACTAATGAATATAGAGAAAAGCTGCGAAAAGTAAGAACTGGAAGAAAGCACAGCCAAGCAACGAAAGAAAAAATGAGTAAATCTCATAAAGGTAAAAAAATGAGCGAAGAAACGAAAAAGAAACTTAGCAAATCAATGTATCGTTTTCGCGAAAAAAAGCAAGCAGCAATAGAACAATCTCAACAACATATCCCTTCGAGCAAATCATCTTCAGCAAATAAATAGGACTTTGGATTGCTCGAATTGCATTTCCTTCGGGGCATTGATCGGGGAGTTAAGATGAGCTCCAAAATATTCAATCTCCTTCACAGCTCTAAAACTTTTCTTTACTCTATGCTACCATATCTATCTCTGAAATCTTTTGAAAATGTTGATCTGTTGTCTTTTTATTATACTCTTTTCGAAATATATCTTCGTAAAAGCAGTTTTTGGATCAAACAGTTCATCTTCATATGATGATGATTTTATTTATCGAAATACAGTAATTTCTCCATTTTTTGATGAAGGTGCTTCGAGTTCTTTGTTAAAGCATACTCCAAAGAAGTTTGATAAAGAAGGATCAAACCATATTCATCTTCCTAAAGATTCTGCTTTACCTTCTCATACAAACACAGGTCAAAGCACTCCTGATAAAATTCTTTATCGTACAGGAAGAGGTAGATATAAGCGAAATGCAAAAATGATTGAAAATATTCGAGCAAGTTGGACGGAAGAACGTAAGAAAGAGTTCGGTCAAAGAAGTAGAGAAATGAATACAGGTAGACTTCGTTCGAAAGAATTTAGTGAAAAGATGAAAAAAGTGAATGCAGGTAGAAAAAAAAGTGAAGAAACTAAACGAAAGATTAGTGATTCAGTGACTAAAACAATTGCTAAAAAACGAGAAGCGACGAAAACAGTGACCAATCAACAGCAATGGTTGAATATTGTTGCCATGGCTATGTGTAGATCTCTTTGTATATTGTGTATATGGCTTGACACAGCGTTGAAATCGACCGAGTTGCATTTTCGGGGCGCCATTCAATAATGATGCTTGCCGTGAATGTGTCATTGCATTGAATTATGATTTCATCAATTCTCTTTACCACTTTTCTCTCCTTAGCGTTTAATCATGTTGATTTATTTTCTCAACCTGCTTCTTATTATTATTTATATAGAAAGAGCAAGCGCTTCTGGTTCGCAAAGTCCAAGCACATCTGAAGATGATTTGATCTATCAAAGTACTTCAATTTCTCCCTATTTCGATGATGGAGCTTCGAGCGCTTTATTGCATCCACCGTCTTCTGCTTCAACACATTCTGTTCATATTAATAAGCCTTTAAGCACTTCGTCCGAAAATCATCAATACCAATCTTGTCCTTTCTCTTCTTCTTCGCTTATTGCAAAAGAGAAGATTAAAAATACACCACATCCATACGTCAACGTGCCAAAGAAGAAACGTAAAAAGAGCGAAACTAAGAGAAAAGGTCATTTTGTATCATCAGAGACAAGGTTAAAAATGCAAAAATCTAGAATTGGAATTAAACTTAGTCAATCAACAAGAGCAGCAATGAGTATCGCAAGAAAAGGAAAAGTTAAAAGTGAGGCAACTAAACAAAAAATAAGTCAAACATTAATGAAAACACTTGCTAAAAAACGTAAAGAGAAACAAGAGGGTCAAGGTGTTTAACGTTGTTTAAATGTTTTTTCGGGGCATAGGATAGCTTTGTATTTTTTGCTACTTTGATATTGTGTATATACTGTCTCTCTCTCTCCACCTATACCACCAAATGATTATAGATATGTTGATCATACTTTATCTACTCTTATTAACTCTTATTAACTTATCTTTGACACTTTCTCCTAATGATGTCGATCCAAATTGGTTAACATTAGCAACTGGCACATCGAATAGCGAACTAGCAGAAAACATTTCTCCTATCAGTCATCCAGTACAAGTGCTGGAAAGTCGACAACCGCAAGATGAAAATCACAAAAGAAAGAAAGGAGGATACATCAGAACGAAAGAAGTTAAAGATAAACAAAAGTTATATTGGACTCCAGAAAGAAGATTAGAACAAAGCAAAAAATTTAGTAAAATTCAATCAGGCAGAATTACAAGTGAAGAAACAAAAGCAAAAATTAGTAATCGTCATAAAGGTTCAAAACGCAATCAATCAACAAAAGAAAAGATGCGTAAATCTCATTTAGGCTTAAAACCAAGTGAAGCTACAAAACGAAAAATACGTGAAACATTAAAACAAACATTTGCTAAAAAACGTAAAGAGAAACAAGATAGTCAAGGTGGTTAAAATACCTTAACTTTCGGGGCAAAGGATAGTTATGCATTTTTGATACTTTTTTGTTGTTTATATCTATTAGTTTTCTCTCTCCAATACTATCATCAAATGATCATAAACATGTCGGTTATATTTTATTTACTCTTATTATCCTTCATTAGACTATCTTTCGCACTTTCTCCTAATAATGTTGATTCAAATTGGTTAACTTTAGCAACCGGCACCTCAAATAGTGCACAAACAGAAGAGATTGAGTCTACCAGTCATCATGTACAAGATACAAGACATGCCGACGAGCAAGTTGGAACGATAGGAGAAGCAGGAGAAGTACAACCTAAAGATAAGGCACCTATCAAGAAAAAAAGGAAAAGAGGAGAATACGATAGAACGGAAGAAGTTAAAAATAAACAGAGAGTTTATTGGACACCCGAAAGGAGATTAAACAAAGTGAATTAAGTCGTAGAATGAGATTAGGTAAAATGTTAAGTGAAGAAGGAAAAGAGAAACAAACGCACTCTAACAAAGGTAAAAAATTTAGTCAATCAACACGAGAGAAAATGAGTAAAGCACATTTAGGCTTAAAACCAAGTGAAGCAACAAAACAAAAGATGCGAGATACTAAACAGAGAAAAAGACAAGAAAGACTTGCAACTTATATAGCATCAAATGCAGAGAAAGAGGCACCCTAAGACCATCCTTATCTTTTTACACATTTGCATACGCATTTATGTTTATATTCAGATGCGCGGCGTAATCAATTTATGACAATGCAGTAGAAATATCTCGATCAAGATATTTTGTCTTCTCTACATAAATGATGATGATGCTAAAAAACAATTTGTTCATCATACTTACTACTTTTGCTTCAATTTGGGATGTTTCTCTCGAATATCCGGCTAGCAATTCAAAATCGACATCAAATTCAAGTGATCAACTCATTTATACCCAACCGGGCATTTCACAATATTTCGATGATTCAGCTTCTAGTGCTCTTTTAACTTTACCTTTTTCAGAGAAACTTAACCCAACTCCTGATGTACAAGTTGTTCAAAATATAAATGAACCTATTGTGAAACAGCCAAGAAAGAAAGATATAATAAACAAAAAACGAGCAAAACGGTTTTTTACTCCTTCACATCGTGCAAATTTATCAACAGCATGGACGGAAGAAAGAAAGAAGAAACAAAGCAAATTAAGTCGAGAAAGAATGATAGGAAAAATAAGATCAGAAGAAGCAAATATGAAAGTAAGTAAAGCATTAACAGGTCGTATTCTCAGTCAAAGTACAAGAGAAAAATTTCGTTTAGCTCAAATTGGAAAACGTAAAAGTGAATCAACGAAACAAAAGATAAGTGACTCTTTAAAATGTTTATACGAAGAAAGAAGACAACAACAACAACAACAGCAACAACAGCAGCCTAAAGATTTATAAATTGCTATGCATTTTACGATATGATACATTGGATAGAATGCCCCGAATTTGTTCAAAATTTTAAGAACTATACACAAATGTGGACAAAAACACATTCACTACTCTCAACTTCGAACTTATGATATCAATGATGCTCTTTTCATTACAACTGATCATTGTTATATTAACATCTTCAACTATGATCTACTCAAAGAAGCTTTTACCTGGTGATATTGAACCGAATTGGTTAACATTAGGAACCGGTACTTCTTCAACAACAACAACAGCTCAACCTCAAGATCATACAATCACGAACCAAATCAATGATCAACCCACTGAAACTCATTCAAACATGAAAAAGAAACCCAAGGTAATTTGGACTACAGAAAGAAGATTAAAACATTCAAAAAGAATGAGAGAATATCATAAAGAACATAACCTATCTCTTCAAACAAGATTAAAGATGAGCAAATCCGCAACAGGTAGACCAGTAAGTGAAGCTTCTAGACTTAAAATGAGTAAATCACGTCTTGGTAAAACAAGAAGTGAAGAAACGAAGAAAAAAATTCGAGAATCAATCTTACGTCATGTAGCAAATCAAAAGGCAATTAAGAAAAATCAATAAAAGATTGGCATTGGCAAATTCATACAGTACAGATCAAGTCAGTTGCAATATTATAACACATACTGTACATACATATATCTATTGAGACCTTTTCGTATTAGCAAATCCATTTCTAAAAGCATTCGTTTCTGGTGGGGTGATTGTACCACCTAAATAAGCTTCATCAGCTCGTAAACCACGTTTATGAACTTGCGCAACAGGTGTTATGATATCCTCCACTGCCAATTCATCTGCCGCTCTACCGTAATCGTTCAAATTTTGTAATGCAATTGAATCAGCCAATGAAGGTGTGCCAAGTGGTGAACCTCTTCCGCTTGGTGTGTGAGTAGGAGGTGTATGCGTGCGATGTAAGGCTGCTCTGGAAGAAGAAGCTGATAAAGATCGATCATTGCTTGCACCTTCTCGTGATGCTGCAATCTTGCCTACCACTCCTACATTTCGCAATGTGAACAAGACCAAGACTAGAGACAATAAAGTGAATGCAACACATAACCATCCAGCAGCTCGATAACCTGCTAATCGTGCTTCTTTGTAAGCTTCTGGCGTTGTGGTAGAATGTTCGCGGGTATACTTGTCCGTCACAAAGGTAGTAATTGAAGTACTTGCAGCCAATCCGATAGAAGTAGCCAAACGAGTGGTCACATTAAATAAACTTCCTGCCAAAGCAGCTCTCCTTGGACCGACTGTATAACATGCGAATAATTGTGCAGCAGGATAGAAAATATCCGTAAAGACGATCAAAAACATCACCCATAACATTCCTTTTCCGTATCCAGCATTCGGATCCATAAAGATGAAAATTAAAGAAGATCCCACACTTCCGGCTAATCCAAACAGGATAAGCCAAAATGCACTGACTTTATCTACCAAATATCCTCCCAGAATGTTCATTGCCAATCCTACACCGATCATTGGCAAGAAGCGAATAGAAGTAGTTAATGGTGCAAGTTCTTGTACTTCTTGGAAGTATAGGGTGCAGTAGTATGTCAATGTGTTGAACGATAACCAAGAGAAAAAGATTGTTGCCAATAAAGCTGAGAAACAAGGTGCAGACCAAATGCTAGGCGGGATAAGTGGAGCACGTAAAGCAGGCTCGATACGTTGTTGCCTTTCATTTGTGCTTCCTACAGAAGAAGATGTTTGACGTTGCACTTGCAATTCCCACAAAAAGAAACTTAACATGAGAGATGCACCAATTGGAACCATGGAAATGACAGGTACGCTTGCCCAACCTTTCTTTTCTGTTCCTGAAAATGCAATACCCAAGGTGAACATGACCATACCTGAAGTGCACAGAATTGCGCCAAACCAATCGAATGCTTTGAGAGGTGCAGCACGTCTGATTTCATCTGGGCCACTTCCATCGCGTCTTCCATTCAGGATTGCCAAATCTTCTCTTCCTTGTGCTCCTCGTTGTACAATGACGATGCGCTCACCATCTAAAGGTAGACAACACCACGCTGCAAATCCAAATACTGCTGCCGCAACAGCATTTATGACATACAGCACAAAGAATTGACTTCCGAAAACACCTCCTAAAAGCAGTCCAATAATGAATCCAACCGGTTGACCAGCACCCAAAGCAGCGAATGCACCATTCTTGAATTTTCCATCGGGTAAAGATTCACCAATAATTCCTGTTCCTGCCGGTGCCAAAAGAGCAGCTCCGAAGCCCAGAACACCAGACATGGCAATAAAAGGTGTACTTTGTCGAATAAATGCTAAAGCGATGGAAAAAATCATCATCCAAGCAATACCACTTAAAAACATTGCACGACGTCCAAATGAATCTGCCAAACCACCACTGATGAGTAAAAAAGCACCATTGACTAAAGATAAAACTGTCATTGGCCAACTCCATTCTGAAGGTGAAAGTCCAACTTGTGCACCTATAGAAGGAAGTGCAACTGTCAAAGCACCATTAAGGTAAGAAGGTAAAACAGTTGCACCTGCCACGCTCAATACTACGAACCATGGTCGTAATCTCAAACTTGGTTGTAGGAAGAAGGGTGGTTTTGTTTGAATTGCCATGTACACAAAAGTGTTTTGAAAAAGAAAAGATTATGATGGTAAAAGAGTGAGAAATGTATGAATTTAATTTTAATCTTTCTTTATCAGTTAATTTAGCCGTGGTCTTTATCAATCTTCTGAACCCAACGCGTTACGCTGTATCGCCCCCGCGCCTCATGATTTAAGAAGACTCAGCCACAAAATTTACTGTTAAAGTCGGGTGGTGTGCCGCGGTCTGAATACCGATGACACCACTCAATCAAAGATGAGAACATTTGTGTACCTGCTGGGTAGGTTAATAAAAAATGCATAGACCCCATGACCGCGTGTAAAGAAAAGCTTATTATTCTATAACGCGGGGAGGACTGTTTTTGTGCCTGTTCTAGTAGCGGATTCCCAATTTAAAGAAACGTCTATTCGCATGGACCAAGTTGACCAAATCATCATTTCGAATCTCCTTCTCCTGAACGATCAACTGGATACAAAATGACTCACATCAATCCTGATGAACATCAAGCAAGACGTCCAGTTTTAACACCAAAGCGTGCTATTGAAGCTCACAGTTTGGGAGGATTAGCTACAAATCCGTCTGGAACGCATGCAATCGTTGGTGTGAAAAGATACAGCTTTGAAAAGAAGGAAACGGAAAAGAAATTGTTGCTGATTGAAATCCCATCAGGATCATCCGTCAAAACATATTCACCGACTGACGAATCCAATCATGCAATTTTGACTACAAAAGCAAGTGAGGGATATTGGTTGTCCGATACGGAAGTGTTGTACTTGAGTGATAAAACACTTTATATCAAATCTATCGATCAAGCTATCAAGTCACATGCACATTCTCACAAGGAAGAAAAGCACGGAAAGTTTGTTGGTATATTTCCCGCTTCAGTTGGTGATATTAAATTAGCACCTAACAGCAAAGATGGCCATGCCACTCTTACCTTTTCTGCTCAAGTATATGCAGACGGTGACTTAACCTGCGTTACTGAACATGAACAAAGTGAAGAAGTTAAAGAGTGGGATGATGTGAAAGTATACGATAGCTTAATGATACGTCATTGGGATACTTGGCTTTATCCTGGAAAGAGAAGTCAGCTTTTCTCAGTAGATCTGACCAGACATGGAGGTTCAAATGGCGCTCATTGGTCGCTTTCTGATACTTTGCACAAGCCACATTGGTCATTCGCAAGTCCTTTCCGTAATTTGCTCAACAACACAAAACTGGAATCACCGGTTGCTCCTTTCGGTGATGCAAGTGACTATGCAGTCAGTGAAACCCATGTTGCATTCACTGCTCGTGATCCTGATGTTTCAGCTGCCATTACGACAAAACACAATATCTACATTGTTCCTCTCGATGGCAGTGAACCACCAAAGGTGATCAATGCCGGTGATCATGGTGCATCATCATCTCCCGACTTTTCTCCCAAAGGAAATCATTTGGTTTGGTTGCAAATGTACGATAAACGCTATGAGGCAGATCGCAATCGTATCACAGTTGCACACGTTTCAACAGGCACAATCGCCACAATCTTACCCGATTGGCAATTGTCACCAGGTACCATCAAATTTTCCCGAGATGGAAAAAGTCTAGTGGGAACTGTCGAGAATCAAGCACAAAAACGTCTATTCACAGTAGAATTGCACCGAGGTGGCGGTGAGGATGGCGACAAATTGACAAATATTGACAATCATGAGGTAGCTTGGCAGACGGAGGAGGGTGCGGTGGGCAGTGTTGCACGCACTGCCCATGCAGATGAATGGCTGGTCTCCGCATCAACTCTTCGAGGTCCAGCAGAAGTCTATCTTCTCTCCCAAAAGATCCAGAATCAAGCCAATCTTTTGCAATCCCGTGCTTTGCCTTTGACCAAATTTGGTCAATCCAAGTCCAGTTCTTTACTCAATGTTGACTTTGGCACAGAAGCTGAGCATTTCACTTACTCTGGTGCAAATGGTCGTGATGCATATGCTTGGCTCGTCAAGCCTCCCGGTTACGATGAAAATGCTAAAGGTCAATATCCCCTAGCAGTACTTGTACATGGAGGACCAGAAGGTGCCTGGGTAAATTCATGGAGTGCACGTTGGAATCAGTTGGTATTCGCTGCTCAAGGATTTGTTGTTGTTGCCTTCAATCCTGCAGGAAGTACAGGGTATGGACAAGCATACCAAGAAGAAATCTTGGGACAACTTGGTGGTAGTCCATTGCAAGATATTCAATTGGGAACAAAGTATGTACTTGATAAAGTCTCTACTTTGGATAAGTCTCGAGTGGTGGCTGCAGGTGCATCGTATGGTGGATTTATGATGAATTGGATTCAAGGTCATAATGAAGATAAATTGTTCAAAGGTTTGGTTTGTCATGATGGTATCTTTAGTATCCAAGGCATGTATTATGCCACTGAAGAACTTTATTTCCCTGAACATGAAGCAGGTGGTCCTCTTTACGATCCAAGTGTTCGCGAGAAATTCTTACAATGGTCTCCCGAACGATTTGCCGATAAATGGGAAACGCCAATGTTGGTCATTCATGGTGGAAAAGATTATCGTTTGACAGATAGTGAAGGTATCTCTGCGTTTACGTTATTACAAAGACGTGGTATTGATAGTCGATTCGTTTATTTCCCAAAAGAGAATCATTGGGTAATAAATCCAAAGAATTCTCTAAAATGGCATCAAGAGGTTTTGGGATGGTTGAAAAAATATAGCAAGACTGGAACGGACGAGTTACGTCATACGGTATGAGAATTGAACAATTATTTTTATCCATCTGTAGAGGAGGAGTGAGGAATATGTACATAAAAATAATTGATTTAAATATATTTGGATGAGAGCACATCATGTTTCAGCTCTAAATAGTATGCTGACCGTAGATCAAAATTTTTGAAATTTCATTCATCCCCCGCTGATCTCAAGCCTAACAAACAGAATAATGAATGGCTGCCGTCTTTGCTGGCTGTGCCGGTGCATGCACTTTAGCTGCACTGCTCATATGCCGGCGCGTTGTGTATATTCTAGCACAGTGCACAGGCGTTATCTCCATCCAACACTCTTACCTTCATCTCTTCCAAATCTCCCTCCAGAGTAGACTGCTATCGTCCTCTGATCCATAAAAAAATGGCCGCTCAAATTCATCAATTATCACTTTCACCTTTGACTGCACATGCATTCAATGCTGATCGTAGTCAAGTTGCCGTTTCACCAAACACGAATGAAGTTCACATTTACTCCACTTCAGGTACCGGATGGGTATTACAACATACTTTAACCGAACATGATAAACTTGTCACTTCTATCGATTGGGCTCCTCGTAGTAATAGATTAGTAACTTGCAGTCAAGATCGTAATGCATATGTTTGGCAATTAGGTCAAGATTCAACAACAGGTCGTGAAGTTTGGAAACCAACTTTAGTCTTGTTACGTTTGAACAGGGCTGCTACTTTTGTTCGTTGGAGTCCAAATGAAGATAAATTTGCTGTTGCAAGTGGTGCTCGTTTGATTTCCGTTTGTTCTTTTGAATCAGATAACGATTGGTGGGTTGCAAAGCATATCAAACGTCCTTTACGTTCTACTGTTTTATCACTTGATTGGCATCCAAATAATGTTTTATTGGCTGCAGGTTCAGCAGATATGCGTGCTCGTGTATTCTCTGCTTTCATTAAAGGAGTTGATGATCGTCCACCACCAAGTGTTTGGGGAGAACGTTTACCGTTTGGTACAATTTGTGGTGAATTCAAGACACCCGCTTCAGGTTGGGTACATGGTGTAGCTTTCAGTCCAAGTGGTGATTCTTTGGCTTTTGTCGGTCATGATTCTTCATTGACAGTTGCTTATCCATCCGGGCCTGATCAGCCACCACATGCAATTCACGTTTTACGATCTCCCACTTTGCCATATATAGCCCTTCAATGGGTTGCCGAAGGATCTCTCGTTGCTGCCGGACATGATTGTCAACCTGTTTTATTTACCGGAGATGTGACGAATGGATGGAAATTGGCCAAATCACTCGATGCAGGCGGTGCAGTTGCTGGAAAAGCTGCTCCTCCACCACCTCCACCAAAGCCAGCAGGAGTGAATAGCGGTGCAAGTTCAGTAGGCAAACTTAAAAGTGAAGCATTCAATACTTTCCGTAGTGCGGATTCTCGTGGTTCATCAACTTCAGTTTCTGCTTTGAATTCAGCTGCAACAGGTTCCGGAAGTGCAGGATCATTAGCAGGTGCTTTAGGAGCTGTAGCAGGATCAGGTGTTGGTGCAGATGGTGAAATTCATTCGAGTCATATTAATTCAATCACTTCTGTTCGTTCATTTTCAGCAGATTCACCTGCTAATGTTACTGCAATCAGTACAAGTGGTGTTGATGGAAGATTGTGCATCTTTAATGTGAATGCAGGAACGAGTGCTATGAATGCATTACAAAAAGGTGTTGCAAGTATTCGTGTAGCTTAAATGAATTTTATAAGAATGAAATGTGAAACTTTTATTATCACCATCACCTGTATGTACAGAAAATATGTTGAAGTTTACGTGGAGTGTGATAATCGCGCTCGAGCCAAGCTAAGCGCATTTAACGAGTATGATTGAGAATGAATGCAAACTCACTTTTTGTGATAAACAATCATGTTCACAAAAAAATGTCATCAGTAGAAGAGACAGTGGATGGAAATCAAGTAGCAGGGCCATCATTCAAGCGATCTAATAATGCTCTCACACGAGAAGATTTGAAGACGAAATCATTGCAATTGAATGGATATGGAGATGGAGAATCGAGAAGAAAGGCTTGGCTACAGCTGTTAGATTTGGAAGATGTTGAGAAGAGGCTTCCAAGTTATACACAAGCACCATCTCCTTCAAGAGCAACAGCACCCGAAGAAGAGGTTTCATATGGATTAAATGTCAGTATACCACTCGATAATGAAGGTTGGCAGATTGCATCTCATCATCTTCCCAACGGATCATATGATGAAGACACAAAGACAGCTGGCAATTCTCAAACAGAAAAACAGTCTGACGAAGACGAATGGAGTGTAGCTACGAGTAAGAGAACAAGAAGAAGAAGACGTCAAGCAGAAGTAGAGGAAAGTGAATTAATGACAACAAATGGATCTCAAACAACAATTAGTCAAAGTGGAACAGCAACAACTACACCTGAACTAATCTCTCGTGAGACTAGTGTGACGGGATTGCCAAGAATTGATCATAACGATAAAGAGGGAAAGACGGAAATTAATTCAGAAACAGCAAGACAAGCTTTGAAAGCTGAACGAAAAGCACGAAAACGTCTAAAAAGAAAAGGCGGACATGAGTCAATAAGTGATATTGGTACAAGGGATAATGAAGTGCAAGAATACGATATGAGCTCGTCAATTGTACATGTCAATCGAGATCCAAGTTTGGATAGAAATGACGATGTCAAGAAACACAAAGATGAAGGTCAAGTTGCTCTAGACATTCGGAGAAGCTTTATTGGATTTGGAGATATACCTTTGCGTGCCATAAGACGAAAGGAGCTGAGCGCGGTCATCGTTGGTGTATTGCGAAGATATCCTTCTTTGAATTATTATCAAGGATATCATGATGTGATTAGCGTTCTACTTTGTGTAATGGTACCACATCCCGAGTCCAAGGACGAAATTCAGCCAGCAGATCAAGATGCTTTGGAAGCAGTGGTGGATGTTGCTTGTCGATTGAGCTTGCACTTTCTTCGAGATGCAATGACGGAAAATATGACGCCAACTTTAGGTCATTTGAAAGTATTGCGGGATATATTGCGTCAAAGTAGCTCTCAAGAAGGCAATAAGGATCTAGCAAAGAAAATTGAGCAAGCTGCACCATTGCCTTACTTTGCTTTACCTTGGCTGTTGTCTGTGTTTGCTCATGAATTGGATATCTCGCTTGCTCAACTGGTGTTCGATTACGTTCTCGTTTGTGGACCGGCAAGTGTATTGTATCTCTCTGCTGCTCTCATTGACCAGTATCAAGGGGAAATTGATGCGCCAGATGCAGCTGAAATGCATCATGTTCTTTCACAATTGCCGACGTTTATCAATGTGTCCAATCTACCATCAATTTTGGGAAAAGCGGACAGATTGGCTGAAAGTGCACCTGTTTTGCACTCTGCATCGGATTCCAACTATGCAATTGGCCAAGGTGTGATGGGAAAAAGTAGTGTTCTATACACTTGGTCTTCTCTATCTTTTACGGAAGAGAATACGAGCATTGATTGGGAAAGTGCTGATCAAATTGCTGATACAATTTTGCATGGTGATAGCAAGGAAATTGTGGTAAACGCATTACCCACTCCTCCTTCTTCTGAAGTAGATGATGAAGATTATGGAGGAAATGCAGAATCGCACATTAAAAATGATAAAGCACTAGTTTCATATAAATGGTGGCGTAAAGGTAAACCGCGATCTCATACCGACAAACGAAAACAAGTTTTATCAAACAATACGGCCATTTTAGCATGGGTGGGTGCATTTGGAGCTATGAGTGCAGCAGCTTTCATCATCTTGTA
The DNA here is from genome assembly GCA_001600355.1 of Meira nashicola. Classification (NCBI taxonomy): domain Eukaryota; kingdom Fungi; phylum Basidiomycota; class Exobasidiomycetes; order Exobasidiales; family Brachybasidiaceae; genus Meira; species Meira nashicola. The sequence goes on along the minus strand of BCJU01000002.1, from coordinate 79,005 downwards.
TGGAGGTAGCGGAAGTCATTCTTCTTTTCCTCTAAGCAATTCAGGTGGTATGGGAAGTGCTTTTCCTGTCGGTTTACGAGTAGCCGAACCTTTTCGTGTGCTATTGCGAAATGCACTTCATCATTGATTTGATACCCGGTTAAATATATATACCATGTACAACTACTAAGCAGAATTTGGAAATGAAATTCATCTTGATTGTCTCAAACGCACACAGACACAATACAGGTTACACTGGTTGCATTTTTTATGGCAAAAAGAGAACAAACGGTTACAATTCATCCTTGATATGAACATGCGCAGGTGCTCTTTCTGCATCAAGAGGTAAACAAACTGCAGGCGTAGAAACTTTTGCTTCATAAATACACTTTTCTCCTTCAAAAACGTCCAAAAGTGCATTTTCAGGCGCACAAACGAAATCGACAATCAAACTTCTATCAGGTCCATTCCAACATCTTTGTCCATTTTCGTAAATCTGTCTCAGGTAAAAATCGGGTTGATCGGATTGAATGGAGGGGTCTTTCGGTGCAAATCTTCCCCATCTGCCCAAACTTACATCTCCATGTCCGCGTGTTGGCTTTTGAGTTGCATTCTTGAAGAAACAGAACTCATAAATGTATTCTCCCATATCCCTGCTCACACAAACATTTTCTAGCGCTTTGAATTCACCTTCTTGTCCCCATTTTTCAGGCGAGCGGGATAAATCGTTACGCTTCTTTGTCAAATCTCCTTGAACATCGCGTAAATTTTGTTCGGCGGTCTTGTGTGCGGATCTGGCAGCTAAAACATTTTCTGCTTCTCCTTCACTTGATGAATCTCCTGACCTTCTCGTCTTGCTTCTTTTGACTTCTGCAATTATGTTTGCTTTCAACAATAAATCCAAGAATGTATCAACACCTGCTTCAAAGTATGGCACGATTGCATCAGGTAGATACTCGTGAATGCGGAAAAGAATTCCAGATTCATCCGATCTTCCATGGCCTTTGTATTGATCATCTTCCATCATCGAAAGTGGATCACGCTCAATCATATCTTCTATCTTACTTGAAGAATATTCTGCATCATCCTGCTTTAATTCGTTCAACGTTTTTGGTTCTTCGTCATCTATTGAAACTTGATTTGCTTTTGAGGCTGAGCTTTCTTCTCCATCTTTTCCATCAGCATCTTCATCATCGTCACCCCTTCTCCATGATCTATATGCCATCACAGCACCCTTTACTGCCATATCTTGGTAATTAGGATTGTATCCTTTTGCAAGATCGTCCAAAAGATCAGTCAATCTCTCTAGTTCTATTTGAAGTGCCTTTTGTCGGTTGGTTAAGATTCTCAAAGCGCTTTGATGAGATTTGAGTGTTTGATAAAGTGGACTCGCTTTCTTTCTTTCGATCACATGTTGATCCATCTGTTCGGCAGCATCCAAGGCATCCTTGGCTCTTTGTTCACGTTCGCGTGCTACTTCAACTTCCACTTCTAATCTTGCTACATCGGCTGTTAAAGATTCTAGAGCTTTTGATCGGTCATGTATGTACTTTTCACGAATCTTTGATCCGGCTCTTCTGATGTTTTCGGATTCTTGTTTTGCTTTTCTATATTGCTTTCCAATCTTTTCACATACGTTTGGACAATGAATTTTTCCATCATACTCATCTGATCCATCACAACATTCTGGATCGCAAATTCCATCATTAACTCTACTAGAAAGAATTTTTCCAGGAATATGTCCAACGTTTGTACAATGAAAGCTTGAATTTGCACAAGCCGAAGTTCCAGGTTCATCACTTCCATCTTTGCAATCGCAATAATCATCATTGATTGAAGATGCAGCAATTTCTTCACCAGAATCGAGACATTTCCATGTTCCTTTTCCTGATTTTGCTGCAGCGTATAGATGGGCGTCTTGTATGGGGAAATCAGTGTCAGCATGTTTAATCATTATTTATCTGCATATATTCAAACCTACCTTTTGGAGAAACACCGCGGATATCAGCATGAACGCCATCAAAAGCTTGCAACGATAGTGCCGTCCAAACGAGGGCCAATAGAGGCCCCCGTGCGAATCTCATTTTAGTTTGATGATGATGAGAGTGTAATGATTGATTGAGAAGTAGTATTACAAAATTTAAACGTTTCATGCATCATGAATACAATGCACAAGTGTTACACTTTAAGTGTGTGTGCTATTTTGCCTGAATGTCTGCCAGCACTGAGCGACGTTGGCCCTAAAGGTTGCTCTCACTTTCACGTGGCTTTCTTTTTGTGAGTGCTTTCAATGCGTGCTTTATACGCGTTTACGCGTTTGTACTTTAATGATACGAATAATTAGACAAACCTGAGCGTGATGACAGATAAGCAGATAAGAATATGTGAAGATCATAGAGCATCATTTGTGGGGAAGGATGATGCACTGTAACTAATTGCACACTCTGACGTGTATCTACATAATTATCATAATCCTTTAGATAGAATAGGAATTTAATTTCCGTTTTCATTAATAACACTTTAAATCATTTTATGTTTGTCAAATTAACATTCCGAATAATTATTTTTAGCTAAATATTTATCACTTAATTCATGGTCAATCATACTTGATCTCTTTTTTGATACTAAAGCTTATTGATCATGACTTATAGAAAACCTATTCCATCAAAAGTGACGAAAACACGTGCACATTTTATTAGTCTTGAAGATCGAATGCAGGACCGAGTAATTGTGCATTTTAAATATTCTAAAAAGGAACAAACGTGCATCCAATCAGCCTTATTCCCGCTTCTAAGCAGAGAGATAGAAAGCGATCTGGTTTGCTGCTATTTCTGGTAATAATTAACGCGTACAAGCAAGTCAGCAAGTGCACAGCATTTGTGTATGTGTGTGTTCAAATTGGGCATTTCTTTAAACCGCGTCAAATCCGGCGGCGGTGCGGTACGGTACAGTACAGTATTGCATAAAAATTGATTTCATTTGCAATAAATTGCTCCATAGGCGTATGCCTATACTGCTCCTCTTGAAGAGATTTAGGGCAATTCCGCGAATAAATGAAAAATGCACCTCAAGCCGGAGTTTATTAATATACATATATTTGCATTGTTCTGAATGCGTGCAAATCATTTAATCAATCACTCCACCATCTTCCCAGCCACCTCTTTGCAACTTCCATCGGAGCCACCCTCTTTCCCTTTCCACCGCTCCTAGGAGCATAACATCACTCATCCATTCAAAATGGTTGCCAAATGTCCGGCGGATAATACAGCACAGGTGGAGCAAGACGAATTTTTCGATTTTTCATATTTTGATCCACATAAGATTGGTTGGTTGATATGCGGTTGTGCGGCAGCAGTAACATGTTTACTATCTTTGATCACAATCATCGGTCATGCAAGAAATTATAATAAACCACTCGAACAAAGGCAAATCATTCGAGTCTTATTATTTCCTCCAGTTTATGCAGTCGTTAGCTTTTTCAGTTATCGATTCTTTCGTTATTATGAATATTGGGATTTAGGTGAAGCGGCTTATGAAGCTTTTGCAATTGCTGCTTTCTTGATGTTGATGTTACAATACATCGGTACAAGCGTTCAAGAACAAAAAGCAACATTTGCTCACAAGAACAAAAAGCCTTTGCCTTTACCTTTTTGTTGTTGGAGGTATAGACCTAGTAAAGCTTACTTTCTCGTTTTACTGAAATGGTCAGTAGTGCAATATTGCATCATTCGTCCAGCAATCAGTATAGCAGGAATTGTGACAGAATATTACGAGGTCTATTGTCCATCTTCTTTAAGCTACAAATACGCATACGTATATTTAACAAGTATCGATTTTGCTGCAATCAGTATCGCTTTGTACGGATTGATCGTATTGTATACTCTTGTCAAGGATGATCTGAAAGGTAGAAGACCATTGGCGAAATTTGCAACGATTAAGCTAGGAATCTTTTTGATCTTCTATCAAGGTTTCATCTTTTCACTTTTGGCAAGTCATGGTGCTTTACATGCAACTCAATATTGGACTACAACCAACATCGCAGATGGTCTAAACGCTCTTTGTACATCTTTAGAAATGGTGTTGATTTCAGCGATGCAAATGTGGGCATTCTTTTGGGGTGAATATTACATCGACAGGTTGAGAGAACCGACCGGAAAAGCAAACAAGAATGGAAAGACGAACGTCTTTCTTTCCATTTTGCATGCATTAAACTTTACTGATATTTTGGTCGAATTATGGTACGAGATTGTGTTTTTGTTTGATCGGATACGAGGAAAAGAATATACAAGAAGGGATGCCAGGTTGGATTTCGTTCAAGCATTTGGCGCTGAAAATGACGATGATGAAGATCTAGGCAAACCTTCTTCTACTGGATTGGAACTTAGTCAAGCTGCTCATCAGGGACAACAACATCCTGTATCAACGGGAGACGGAACATTGATAAACAGAAACGAGAATCCCTACGGAACGGGAAAAGAGTATAGTAAAGCACATCATATGACCGAATATGATGATTCGATGCGAAGTTCAAATGGACTTTTGCGCAATAATGCCCCGAATCAAGGTACACATGAATATTCGGAGCAATACGGCCATGAACGTAATCAAAGCGGATCTACTGGTCAAGGATATCCTAATTATATGCCTGCTTACGGTACACAAGCAGGATATCAAACATACACTGGAAATGGAGAGAGTGGTAGATTACAAGTTGATGAGACAGATCATGGGGCACATGCAAGACCGAGAAGCTGGGAACCTCAGGCGTTTTGATAATCTAATGTACATGTACATATCTATATACCATCCCACAAAAACGGAATTAAAATGCATTTGCTGTGTTTTAAAAAGTGATTGGCTTTCAGATTTTGTGACGTCTTTTTCGCGTGGGTAAAGGGCAAAGATGGATGCCCCTACTGTGGGGACCCGAGAATTGATATAAAAAGAGGATGATTTGAATTTATTCCGCTCCCATTTCAACTAACATTATCTTTCTTTGGATTGGAAAAGATGAAATTTACAGCAAGTCTTAATTTGCTTCTCTTGGCCTTGTTTTACTCTATTCAATTATGCATTGCAGAAAGAAGTGGCGGGGTAGTATCTTTACGAATCAAAAAAGAGCACCTCAGTCCTGTGAAAGAACAACATGAGCATGAACATGACATTGAACTTAGTCCAGAAGCAAAAGCGGCTATTCATAAAGCTAATCAACCACGAAAACATACACCAAATCGAGAAAAGATTCCGCAAAAAAGAGTAGAAGAATATGATTATCATAAAAATGAAGTACATAAAGCAACAAATAATATGCATTTAAGTGATCGTGCATTAAAGGTTGCAAGAGAAAATTTTACAGGTGAAAGAAGAAAAGAAAATGAAGAAAGAATATATAATGCACGTAAAAAGTTACATGAACGTGTTTTCTTTTATGGAAATGCAGCTGATGTAATTTTGAGAGATGCTACAAAAAAGTCGGGGCAACAACAGCAACCACAGCAACAACATCGCCATTGAGAGCCGCATCTTTATTCGATCTTGACATATATACATATTTAGTGTTTTTGTTTAATGAAATTTATAACTTCAGTAATATACCGTTAAGCTGTGTTCGGGACGTTGTAGCCAAGCTGTGGACATAAGTGGCTGTCAAAAACAATACTCAAAAGCAATGTAAGCCCCGCTAAAACGTCAATTAGGAATTCAACGGAAAGATATAAAAGATGATAAATGTTTGCAATACCATACCCCAATCCATCAAATCATTTCATCGTGATGTTACATCTTAAAAATTTGTTAGCATTTGCCATTTTGGTTATTTGGTCTATCTTTTTGGAATCAGTTCAATGTGTTGTATCAAAACAACAACAAGAAGCTTCCTCTTCTACAACAAAGTTAATTCCAACTGCCTTACAACCAAACAGTCCAAAGAAAAAAAATGAATTTAAAGAACCATTACCTCGTGCATTCGATAGAAGTTCTTCTTTACAGCATAATTATGCACCTAAATCAGAACATATTGATGTATTCATGCAACCTCATATGACTGATCATGAACAAAAATTAGCAATTTCTGCTCGTCAACCACGTTCAGAAACACCAACAAAGTCACGTTTGCCTATTCATCGTCAAGAATCATATAAAGAAGCAAAACAATTAGAACATGAACATAATGGAATTGCAAAGATTTATCAACATGGAAGTAAACAAGGCGAAAATTCAATCAAAGATAAACAAATAATGGATTTGTTTGGTGAACAAGAAAGTATTCGTGCTAAAAGTTTTGCCAGAAAAGCAAAAGCAATTGCTGATAATCCAAACGGTCCAAAAACTAAATGCCCAAAAGGTTCAGGCGACACAAGTTGGTTGAAGAGTAAAGGTCAAGGTCATTCTGCCAAGGCTGCATAATCAACTTCATTCTTTGGTTTTATTTTGATTTTTAACCGTGATAATATACGCCCCTGAACTCGTTCTGCTCAGCATTTGTACAGCCATTATCCCCGTTTGCCTTGGCAGTGTTACTTTTCATAGCCCCCTTTTAATCATATAATCTTTTAAAACTTGGCTGTGCACTAAAGGAAAGACATATAAGAAGGTCTTTTCTTCAAAAATATTTACTCAAACTTTCCATCAAAATCCACTCTACAATGAATCGTGTTTGGATTGTTTTAAGTGTTCTCTTTTTGAGCCTCTTTGTTGGCGCAATGGAAAATAAAAGCGGACAAACAAGTACCAGCAAGGAAGTAACTCATCAAGTTCAAGGTAAATTGGTACGTAATTTATCTTTAGAAAAACAACCTACTCATAAAAATCATCAATCACGCGAACAAAGTCCAACTCGTGAAAGGGTTGCACTTCATAGACAAGATTCTTATGATAAACTGAAAAATGCTCAACATGACTTTAATAGGTTAGCAAAGATGAGTACACAACAAGCGAGTCATTCACTTACGCCTGCTGCACATAAGGCTAAACTTCAACTTGGTGCAAGTCATGCAGAACAAGCAGCTGATTTTGCAGGTAAAAAAGCAAAAGAAATAGCTGATAATCCAAACACTCCAAGTACAAGTCACTTATTGAAAGGGTGGTAGCAAAGCAAGTCTAGATCTGACCTGGGATTCTGATTTGTTTTGCCTTTTTTTATGATTTCTCTATACTATTCCTTGTATATACGCCTCTGTCTAACACATGTACATAGTCATATTCGAATTTCTTAAAAATTTATTCTATATTCACTTGAAAGATTGTTGACCAATCAGATTGTTCGGTTATGATCCTTAAGCTGTGCTCTGATCCTCAAGCAAGACAGCAAGTACCGCTATGAAGTCATACCTTATCTTGTAATTCGGCTGTGAAATCTTGACGCCCATGTCTTATCCAAACAAAAAGTATATAAGATGCCCTTGTCTTCCAAAATGTGCACCCATCTTCTTCCTCTAAAAACACACTATCATGATTCTTTTTTCTACTGTATTGATTTTATACTTTTTGAGCTTAATTACGGTTGAGGTAAAATGTGCAAGCGGTCAAACAAGCTCAAGTAGGGAAGTACACCATCAGCCAACTTTTAAAGATCAAGTACCAAGAGCATTATATCGAAATCCTTCTTTACAGCATCATTATGCAAGTACTGATTATAAATTAAATGAAGTAGAAAGAGTTTAATCAACTGATAAAAAGCAAACTTTAATTCATAAATATCTTGAACCACGAGAACAAACTCCAACTCGTCAACGTGTTGCAATTCATAGACAAAAGTCATATGAAAATATGAAAAAAGCTGAACATGAACTTAATGCATTAGCGGATATAAGTGTTCATGAAGCAAAAAGTTCATTTTGGCCTACAGAACATAAAGCTTTTCTTCAAATTGGATCAGGTGGGGTAAGACATTCAGCTAAATTTGCAGGTAAAAAAGCAAAACAAATAGCAGATAATCCCAATAGTCCAAGTACAAGTCATTTGGTGAAACATTGGGAAGAGAGCAAAAATAAATCTGAGCTGGGAATCTGATTATAAATTTGTCCATAATAATCTTTGTATCGATCATGAGCCAATATTGTTGTTCAAGTATATATTTGCCTAATCCATCTTTCACACATTGATATCTGCATTGCTTGTTGAAGGGAAGTAATTGCCTCTCAACAATATAATTCGCACACATCCAAATCTTGACACTTCAAGTTTGCGAATAAACGTGTGTAAAATTCTCAATTCATTATCATAGGTTAAAACACTTCTCTAGACTGTTTGGTTGTAATGCTGTCAGAGTAAATTTGTAGAAGATGAAGCATCTTGCTGTTTCAATACAATTTATTAAACTGATTCCAAAAAGACAAAGCGATCCAAAATAATAAACCCTAATAAACGATTAATAGCCAACATTACGATAAATTGATTTTATGAATAGAGATGTGTGATTGATTAATAGTTAAGCGTGCTCTGACGGTTGCATACAAATTCAAATTCAGAAGAATATTGCAATTCTATCCTGTTCAATTTCTTCACGCTAAAATCGAGCTAAACAAAAAAAGGCGCCGATCAATTGCCGTCGATTGACCTGCTGGGACAAAGTGCACACAACTTGGATATATGCACTGTATGCTTCTTCTCCACCTGAGATTGTGTGTGTACCGTGCATGATTCTATTGATAGAAGCAAATTCTCCACTTCTTTTTCATTCTTTCTTCCTTTCTTCCATATCATATATACATACTCGCATACACAATGGCACCAAAAGGATTAGCAATCATTATCGGAGCAGGACCAACTTCAGGAGGAGGAATTGCACGTTATCTAGCCAATCAAGGTAATTTAGCTGTTGCAGTGTTAGCACGTAATGCGACAAATTTGAACGGAGTTGTTGAAAAAATTCGATCGACGAATAAAGAAGCGATTGTAGAAGCATTTCCAACAGATACATCAACTACACAACTTCAATCAACATTCAAGAAAATATCTGAACATTCTTCTTTTCAAGGTTTAAAACTTAAATTAGCAATTTATCATATCAAACAAAGCGCAAAAGAACCTTTTTTGGATACGAAACCTGAAGAATTTACAAAGAGTATGGAAACATATGTTACAGGCGCTTTAACATTTGCACAAGAGAGTGTTCGCTTAATGTACTCTCAAAATGGTGGTCAAACATTATTAGCTGATACAAAAGGCGAGAAAAAGGGAACGATTATCTTTACCGTAGGTTTTATTTTTGCATAGCTTAAGGAATGCATAATCTTACTGACATCATTTCACTCTCATACTAGGGCACATTGGGCGCTCTTCGTACGAATGCTGAATATACTTCTTACGGAGCCACACGTTCAGCTGCACGTAGCGTTGCACAAGCCTTAGCAAAAGGTGAATCAAAATATGGCATTCATGCAGTTCATGCTGTTGCCAATGGTCCAATTCGTGATGAAGATTCAGAAGCAACAAGGACGGGTGCAAGTATGAGTGCAGATTCAGTTGCAGCTGAATATTTGCATTTAATGAATCAAAGTCCTTCTTTATGGACACATGAAGTGAGTAAAGAAGATAAATTGAAAAATGATTGATAATTAATTGACCCTTTTCTATCCACTTCTCACAGCTTGATTTACGACCCGCACAAGAGAAGTTTTAAAAAGGGATGTAATTGTAAACGTGATATCTGCGGCCATAGAACCGTGAAAGTACCGCATCCCGTCCGATCTGCGAAGTCAAGCACGGTATCGCCTAGTCAGTACTGCGGTGGGGGACCACGCGGGAATCCTGGGTGCTGCAGTTCTATCTTTTTTTTTGTTAGCTTAAATGTTCTTGAATTGTTCATTAATAGTATACAGTGTAAAGACGTGTGTGCTTTGTTTGAAGAAATTAACGTGAATAAGGTGGTGGAGGTGGACCTGAATGATGATCATTAACAATCGTTTCTGCTTCGGATAAGTGGAGTAAATGCTGTTGAGTATTTCTTCTTGAATCGCCTATCAAAGTTGCTTCTGGATCCATTTCTGATGTTTGTCTTTGATGGCTAGATTGTGCATTATTCTTTTTCACTTTTCGTCTTTTTGGATGTACTCCTCCCATACGTGCAGCACCGTTTGGATAAGAGTGGAAATTTTGTACGCCTCCCATCCTTGCTGATCCATGGGTTGATGTTGCATATGTTAATGGTTTACTGGTGTTGGTACCCATCACGCATTCCCACAAAGATGCAGAGATTGGGGTTTGTTATTGTTTGTTCTCTAACTTGGTTTTTAGGGATGATGGTGTTAATGAAACCAACAAGGACTTACGATTTTGCACAAATGTGGTAAGTATAATATGCAAGATTGTGAATTTGTGATAAGGTGACATTTGAACAATAAAACAAAAAAATACAAGCAAGACTGCTAAAATGCCTTTTCAAAAATTTGCAACGCATGCGACCATAAATCAAAATTACGCTAATAAATTTCCTGCTGCATGAAAGAGGGCACAGAGGCAGTATTACGTCAAACCAGTGAGTGCTTTAACAGAAATTCTCACAGACCATTCATATCAACCAGACGGCCCGAGCTGATGGGTTATGAGAAAGTAGATTGAGGGGCGCTACTGTTTGAAATCGATCGTTTTGTCTTCTTGAATCTTTTGTCTGATCGATTCAAATGTATCATCTTCTTTGATAATATTTTTGGCGAAAAAGCATAACATTTTATGTAATGCATCAACAAAAATATCTTCACCTTTTCCTTTCTTCGGTCCCCAATTTCCATTTCCACGTATTCCGCATGAAAATGATAAACCTTCTTTCCCATCTCGGGTACGCCATCCGTTTGCATCAATCATAATTGCTTCTCCGATTGGTGGATATTGTGTCCAAATGAATCGATCGAATAAAGGATCACTTAACTTTATCAATCCTAAATTCGAAAAACCTAAAGAACTTTTACAAGGTTGAAATTGTTCAGCTTGTCCACCGAAAAATGCTTCCCATGGAGTTGGAGATTGTTTGGTCTTTTTGTGCATATATTCACCAAATCTACCTAAAACATCAGGCATCAAACTCCAGGAACGTGAACGCATTTCTAGTCCTGCTTTGGATGTTACTGTAGGTGTGGATAGGGAGTTAGTGTGATGCAACTTCTGAAACAAATGCATATACTCACAATCAGTTGCAAAAGATCGAGCAATTTGCCATACCTTCATCTCAGCACTCAAATGCAAAGGGAAGGAAAACAAGGAAACATAATTGCCAGCAATCATTCCAAACTTTTTCACATCCCTTTCACCTGCTGCTGAATTAATTTTTACGTGAATTGGAAATTGTTGAATGGTATATTTGAGATGGGTGTATAATGCAAAAATGCAAGCTGTATGAAAGATGGGATGAACTGTTTTGAGATTATGAAGAGAAGCTACCTCTTTCATTCGCTCAAACAAAGCTTTACCAACGCCAACATCTTCACTTCGAACGTCAACGAGACGATAGTGCACAGGTAATTCTGCCACTCTTTGTGCTGGTGTGATTTGATGCGGCCAAACGTGATGGTATCCCAGAAATCTTTGCAGGAATGATGGGAGTATGGGCATTATTCTTGATTTGATCCATGCCCAAGCGGTCCATAACAGTGGTGCTTTGGATCGCATCGTCACGTCACTTGTCAAAGGTAAAGATGATCCTTCTACATCTTCTTCCTTAACAGAAATCAAACTTCCACGTAATTCGTTTGCAGTGGGAAATTGAAGTTCTTTTGATTGAGTCAACAAAACGGACAAGTTCATCATACCTTGACCATCGGCTATGAGATGATGAGAGATGAGAACGACAGCGAAATGTATATGATCACCTTTCTCTTCCGTCACAAGTCTCACTCGCCAAAAAGGAGGTTTTCGTAGATCCTGTAGTGTATGCTTGCCCCATAGCTGAAATTGTTGGAGTAGGTCTTCTGCATCATCTAAGGACAAGTTATCTGTATTCCCTTTTAGTGATTCGATAGGTAACAAGACTTGATCAGGATCGAATTTGGTGGAGTTTGTTGTATGAATTGCCCATGTTGGTCGTAATGCAAATTGATCGGGAACATGAGCGGAAAAGACTGGTATACTTTGCAAGATGAATTCTATTCGATTTCGAAGTCTTGCGTGTAATTCTTTAATTTCTTCTATATTCTTTGCTTTTCCGAATGTGATCGAACATAAGATAGGTGGATGTCCAATATTATGCCTTGCAAGACAATACCTCTCATGTCTGCCCAACAATCGTAATGGGCGATATTCATAGGAAGTCATTTCGTGTTATGGTAGTAAGAATGTCAGAATGTATGCATGCATGCGTGTTTAAAACTCAGCGTGGGGGAGTCATGCGCGAATTACATATAAGATTTGTTATGCATTTCCTTAAAATTACGTATGTACAATGTGATCAAGTGAAGGAAAAGTATGTAGTTAAACCCATTACATTTTGAGGATCGAATTGCTTTTTTAATTGTGCTAATCTTGGAGCATTTTGACGGAAAACTTCTTGAGCTGAAGATCCATCAATTGCATAATTTGGATATAAACCAAATTGATCAACTTGTTGACCTTCTGAATTTGCTAAATCGTTTAAAAGACGAGCAGATTCTAAAGCTGCTTCACGATAAAATTGATCATCTAATGGACTTGACCAAGCGTAATAAATATTTAATGGGATTGGACTATTTGCATGTGGCCAAGCTGCATCAGTATTTATACCATTTGCCCAATCGGATAAAAATGGTTCAACATCATAAGAGATAAAAGTACCAGAACGTAAAGGACGAGAACCCCAAAAAGCAGATTGATTTGCAATTTGCTGTAAAAGCGGTAAAGAATAACGTTTTAATTGAACTGAATGGAATAAACCACGTTGATAAGCAGTCGCATTTGCAGGAGCAGAACGAACTAAATCACTAAAACTTTGTGCTTTCCATCCGTCAGTAAAAGCTTTTGCAGTTGTTGCTGGAGCATTAAAATAGTTCAAAGTTGTACCTGGATCAGGACCATCATAAAATCCAAGTAAAGAAATACCCGGAATACCTGCTATTGTATTAAAAGTTGGAATCGTTTGTGCTTTTGCATCTGTATTTTTATCAGAAAATTCTGAAACGGCTTGAATGATTGCAGGAATTTGATCTTGTGTGTATGTACGTAAACCACCATAAACTTGAGCAGATTGTGGATTGGTCTTTAAACGGAAGTTATAAATAATACCGAATTGATTGCCTCCACCTTTTATTGCCCAGAATAAATCTGGATTTTGACTTGCACTTGCAGTGGCTAAAGTACCATTTGGCAAAACCAGATCAGCTTTAATCAAAGTATCAACAGTTAAGCCGTATTGGTTCGTCTTCCAACTATAACCACCACCACCTGTAATAAATCCACCAACGCCAACACCCGTCACTCTTCCACCAACAATGTTTACACCTGTACCTTCTAAAACTTGATAAACGTTATCCCAAATATTTCCCGATCCAATATCAACGAATTGTTTACTTGAATCGAGTATAACTTGTTGAAAACCTTTCATATCAATTTGAATACCAGTTGTTGTACTAAAACCTTTATTACTTGCATGTCTACCAGATGAAACGGCAAAAGGAATACGTTTTGATCCTATAACTTTTATTGCATTTGAAATTTGTTCTGGTTGATCAGGTAGGAATAAACAAACTGGTGTTTGAACGGTTGAAGAAATATAACGTGAAAGTGTAGAAGAATATTGTGGACTTAAAACGTAAAAGACATTTTTTGATGGCTGTAATGGTTTGCATGCATCTAAAATTGTTTGATTAACGAATCTTTTATTGAGTTCGTTAACGTTATTTGTTAGTTGAAATTCCGATGGTCTAGCGAAAACATAAGAAGAAGAAGGAAGAAGAGTGAAAATTGCAGCTAGAAATGCTCCAAGTGCAAGAAAGATGGAGCGAACCATGTTGGGGGAATAAAGTTTGGTGGTGAAGAGATGGATAGGAACAAAGTAAAAGCTATTTATGGTTTTCTTTTAAGAATATGTACATACGTGTGATCATAGCCCGATTCAATTCCTGAAACTTAGGTATAGTATTCGGCACCAAACATATCACGAAAGAAGTGGGAAGATTTTAAACTTTAAACGAAAAAGCTATTTAGCGTATAAATCATCGTTTGTCGTATGCAGATCACTCGAACGGAATGTCGCGGAAAGAATATAGGGCAGATTGTCAGTCAGTATTAAAAAGAAGAAATTTTATTTTGTGGGCATTCGATCTGACTCGTGAAAAAGGACATCTTCCCGCACAAATGGAGTTACAAAGACTCTAATTTTTTGGTAAGGCGAACACGATTCGAATTGAATTTATTTTATATTTTGCGGGGCCAAACTTGGCTGCATGGATTAAGTATTGTAAGCATGCATACACCCACTCGGCCAAGGCATAATCTCAGTGCGGCTTATTCGAACACAAGTGAAAAGGACGTGTGATTTTTCACACAAACAAATAATTCCCCGGAAAAAAAGAATGGAAACTTACTCCATGGTGATCATAATGAATTCTTTCCGCAAAAATACGATGAAAAATGACGTGCATGCATTTTAGTTTTATAACATCATTCTTGCATGTACATAGTTTATGAGCAACGCGGAGCCGGAAAAGAAATGATGAAATGAAGTCAATATTATTCTAATAATAAAAATCAAAAGCCCTTTTATTTTTTTGAACAACTTTCTCTCTATCATCACAAGGACAATCATGAAATCATTCATTCTTTTATTCATCACTCTTGCTTGTTTATTGCAAACATTCGCTTTACCACCTTCTCGTCGTGATGACGATTGTCATTTAGATGGAGCTGCAAAATACGTTCGTGCAGTTTTAACGCATCGCAAAGATGATGCAGAAACAATTCCAACAACTGAAAATGTTCATAGGATCGAAGGTCCACCCGGATTCTTGGTAACTACTGCATGGGATCGTAAATCACTATTATTATCATCAGTTGCAGGACCACAAGCGATTTTAGGTGGACCATTATATGAAAATAAACAACCGATTTATACCATAATCAATTCAACAACAGTTCAAGCCAATTATACAATCGTTGCAGGTTTATTAAATGGAACTTTACCCCTTACAACGGCAAAGATTGAAGAATATTTCACTTTTCCTTCACCTCAATCTTGTTTGATTAACTTTATTGAAGCCATCTTTTATATAGGCCAAAAATAAAATTTGATCTTCGATCGGCATCTCTACCTAAAAGGGGGAATATCATTGTTCCGAGAACCCTGAAAAAACGAAAGTGGTATAGCTTAACTACGCCAATCAGAAACGCTAATTGTACATACGATTTTCCCGAAATGAAATAGTAGCTATTATCCTTATTTCCAATCCCTGTTCCTCGCTATGTTTACATAGGTATGTAGACTATGTATATTCAAGGAGGTATGTATACTTTATATATGCAGGACACATAAGTACGTGCCCAACGCTGCGCCCACGTAAGGGTTTTATTTCTTTTAGTATAGCGTATAGAACATTCTTCTCCTTCTGGTCTCTGACGCCCAACTGCAGCAAACAAGTTGTATTTTATGCAGGTGCACAATCTCACAGACAAACAATCACGTAGCTGAGAATGAAAGTGTAGAATCTTGTATCGCCGTAAGTGCATAATTACAGACTCGCTTTTTGTCCATATCTAGTTAGCTGTGAATGAAGGCTGAATAATAAAAAAAAAGCGAAATAAAAAAGCCACAGTTTTAGTAAATTACTGTACAGGAGATGTTCATTGCAAAACATATTGATTTATTTTTTTTTCTCTCTCCCCGCACGCGTTTCGATAAATTATACTCTTGTTTTGCCTTGTACTATTCCTTGCAAAAGCTTCCGGATTATTCTCACATGTGTAAAACACAGTCTGGTTCCTTAGTATGTTAGTATCTGTGTACATACATGCACGCATGAATTGCATCATCATCCAAAAAGAACTCCCCCAGTCATGTCTCTCAATCGGGGAAGGGGAGTTTGGCCCGGCTGCATGCATTCCCAGATAACCGGCAAGAAAATCTCTTGAGGCTAGTGCCTGTCAAAAATAAAGTAAAATACTCAAGACGACGATTAAGGGAAACAGCATAGGTGCATTGCATAGATGAATTTTTTTTTGTGTTAAATGCATGGGAAATTATATGCGTCCGATCAAGACAATTCTTTTTTTTAGGATGTTTTCATCATCATAAAAACATTCACCTTTTCCTTGTTTACCCTTTTTCTATTTCTCACTAGTGATACTTAAAGGAGGTCGATCGGGAAAAATGAAGATCGTAACGAGTAATCGACAGAAGCGGTAAGGAAATCAATCGATTTATAAAAGAGAGCATCACAAAAAATAATTCAATTTTTTGTGTTTTGAAGGATTCCCTTTTTTCTTCTTTTTTAACTTGATAATTTGCAAATGTCACACTTTGAACATGGAAACAATCACACAACCGCTATCGCAAGAGATGATCAAAAACTTTTCCCTTCTGGCTTAGCATCTCATTTTGATGATCAAAAACAAAATCCTACAACAATGACCGATCCTAAAACTGAAAGTACAACACCTGCTTCAAGTAGTAGTAATGCAGGTCCAGTACGTACAAAAAGAACAAGAGGACCACGTTCATGCTTGGAATGTAGAAGTGCAAAACAAAGATGTGAACAATTAAACTTTGCCGCTCTCGTTCCAAGTGCATATCCTCAACCACCCCATATGGCATGTAGGCGTTGTCGTGTTTTGCAAATCGCATGCATCGTTCCTGATCAATTACCCAAATCGACAAGATTACGTCTTGAACGTAGTCAAAGTCAATCAAGCAGCATTAGACCGATGGGATCGGGACAATCAATTGAAATGCGTGGAAATTCAACAGATCTTTCTGCATCTTCTTCTCGAGAACATTGGGAGCCGCCATCATTCAAGCAAATGGAAGCAGATTCACAAGTACAAATGCATTCGCAGCTACCTGTAAATGCGCCTGCATTTCAATATCCTACTCAGAAAAGTCCAATGGGAATGTATTCAAATTATGTAGGCAAATCGTTTCCATCTGTTCCTAATGCGACGGGAGATGTGGGATTGGCAGATGATCAACGTGAATCATTTAATGTTTTCGCTCAACAATCAACAATGTATTCACCCGGTTCATCTTCAGCTGGTGGAGAGAATGTCAGACAATCTTCTCATCATAGTAGTGATGATCTGATTGGCTCTTCTCCCAATTCTCAACCTCGACAAAGTTCAACGATTAGGCCTAGATATGAACCTCACGTTTATAATCCGTTACCAGCATTGCATGGAAAGTCTATCGGATCAACTCTTGCAAGTACACCAACATACAAATCACCTGTTTCGCATATGCGATCTGGCGGTCAAAGCACGAATTTGCAAAGGGAAGAATCACCTTCTTCGCATTCGGCTGGTATGGACCAAATTGCAGATTACCCTTGGTTTTATCGAGCAAGAATTTCTTGTCGTCCAACACAAATGCTTGAACATTTGATCGAAGGCAATTCCAGTGGATCAACACCAACACCTGATCCTTCACTAATTCCAACTTTATCTGGCTTACCTAGACTTGAAGATGTGGTCAAACATTTATCAAGCAATCAAATTTGGCTTCCCAATGTAGCCAGAAGGATGGCTCATATTCAAGGCAGCATTCCATTTGTGCCAAACTTTCAATCTTTGTTTGATGAAGTAGAAAAGACGGCTTTTTTGATCGGAGTGGGAATGTATTTGGAAGGCAAGATGTTGGAAGATGATATGAGAATATTAAGAGATCATTTAGCTAATCGATCTGCTCGCTGTCTCGAAAGAGTTCCAGATACAATTTACGATATTTGCGCAATTATAATTGTTGCAAATTATTGTCCGATGATCTTGCCATCTTCGTCATTGGTGGGCGTGATTGCTGGAAATTCGCTGATATCAGTTGCAAAACGAGCAAGTTATCAGCTAGGTCACGCATCTGCACCCGCTCAATTGGCCAGTAATTTGGAATTGCATACTGCCTCGCCTGATCAGGTAACTTTACCTCCTGTTGATTCAACGTTGGTGCAAAATTCTTCTCTGTGGGTTTATCTTTCATTGCAAGAGGATATGTTGGAAATGCTTGATGAACCGATGCCGCCTAGGAAAGGAAGATCTTCCTCAACGAGTGATTTTCCATTTCATTCTAACGTCGGTCATCATCCGCAAGCATCACCTTCTTTTCGATCGATTCAAGATGATTCGCATGGAACGACGGAAGATTGTAGGAATACATTGGAACGATATTGTAGGTTATTGATTGATATTGAAGCACCCGATCCATCCTCTTTTCAACAAGACGAAAGTATTCGACCGCCTCCATCACCACCTGCATTGCGTTGTGCATCAATGTTGATGTTGATTTTTGCTTCTCGTGAAACTGAATCGGTCACGTTGGCAATGCGTGATTTCATTGCACAATTTCAAGATACCGTTCTCATCACACCCGATTCTGCTATTCGATCAAGTTCTCTTCGTCGTTGGACAGATCAAGTGATTGATGCATTAGGCATGAATATGGCCAGAGCTCGTGAAGGTTTGAAAGCACTCTCGAATTTCTTGGGTACTCGTGGAGTGGTGAGTGCGAATCAATTGAAATACTTTGAGCTTTCGTTAGCAGCTTTGGAATTTTCAAGTTTGAGCAAATTGAAGGATAAATTGTATGTGATTGGAAAGACATTTTTTGGAGTTCCAAGAACATCACAAGAATTTTTAGGTGCAATCTTTCAAAGACCGTTGCTTTTAAAGTCCTTTGAACATTCGGGAGTCGTTCGAGCATGTGTTGCAAAACATGTTTTAACGCTGTTTACCACTCTAGCACTGGATTTGCAACCGGCCAGAAGAAGTACAAGATCTACATTGAATGTACCAATTTCAGGTTCAAATAGTGCTGGTTCAGGATCAGGCCCTGCAGCAACGATGATGGGTAGATCATCTTCGCTCTTTTCTGCAGAGACCAAGATTCGAAGTGGTCAAAGCGAACCATTGACACATTGGGGCGCTCTTGCTCATGTGTTTCCGGTAGCGAGATGGTGTGGAATGTTGATTTGTTGTGCAACAGTGTTAGTGGAAGAGCTTGCAGGACGATTTATGGCACAAGAAGCACCTTGGGGTGCAAGTGGAGAATCAAGATTGGAAATTTATCATATGCTTTTACGACAAACGTATGATACTTTGATATTGTTTGAAGAGGATGCAATGATGCGACATCAACCTGTACCTGTACTTGTTGCAGGAGAGGTTGTTTCGGAAGGAGAAAGTACAAATCAAGAATCTGAACAAGCAAGAATTGTACAAGTTACAGTAGATTCATTTGAAAAGACGTTGGCTGCTATTTCTACTTGGCGCAAAAAGGCTTCTGGGGTTGGTCAATATGGTGGTGCATTACGTGCGATTGATCATGTTGGTGCACATGTCAGGCAGCAAAGACAAACACAGTCTCCTTCACAACAACAGCAACCTATTCAACATTCTCCTAGAATATATGATAATAGACTGTCAGATTTGCAAGCACAACAAGCATTACAGCAGCAGCAACAGCAACAACAACAGCAGCAACAACAATTCGCACAAACCAATCGACTCTCTATGCTAAATTCGATAAACCATCAAACGGTTCCTATGGAGAACAATTCTACTCGCACACTACCTCTTTCCTCTTTCTCAAACACCACAATGTTGAATCCTGCACTTCAAAGTGGTTCTGAAGGGTATTCTATGGGTGAACAACAACAACAACAACAACAACAAGTTCAATTTGGAGATGCATTGTTGCATGATATCCTCTTTACTCCAATTGAACATTTCTTTGGTTCGTCATAGTAAGGGCAATTGTTTATTAATATTTTGTAAAAAAAAGCGTTTATTGTACTACAAATGCATTAGTATGATTTTTTATCAAGATGGAAGAATCTAAAACACTTCCATCAGTTGAACGAATAAAGTTTACTTGCAAATGAGTAACGTTTAAGAAAGAAAGGGAAGCGTAACTATAATCATCTGCATATGCGAATGCATTATAACCTTGTCTACTTCCAACATCGGATAAACCTTCAATATTTCCGGCACCTCCTGCAACGATGTACATTGGAGCTTTTGGATTGTTTTGACCGGCAGGATCGGCTGTACCGTTATAGACTGGAAAGAATCTTTGAGAATTATGAACGTGTCCAAAGACTGCTAAATCAACACCATATTTGTATAATAAAGGTTCAAAAGCTTTTTGACAAGGTGCACAAATATTTGAACTATCTCCAGTGCTATACCAAGGTCTATGACCAGCTAAAATGATCCAAGGAGTGATTGAACGATCTACACTAGCAAGATCGTTTTCTAAAAAGTTTAATTGTTGATTTGGTGCACCGAATGGACCACCGTAAAGATTTGCTGAACCTCCAGGTTGATCTGGAGCGTCTTGAAAATCAGTTTCAGTATCGATCATAACAACATGTGCCATTCCATAATCAAAGCTAAACCAAAAAGGAGGATTTGCTAATTGTTTTGCTTTTTGTCTTGATTGGATGGAAGTTTTATTTTTTGATAAAGAATCAAAAGCGGTTGGCATTAATTGACCGAATCTAATATTGAAATCCGTAAAGTTGAATTGACCTTCAGGACATGTACCGGGAATATAAGCAACTTCTCTACATGCAGCTTCATGATTACCGGGTGATAACATATAATGTCTTTGACCGCTAACTGGACTTAATTGATCATAAAAGTTTTCCAAAATTGCTTCATATGCATCTTTTCCGTCTAATAAATTGTGACCTTTTAAAAACCAATCGTCAGCATAAGCTAAATCGCCAGGATGAATAACGAGCTCATAATCATTTATAGATTTAACTAATTGTGAGATCGTTGAATGATCAGGTGCTGCGCTCATATAAGGAATTAAACGTTTTTCCGCTGGTGATTTGATGGTATAACCATCTTCTCCATAAACACCTAAATCAATGACTGTATTTGCAACAAAAGGTGTTTTATCACCTGCTTTACGTCCAGTTTTAAATGGAACGACTGTTGAATTTGTTGAAACGATTTTATAATAATATTGTGTTGCAGGATTTAAACCTGTAAGAGTGACTGAATTTGCCCAAGTACGTGAAGAAGGATAAGTGATTGAAGATGAAGAACAAGTTTTTTGACTGAGTGAATTAGCTGAAGTACCATATTGAATGCATGGTTGCTTTTCTTCTTCGTACGTATTCCAACCGATTGCAACACTTCCAGGATTTTTAAGTGATATCCTTTGATGAACAGGTGTACTTTTATCCGCTGGAATTGCGGGTAAATTTGCACCTGCTAAAGCCAAAGAAGGATATAAAAGTGCTAAAATAAGAAGGCTGAGCATGATTTCTTCTTTAGACGGATGAAGAAGGGAAGTACGTACTATAATTGAATTTACTCTATTTATATAAGAATTCGTACATGGTTTTGGAAGGTTCTGAGTGACATTTAGGCCTTATTTGATTGGGTGTTTAGCGTTCAATAAAAGAACCCACAATCAATCATTTTACGCTAAGAAAATACACGTTCCCTCTTTTAAGATTTTTCTTTAATTAAATTGATTGACCGCATGTTCAAATTTCGAATCGGTCCTCGGTTGTGAAGCATTGCCGGGGAATACTGAGAAAGAAGAAGTTATTTTTACAAATACCGAATTGATGTTTGGAAAATGGTGAATATCAGGCCATAACACTGTGGGACACGTTCTTGTTCCTGCATCCTTTTCTAGACATCTATCAGTCCTGTAACATACAATATCTCCGAATAGCGTGGCAAGGCGCGTGCTGGCCCGGACCCGGAGTGTGTGTAAAAAGATTAGCGTGTTGTTCCTGGTGTTATTCTTTTTTGTTCTCCACCACGTTGTTTGAAAAGAGAATGACATTGAATGACACTCAATATACGCCATACCTCTTGCCAACAAATGATAAACAGCTACTGCCTCTACTAGCAAACAAATACACACAATTACGACTGAAAGGATTAATTCAATCACCGCAATCATTCTCAGCCTCATTTGAAGGTGAAAAAAGTCTTTCGGAAAAGGAACAAATTGAACGTTTACAAGTTGCCAACAAGCATATAGTCGTGATTGTTGCACATTCTCAAAATGATTGCACTCCTTGGTATGAATGTGAATGGGTAGCACAAGTAACACTTTATGGACCAAATACGTGGCAAGATCATATTCTTCCTTTCAAACAGGCAGTACCTTTTCAAATGCAATTGCAAGATGATCAATTCATCAATACAACCCAAGTTCATTCAAATCAAATCGACAGAACTGCTTTTTGGCACATGACTGCTTTATACGTTGATGCAAATCATAGAAGGCTTGGTCTTGGTAATCAATTGTGTAAGTTTGCATTTGAAGTTATGCAGGCCAAAGAACAAAATTATGAAGTGCGAATCATAATCAAGCCAACCAATACAGTCGTTATTGCAATGTATGAACACTTGCAATTCATTCAATTATCTCAAACTGTCTCACTTTCTGAAGCTACTTTTGCTGCAGGCGATCAATCTACTCTCCCAAACGGATATCAAGAAAATGAAGCATTTACAAATCGTCATGGTATAATCATGACAAGAAGATCTATAACGTGAGAGAAAAGTCATAAGGGTAGACATCAATAAATCTTTTTCCAATTCGGTTGAAGACGGTTTCGTAAAAAGGCAAGACCACAAACTACACAAATCAAACATCCACCAACGTAACCTTCTAAAGCCTTCCAATTACCATGCTTCTTCGTATCCATAATCCAACCGCCAATCGATCCAGTCAAAAGACCGCAAATTGAAGCAACAAAGAACATTTGTCCCATTTGAGCGCCAAGTTTAGAAAAGTTGGGAATACACATTGGTACGCAAGAAACGATCAAGCTAAGTGCAGCACCTGACGTTAAACCAAAGAAAGAAGCTGCAACGATTGCACCTTTTGATGAATCGACTGCCATACAACAAAATGCAACAATACTTGTGAAAGCCAAACACACGATCGAAGTATTCCAAATACCCGTCCATTGTGATAAAATTGGCATTCCCATTCGACCGATGAATGAAACTGCGTTCAAGATTGAGATTGAATAAAATTGCATATTTCTGCTTGAACCGTGATAGCCTGCCAATTCTGGGAAATAGAATAACAAAGGCATAAAACCAAGCACAAAGACGCACATTGTGATTGTCATAACTGTATAATTGACATTCAAAAACGCATCCAAGGAAAGTTCGGGTTTCTTTGCTTTCATTTTCTTTTGTGCTTCGATAATGTGAGGAGGCATACGTACAAGTACGATGCAAATTGGAAACAAAGCCATACCCATAAATCCAAGAGTACGCCAAGTCCATCCATAACCAACTTTGTCCAACAAATTCTTGGTAACGATTGTCCAAACTACACCACCGATCGAAGAACCACTCATTGCGATTCCAAGAGCAGCTGCGCGGTTTTTAGTATGAAACCATTGCATAACACATGCCATAGGTGTGATGAAAGCAATTCCAAGTGAAGCACCAACAACGACACCTTGAGCTAAAAAGATTTGATAATATTTATTTGCCAAAGAAGTCATCATACAACCGAAAACGAAAACGAAAGCAGCTAAAATTAAAAGTGGCTTTGGACCATGTTTATCGAAGACTGGACCAACGAATAAATTTGCAGCGAAAACCCAAAATGTTTGCATTGAACCAATCCAAGCGATATCTGAATTGGAATAACCTTTAAGTTTTACAGCGAAATAATAACTTTGAAAAGCGGCAAAACTGTTTAAAAATCCAAAGCTTAAAAACATTGTTATATGACTACCTAAAACAACAGACCAAGGAGCCCAACCGGTTGCTTGAGGTGGTGGCAAAGTAGGTTTTGCTTCTCTTTCTTCATCTTCGTGTGGATGTTGATCATCTTCTTTTTCTTCTGTTCGACCAGGTTGATAAGTATCAAGAGCACTTTGAGGTCTTGAAGTTGCAACGGATGTCAAGTCATCTTCTTGTACTGCTTTGTCAAATTCTTGCGAAGGACGAGCGCTCGCAAGTTGTTCAACCAAGATTTGATCGTCATCGATTTGATATGTTGGAGAAGGGGGTGCAGGAACTGGAACTCTAGTTGGGGATGTCATTATCATGTATTGATGAGATGATGGATGGAAAGGAGAAATTATGATTGATGCAATAAAATTCTTTTAAATGGCTTCTTTCTCGTCATCCTTGGACGCCATTGAAGGGCTCATTCTTCATTTAAACGGAAGTTGAAAAACCGCAATCGATGACCGCATCAGGGTAAATGTCCATGGACACTCAAGTAAAAAGAGGACGGAATACACCTCCTTCGGTTTTTATCTTTCCGTTGTATTCTCTTTTTTCGCTCTGACAATGAACCAATTGTATTTTTTGTCAGCATCAATGATGGTGCATGGTCTATTTTTGAATTTGACCGTCATCAAGATTACGTGTGAACAATAATAATAATACTGGTACATGAGCAGAGATACGATTCCAATTCAAGCGGAGCGGCGCCGATACGCCCGCAAAAGGTGATGAGTGTAGGCGTTCAAAAACAAAAGAATGACATATTTACCGCGCACGCTATGCAGAAGAGAAAGTGGTGAATAATTCCATTTAAATGCATACATAGTCTAGCAAGTTTTCAAAACTTCTTCTTCCAATCTGGATTGATATGTAGACGAAGGAAAACCAATCCAATAGCGCAAACGATTAAACAAGCTCCAACATAACCTTCCACTGCGATCCAATTACCTGTAGGTTTTGTTGCTAAAATCCAACCAGCAATAGGTCCAGTCAAAAGAGCAAAGAAAGAAGCAACGAAAAAGATTTGACCCATTGAAGCGCCTAATTTTTGGAAATTTGGAATGACAGCTGGTACACAAGCAACGACCAAAGAAAGTGCACCTCCAGAAGTGAAACCGAAAGCACCTGCTGCAACGACGGAACCTGCTGGTGAATCAATTGCCATAAATGCAAATACTGAAATTGCACAAATAGCAATGCAAACGATTGACGTATTCCAAACACCGGTAAATTGAGCAAGGATTGGTAAACCCATTCTTCCAACAAATGAGAATGCATTGAGGATGGAAATTGAATAGAATTGCAAATCAGTTGAAACTCCGTAATGACCTGTCAATTCGGGGAAATAGAACAAGAGCGGGAACAATCCCATTGCAAACATGACGTATACTGCAGTAAATGCGGTGTATTTTGGCGTTTTGAATGCTTCAAGTGCTAAGACTGGTTGAGGTCCACGTTTCTTCTTTGCTTCGATAACATGTGGTGGCATTCGAACAGTTACGACTGCGATTGGTAACAAACCTAAACCGATGAATCCAAGTGCACGCCATGTCCATCCAAAGCTAACATTATCCAAAAGAGCTTTTGTTACGATTGGCCAAACGACACCACCAATTGAAGAACCAGAAATTGCTATACCCAAAGCGGCAGGACGTTTTTTATCGAACCATTGCATGATACATGCCATAGGTGTAATGAATGCTGCGCCAAGTGAAGCACCAACGACAACACCTTGTGCTAAAAAGATTTGATAATATTTATCAGCTAAAGATGTCATCATACAACCAAATGCAAAAGTGAACGTTGCACCGATCAATAGCGGCCGAGGTCCATATCGATCAAAGATTGGTCCCAAGACAAGATTAGCAGAAAGAATAGTGAAAGATTGCATTGCACCTATCCAAGCGATGTCAGAATTTGAATAACCACGAAGAGTGTTTGTGTAATAGTATGTCTGGAAGGCAGCGAAGTTGTTGAGAAACCCAAAGCTATTAAACAGGGTAATGAAACCGCCTAAAACGACGGTCCAGGCAGCAAAACCTCCATCTGGTGGTCCAGTCGGAGTTGGAGCGGGAGCGGGAGCCTGTTTTGCATCTGTTGTTGAAATGTCTTCTTTATTGGATATTGCATTTTCATCATCACTATTGTTTGTATGCGTACCTTCATCTGCTTCAACATCAGATTCGTCAATATGACCAGCAGGAGCAACTGTACCGATTTCCAATTCGGTCGTTGTATCTAATGCTTTTGCAGAAGACATGGTTGATGGGGTGATGGTTTACTGGGGAGAGGAGGTGATGAAAACTATCGGTCACCCCTTCTTTATAATAATAAAGAAATCAAGAGAGCTGAGCAAGTTGTACATTTCCGACGGACGTTTTTTTTTTGTTTTGATGACTTTTTCAAGAAGAGGTAATATGCCGTCGGTTAGGCATCGGAGATAATTCACGGGCTTTTCTAGATTCCTAAAAAGCGGGATGTGCACAAAGCTCATATGCGGGTATAGTGCCATTGCTCAGACGCGTTGACAATATACATAAACTGCTAAAATCCGCTCAGTTTTCACTAGCCCCTGCAGAGAAGGAGGCTTTTTGGTATGGAGAATATGGATGCAGGTAAAGTGCACATCATTATATTTTGACCGCGGCTTGAAGCGCGGAGGATGATTACGCCGTAATGGGAAGTTTGATGATGGTGGCAGCATCAATTTATCTGATAAGCCAAGATAAGAAATGGTCGAGTCACACACACATACACATATTCAATCCAAATCACATTACTAAAATACAATAAGATACAATGATTTACTTCATTTTTACTCGCCGCCGCTATCATATTTTTGTACTTCGATGAATTGAGTTGGTTCTTTAGTATTTTGATCTTTTTGTGAACCAACAGAATTAATTTCTCCTTCTCTTTCTGTGATATCTGGAACAGTGTCATCATCAATATTTGATCTTGGCCCTGTAAACCAATTTGAACCACCGTAATGAGGGAAATAATACCAAATCAAAGCGAAAATGAAAACTGCTCCTGTTACGAGTGAAGCATAATTCATATCTTCTGCTACAACAGGAAGAGCTGAAGGCATACAAAGAATGACTGAAATAAAGACCAAATAAGCGCATGAAACCCATCCAACAACGGGTGACCAAAAATTACCTAAATACCATGGTCCAGGTTTGAAATTCTCTTTTGGACCGATTAAACGAAGAAAGATTGGAATGAAATATGCAATCGCTGCTCCAATAACACTTAGCGCGAAAATTGCTGAAACGGCTGCTTCATTGATCAAACCCAACAAACCAAGTAAAGCAGAAATTAAAGTACTAAACCAAGCAGGATTGACGGGTGTAAGAGTATAATTGTTAATTCGATAAATCCAACCAGAGAATGGTAAAGCACCATCACGTGAAAAAGCGAAAACTTGTCTTGAACTTGCA
This sequence comes from Meira nashicola, assembly GCA_001600355.1. Taxonomy (NCBI): domain Eukaryota; kingdom Fungi; phylum Basidiomycota; class Exobasidiomycetes; order Exobasidiales; family Brachybasidiaceae; genus Meira; species Meira nashicola. Next base: position 51,745 of record BCJU01000002.1, on the reverse strand, counting down.
AGTGACATTGAAGCACCCATGAAGAATTGTGTAATGATGACAAAAGTCCAAATTGCTAAACAACCTTTCTTTCCTAAAGAATTTAAAAAGATTGTTGCCATTGGTTGACCAACGGAAGATTCAATGATTGAATCTAAATTTGTACCCATATTAAACGTTATACTGATCAAGATACCCATTCCAATTAAACCTGCTAAAACGATTGAAGCAAAAATACCTAAAGGAACGGCAGTTGCAGCATTTGAAGCTTCTTCGGAAATATGAACGCAAGAATCATAAGAAGCAATTGTCCATGCTGCCATTAACATACTTAAAAGGAAAGCTCCACCGTCAGAATAACCTGAAACATTATACCAACCCGTTAAAGCGTATTTTGCCGAATTACGATATTCTCCAGGCGTTGCTGTACAAAGAGCAATTATAACTGCAACTGCTAAAGCTGCATTTAAAGTGATAGCGAATGTCTGTAATCTTGCTAATGCTCTTGTTCCGATGGAAGTTATACATGCATGACATAATAAGATAGCATAATATGTTAGCAGTACTTGCCAATTTGAAGCACTAAATTCACCATCTGTTGCAATTGAAGCAGCTGCTAAAATCATTTGTGCACATCCCCAATCGATCGATGCAACGGCAGAAGTTGTTGAAAGTGTATTTGCATATCCTACTAACCAACATGTTAACCTTCTACAGTATTTTGGACAAAGTGAAAATGTCCAAAAGTATAAACCACCTGAAGTTGGCATACTTGAAGCAAGATCACCTAATGCTAATCCTGTTAATGCGATAAAAAAGCTTGCCACTAACCAAGACCAAACCATTGATAATGGACCACCACTTGGTAAAGCATATGTTAACGTTGCAGCAATACTTGGAGCAACTCCCATAATACTAAATGCGATTCCAAACACTTCCAATTTTGAAAATTCACGTTTAAATTCTTGTTTATATCCTAACGTTGCCAATAATTCTGCATCTGCATTTGCGATTAATGCTTCTCGCTTTGCTTGCGATAAGCCGGGAGGAGTTGTTTCGTTTGCCATCTTTGAAATGATATGATGGAAGTACAAAGATGATGACGAATTAAGCTGATTTTTGTACTTTTCTCCAACAATTGTTCATACCATGTTGCTCACAAAGAGAACGAATGATATCCAGTCACAGTCTCTTACAAGAGATAAGAAAAGAGTAAGGTGCCGCGGCTAAAATTAAGTGTCTGAGTGCGTGTTGTACTCTGTAGACGCGCGGAAACAGAGTAAAAAATTCGTTTATCTTGCTATCTATTCGACTACACACAGCTACAGAACCTGAACACGTCAAATGTAGTAAATTCATTTTACCCCACTCTTATCTTGAATGTCCAGGTACAGTCAATACGGTACCTATTGTTTAAAGCAGCGAAATTTGACCGAAAAAAAAAGAGATATCCGCGTAAACAAGTAAACAAGTAAACAAAAAAAGACTCTTTTTGTGTTAGGTCATTGATTGCAGCGCGCGCGAATCGCAGCAAGATAGAGATTGTGTGTAACGCATTTATAGTATCCGATAAGCCATACGATGCCAAGAAGTCTGTTTTGTGTGTCAGAGTATACATGTGACCTCTTTAGTAACGCGCTTCCAGCGGAAAAAGGAGGTCATGAGTTCATCTTGGCCGTTGGTTAATGCACATTACCTATTTGGCCGCGCGAAGCGCCGAGTTGAGGTGGAAAGTATGCAAACTGAACAAATGTTTTCCTGGGCGTTACGCATCTTTGATAGGCGGAATGAAAATGTGTGGCTGAGTGCCTGATTTTCTCTTTTCGCCTGTGACTTTTAAGGGGGTGTATGCATGTATAATCAAGATAAGCTCTTTTTACCAATGAGGGATTTTAGTGCATTTATTCAAAACAAATATATCCCCTTTATATACCACCCAAGATTGAAAATATTAAAAAAGTCATCAACCCTCAACCCACACCCGTAACCCAATTCAGGAACGAAATTAAAACAAACAACAAAGACCACCTTTTTTAGTATAATTTATGGATTATATTTTTCAATTAGAGAATGCCAGTCACGACAACAAGTACAACAAGTAATGGTACAATCATCAATTCATTAAAGTCTCCACAACAACAAAATGAAGTAAAGTTAAATTTAAGACCTTGCAGCAGGCATCCTTTGGATCCACTTTCAGCAGATGAGTGAGTGGAGGGTGATAAAGAAAGAAAGGTGTTGTACTTAATCTGACTGGTTTTCTTCTTTTGACAGAATTGCAGCTGCTTCTTTGGTCGTACGTGAATATGTAGCCACGCAAACAACTATCAAAGCTATTAAATTTGCATCTTCTTTGCATGTACCTCCTTCTAAACAAGCCGTTTTAACTGTTTTAGGTTTACCTTTACCTAGAAATGCAAAAATTGACTTTAAAACTGCACAAGAAGAATGTTTACGTCGTACGGTAGAAGTACAAATTATTGATGCAATCGAAGGTTCAGCGTATGAGGTTTTCGTTGAATTAAATCAAAATGCAGGTACAATCTGGAAACAAGACGGTCCAATTGCCGCTTCTGGTGCTTTGCAATTAGGTAAAGTGAATAAGCTTATCAAATTACCTTATGGTGCTCAACCAGGATTAACACCTGAAGAAGTTAATGAAGCAGAATTCGTATTAAGAAAAGATGAAAAAGTCGTTCAAATCGCACGTGAAGTTGGTATCGAACCTGAAAATCTTTATGCTGATGGATGGTCAATTGGCTATGATGATCGTTTCGATCCAAGTTTACGTTTACAACAATGCTTAGTTTATGCTCGTAAAAGTGAACATGAAAATTTATACGCTCATCCAATGGACTTTTCAGTCGTTATCGATAGTAACAAGATGGAAGTGATTGCAATTGATTTTCCTCGTCATCGTGGTGGAAAAGGTACAAATAATGATGAATCCTTCAACGGTCAACCTGGCCCTATTACAACAAACGTAAAAGAAGCATTTGAATTTTCTCAACGTGAAAGAATTCCACCTCCAATGAAATCTTTTGACTTTTTACCCGATTTAATGGCTCAAGATCCTTCTATGCCCGCTTTACGAACGGATTTAAAACCTTTACATGTTTTACAACCTGAAGGTGTAAGTTTCACTTTAAATGGAAACGAATTAAGTTGGCAAAAATGGAAATTTCATATCGGTTTTCATCCTAGAGACGGTTTAGTTTTATCAACAGTTACATACAATGATAATGGAACTATACGTCCTTTATTTTATCGAATGAGCGTAGCAGAAATGGTTGTTCCCTATGCTGAACCTGCACATCCTCATCCACGTAAATTCGCATTTGATGTTGGTGAATATGGAATGGGTACTTTAGCAAACAGTTTATCGTTAGGATGTGATTGCTTAGGTACGATTGCCTATTTGGATGGAAGTCATGTTGCTTTAGATGGAACGGCAACAACAATTAAACGTTGTATTTGTATTCACGAAGAAGATTCAGGTCTTGCATGGAAACATACAGATTATCGTGTTGGCGGTAAAGTACGTTCTGCTCGTGGTCGTAAGTTGGTCGTTCAAATGATCAGTACGGTTGCAAATTACGAATACATTTTCAATTATAACTTTTATACTGATGGGAGTGTTCAATTGGAAACTCGATTGACGGGTATTTTGAATATGTATTGCAAAAGACCAGGTGAAGAACAAGAAGAGGCTACTTATGGTGTCGAAGTTGCTCCTGGCATCAACGCTCATCATCATCAACATTTATTCTCTCTTCGTCTTGATCCAATGATCGATGGTGTTGAAAATACAGTAGTTCAAAGTGATATTATTCCAACACCTTTTCCAACCGGTCATCCTGTAAATCATGCTGGAAATGGTTTCCAAGTAAAAAAGACACCACTTACAAAAGCAGGTGGATATGATTGGGATAGCTCAAAACATCGTCTTTATACAATCACAAATCCGAATAAGAAACATTATGCCTCTAATTTACCTGTTGCATATAAAATTCACACGAAAGATTGGGATCCTTTATTAGCTAGAAATGATTCTCAAATCGGTCAACGTGCAGAATTTGCACAACATTCAATGTGGTTATCAAAGTATAACGAAGAACAACTTTGGCCAGCAGGAAAGTACGTTCCACAATCACGTGGAATTGTAAAAGATTCAATTGGTCCTTGGACAAAAGATCAACATTCGGTAGAAGATGAAGATGTTATCCTTTGGTTAACGTATGGAACAACTCATATTCCAAGACCAGAAGATTTTCCAGTTATGCCTGTTGAACATTTATCGGTTTGGTTAAAACCAAATAATTTCTTTAACTTTAATCCAGCTCATGATTTACCTCAACTAGACGATAAACGTTCTCGTATGGCTCAAAGTGGTGCAGACAATTCAAATTGTTGCCGTGCTTAAATTATAGTTGATAAATAGTCTTTCTATACATCGGAATATATACAATTCAATTCTTTTCCTTTATTTCTGTTTCATTCTCTTCTTCAAGAGTTAAAGGTGGACAATTTTTAGGTGCAGTCTTGAAGAGAACTTTTCTGAGAGAAACATTTGCCATGTGGGCAAGTGCTAAACCGTATCTTGGATTTGTGATTGTGCCAGGAAAGATAATATGTAATCTTTGTGCATTTACACTTTCTTCCGGTCTAAATTTATCATGAAAAGCTTTTTTACCACTTAAAGGTAAATTTGCAAAAGCACGTTTATATAAATTCCTTGTGATTTTTTCTATTGCATATGGCATTCCAACGATTTCACCTAATTCATCAATCGGTTCAATTCCAAAACTCATATAATCAACTTTTGCATGAAATAGTAAAACCAAAGAAGTATAAACGAGTAAATCCGAAATTCCACGTAATTCACATTCAGGTGCAGCTATACAAGGATCGAGTTGATATCCTTTATGTGCTCCTAATTTACGTAAAGCTGCAAATCCGTTTGGCTTTCCGGTTAATTTGTCTCGAGTATAAATGTAAACCATCATCTTTGGTAATGAGAATGGATCGTACACAGTAATAAATGCCTGGGTTGTATTTGCTCTTTTTTCGTTTCTATCCTGTCTCCAATCGTCATAGATTGTCCTCAATTGTTCTTGTAAGATATCATTTTGACCTAAAGAAGGTAAATAGATTCCAATTTCCAAATTACCTTTTGCAGGATTAAGGAGAGATCTATTTTGAGTTAACATACGTTTAGTTGAAGATGGTTGTGGAATTCCATTATTTTGTTCATTTAACAATGCATTCGTTGTAGGATTTAAAATTCTATCCCAACCGAAATGCATTGTTGTCCAATTCCTCCTTCTCGCATATTGTGCAAAACTATCACTTGCTCCCATAAAAGCCATATCTAATCCCATCTTGTTTCGAAATTTTTGAAATTCATTCAGTAGATTATCAATTTGATATTTTGCACAAAGTGGATCGCCAGCGATCACTGCAACATGATTATGAACTTTATAATAAATTGCTCCTGTATGGTGTTCGTTTAAAAAGTATTTATAACTTGGATCTAATACGCCCATATGAGTTGTACGTCCATATTGACTTACGATTCGATTTATTGCTTCACTTTCATCTTTTGAGTCGAGGAGAGTTATTGAATATGCTGCGTGTAATTTGCGAATAGAAGAAGTTAATAAACTTGTCCCCTCATTTGGTAAAGGAGGTAGGGGCTTTTCACAGCTTGCTATCGAGTCGAGTCTCAAATGACCATCAAATCCGATTAACTTTTGTATCAATTGTGAATCGTCAATGAGTTCTTTTGGAATAGCAGATTGAACGCGAAGTTGATCAACACATAGTTGAAATATTTGATCGTTTAATGTCGATTTGGATGGATTAGAAGGTTTGTTTGGTTCAGAATTATTCTTTTGTGCTTTTTTCTCTTTCTTTTTTTGAAGTTTAGCAGCCTTTTTTGCTTCTTTTGATAATGATAATTCATTCCCTTCTAAACTTTTGATTGACATTGGAGGAGTTAACATTCCAGTTATAGTTGATGTTGTAACTAGTTCTGATAACTTTACGTTTTCATCGCAACTTGAAGTGCGTGAAAGTTGATTTTCAGACATATTTATTTTGTTTATTAATGTGACAAACATTTAAGCAAAGTACATTTGTCACTCTTTCATTTATATAGGTGTGGATTGGAATTGGCTTTTGGCTGATGCGTGGCTGTAAAAACGCCCAAATACGCAAATCATTACGGGCCTCGATTTTTATGAAAGGGGCGTGGGGAATTTCAAATGAAGAATGAGTCAGGAGAATATCATGATGACGATCATTTCATTATTAGTAAAAAATGTAAGAAGAATAAAAATCTATTTTTAGTATACAAAATGCTATATGAAACATGTGCTTTTTTTCTATCTTTCTTTTGCTTTTTGACACTTGTTCTAGAAAGATGGATTGATTGACAGCTAAAAAGATTACGTCTTTATCCGCATGGCATGCACAGCAATCTGCAATTGCCATATGGTCTTTTAGGCGTATAATAGCACAGCACAGCTTTCCTTTGAGGCTTGACGCGTAGAGCATCGTACAGGTTTGTATAAGAAACTTTAATCTGATCGGATTACATACACAGCCTCCCGTAATCAAAAAAGACGATTGTCCATGGATAAATGTTAGATACGCGCCACCCAAGCAACATTTGTGCTGAAGGTCCACATGTTTCGCGTGTTTTGCTTTTGTTTTGCCCAAAACAGGTCCACATGCTTCGCGTGTTTTGCTCAAAACACCAAGTAAATCTTTTGCGTGTGTCTGCGCCTCCCGCACCTCTCTCCCATACTGTAAAAAAATAGAAATTTGTGATACACACCACCTACAAATCTTTAGAACACAGGCATAGACTCAGCAGATCGTACTCTACTGCTATATGAATGCAACGACTTACTAATCAAACAATCCAAAATAACCCTTTATGATGCTGTTTTTAATTTAATGACCGTAAATGTACTTTTTTTGGAACTCCCCCAGATTTTAGTGTGATGAACCGGGTGCCTTAGTCTATATTCATTGTATTCTCTGAGAAAGATCAGCCCACTTTTTGTGTAGAAAGTGATATTTCGGTTCTACGTACGTGCAGCGCGCCGTATACACTGCATATACACACACGCTTAAACCTTTTTAACCGAGGCCGAGCATATTAAAGAAAATCCCAACATTTAAAGCGGCGGAATGCGGTAATAATATTCTTTTTTAATTTATCAAAGGAACCGAAGCTTTCCCCGCATTTTTAGTGTGTCTAGCGTGGGGAAAAACACAATAGTGATATTGAACAGTTCTAGTGTACCCCAGATGTATATTTTTTGACAGCCATCTCGTACGACTGTATTGTTAAGAATTGATCCAATACACTATTTTAGCTTCTTTAATCTGCACACGGATCATCAAAAGGGGATCCGGATTTGATGGCCTATCAATATTGAGTAATTTCCAATCACCGCAAGTGTATAAACAAGAAAATGCCAAGAAAGAATTCGAAAGTAGGTTGTTTATAGGTTGTTCTTTAATGTGATTGAAATCATATAAATACTCTATATTTTTAATTTCAATTCATCTTTATTCTCTAAACAAATCCATTCCCCCACCCCCCTCACCATGAAGCTCAACATTATTTTATCCGCTTCCCTCACCCTTCTTGCTGCTAAAGCAAGCGCATGGCCAATCATGGTCTTGCGTGAAATGAACGAACGTGGAATTAATGCAGAAGATGCCATGAAAGCAATTTTACCTGATTATGCAAAACGTCAAGATGTTGGTTTACCCGCTGTTTTGCCTTTCCCTGATAATGTTGGTATTCCACGTAAATATTTCTTTGATGCTAAAGAACAATACCTTGATTTAACTGGAGAACATGAATGGCAAGCACCCGGTCCAGATGATCGTCGTGGTCCATGTGCTGGTTTGAATGCTTTGGCTAATCATGTGAGTAGAGGTGGTGGCAAAAGTATATATACCCACTCATAATAATATTGACTTTTTTCTTCTTATCTTTTTATAAACAGGGCTTCATCAGCCGTGACGGTGTCGTTGACAGAGATGATGTTATCAACGGAATTTCAAAAGCAATGGGTTTAGCACAAGATGCAACAATCTTTTTAGAAGCAGCAACTTCATTCTTTAACGGTGATCCAATTTCTGGTAAATGGTCAATCGGTGGTTATTCACCTAAAGTTGCCACTTTAGGTGCTTTACAAGAAGGTTTATTGGGTAAACCTGCAGGTATTTGTGGTTTAGGTCATTTACGTTCAGAAGGTGATTCAAGTATCACTCGTGGTGATTTCAGTCAACCAACAGGACCAAATAATAACTGTGAATCCTACCCCCAATTCACAAAAGAATTACTCGCTTTAGCACGTGAAAAATACCCTGAAGATGGTAGAATCACTCCAAGTATTTTAGCAGAACACCAAAACAGAAGAAAATTATATTCTATCGCCAATAATCCGAATTATTTCTCGCCTCCATATGCAGGCGTTGCTTTCACTCCAGCTGCACATACTTTCGTTTTCGTTTTAATGGCAAACAAATCTGAAGAATTCCCACAAGGTTATCTTTCACCTGAGAATTTCTTATCTTGGTTCGGATATCAAGGTGATCCACAAGGAGAGATTACATATACCGTGAGTTTGATCAGCGATGAAATATATTAGTACACTACTCTAACTCTCTTTTATTTCTTATTTAGTACGGACATGAACGTATTCCTGCTCCATTCTATAAACGTCATCCATTGCAAGAATGGACTTTGGAAGATATTCTTGTTGGAGTTAGTCAACAAGTTTTAGCTTATCCAAATACATCACAAGTTGGAGGAAATACAGGAAAAGTGAATAGTTTTGCAGGTATTAATGTTGGTGATTTAACTGGTGGAGCAGGAACAGCAATTACAGAATTTGCTAAAGATCCAAAAAAGATGGGTTGCTTTATTAGTCAAGCTATCCTTTCTTCTACTCCAACTTTCTTATCAAACTTTGCTCCTGCTCAACGTGCAATTATGCAAAATGCACTTACAACCAAGTTAATGCCTGTTTTATCAAGCTCTTTCGGTTCTTGTGATGGTTTCTCAAACGGAAAAGATATTAATTCTTACAGTAATCAATTCCCCGGCTTAACTGCAGATTTGGATGATGCTAGTCGTGCAAATTCTCCAAGTCCTTGAGTACAAATGTACCCTATTACATAATCGTTAATGAATATTTATACTATACTAAGCCTGAGCGTGTTTATAGAATAAAAGATGTGGATATTTTATTAGCCCCTCTTTCGTCCGTAAGCTGGTTGAATAAAAAATACACACACGCGTTGTTTGCATGCGTTTTCTTTGGTACAGAAACACACACCCGGCGTTTAAACGGGAATGAGTAAAATCGGAGAATTTTATGTGTACAGTAGCTTACGGACGAGAAAAAAAAAAATAACAACACAAACAATAAACTTTGCTTTATAATTCCACCTTTTCACCTTTTGTTAGAATGGATCGTATATAAGAAGGGCAAGGTTTTAATCCTTCTGACAAAAGACAAGCAGCAAAAATGGCGGTGACAACATTCTCCCAAATAAGGGAATGGACGGGTATTTTGGTATTATGTTCTGCAATGTTATTGACACAATCTGGTTTAGCACAAACAGTTATTCCATTACCATACATTGCTGAAACATTTAAAGTACAACAATCACCCGGTCAACAAAGTTGGTTTACTGCTGCTTATTCATTAACTGTTGGTACATTTGTTTTACCTTCTGGTCGTTTAGGTGATATGTACGGTCACGTATTTATGGTAAAAATTGGATTTGCTTGGTTTGCAATTTTTGAAATGATTGCAGGTTTGATTGGTCAATTTAGCCCATCTTTAATTGGATTTGATGTCGTTCGTGGTTTAATTGGAATCGGTCCTGCGATCTTATTACCAAATGCTATAGCCGTTTTAGCAAGACTTAATCCACCTGGATCATTATCAAAGATGATTTCATTTTGCATTTATGCTGCAACCGCTCCAAATGGTTTCATTCTTGGTGGTGTTTTTAGTGCTCTTTTATCTAAAAATTCAAATTTAGGATGGTTTTGGAGCTTTTACATCTTTGCAATCGTCCTTTTGGTCATCTTTATAACAACTTTTTTCGTCATTCCATCCGATAAAGCAATAGAAGAAAGAGTCACTTCATGGCCTACAAAAGAAACAGAAGAAGACATACAAGCAGAACATAAAAGGCAATTCGATCCAATCGGAACATTGGTTGGCGTTTCAGGTTTAATTTTATTCAATTTCGCTTTTAATCAAGCTTTAGTAGTAGGATGGCCAACAGTATATGTTTATATACTTTTGATCGTTGGAATACTTTTAATCGTGCTTTTCTTATTCGTGGAATCCAAGGTAAAGGATCCTTTGGTGCCTTTAGAGGTCTTTCAAATTAGAACAAGTTTGGTTTTAGGATGTATAGCTTTAGGTTGGTCTTCTTTCGGTACTTTTGTTTTTTATGGAGTTCGATTTTTACAAGAATTAAGAAATCATTCACCTTTAGTAACTGTTGCTCAATTTACACCTTGTGGAGTTGCAGGTATTTTGGCTGCTTTCGTTTCAGTATTTTTATTACAAAAGATTAGACCTGCTTGGGTTATGTTAGGTGCAATGTGTGCTTTTTGCGCAGGAAATGCATTAGTTGCAACTATGCCAATCGATCAAATTTATTGGATTCAAATCTTTATTGCAACTGCAATCACTCCTTTTGGTATGGATATGTCTTTTCCAAGTGCAAGTATAATTATAAGTGACGCTTTACCTCCTCATAGACAAGGTACTGCAGGAAGTTTAGTGAACACAATTGTGAATTATAGTATCGCATTCGGATTAGGAATTGCAGGTACGGTTGAATTACAAGTGAATAAAAATGGAACAGACGTTGAACGTGGAATTCGTGGTGCTCTTTATGTTGGAATAGGTCTAGCAGGATTAGGAATTGGTTGTGCTTTGGTTTTATTATTTGTTGATAAATTTCATAAACAAAAGTCTAAACAAGAAGAAAAAGCAATATGAAGATCATCAATCAATAAATAAAATGTAAGGGGTAATCGAAATAGATGTATAATTGTATGTATGTATAGAGTGTTTTTCCGATAGTCTGGGATTTGAATGAAAAAGTAAGAAAAAAGTTTGCCACTCGGTCCGGGAGTAAAAAACCTCCACAATAAAATTGCAAAAAGACTGACGCAGTGCCAATTTATGCGGATAGACGACTAAAACAGGTTTAGCGTGCGTATAAAGCTGCACAGAACAAGTCTAACGTTGAGAAGAAGGCAGTGTATTGAACTATCTTTAGTTTTAGCGTAAAACAATCGTTTCGAATGTCAATATCATAAGATCCTCTGCATGCGGATTGAATTAATGTATTTCGTCATTTGAACTTGATCGATGTGAGACTACATATTATAATTCGGAAATTTTAATTTGTTTGCCGAAAAAGTGTGATTCTTCCATATACATTATGTAGGATAGTGGAGTAGAACCCTTTTCGGCGGTCATCTCCGTAAAATCCAAATACCGGGCTATAGAAAATGTATAAATAATTGAACCAGTATTATTCTTTCTCTCTACTCACCACGACTCCTCAATAATCCTCCAACAAGATGAAGTCATTCTCCCTATTATCTACGGCCACATTGGCATTAGCAATTGTGCCATCAGCATTTTCATTACCACAAGCTTCACCTGCAGTTGCACCATCTTCAGCATCATCATCAAGTGCTTCATCTGCAGCAAGTACAGCAACTGGAACTACTTCTGCTAATTCGACAATATCTGGTTCTCTTAATTCTACCAATGCAAGCGTTCCTTCAGCTGGTCCATTAGGATTAGATAATGTTCGTTGCAGTCCAATCACTTTAACAACACCAGTAAACAGTTCAAACGTAAACTTTACCAATGTTGACGATAATTATAATAATGATACATATATCATTCAACAAGTTTTAGAATTTACAACTGATCAAACAAATTGGACAGCTAATCATATGTCTAACGAAAAGCAACCTTTTAATGCAACATATAATATCTCTGGTCATTATTGTGAACCAATACAAGGTTTGAAAGATAATAGCAGTTTATTATTCGCAGTTCATGGTATCGGATTCGATTCAAGATATTGGGATTTCTCTTATTCAAAGAATTATTCCTTAGTCCGTCACGCTGCAAGTCATGGTTATGCAAGTTTCATCTTTGATCGTTTAGGAACTGGAAATAGTAGTGCTCCTTCAACAGGTGGTTTCTCTGCCGTTCAAGCACCAACTGATTTAGCAATCGTACGTAACCTTTTAGAACAAGTACGTAATTCAACAGTTGTCGGTAATAAGACACATGAAAAGATTACCTATATCGGTCACTCTTATGGATCTGTTTTGGGTAATGCAATCAGTGCTACTGCACCACAATTGATTGATAATTTGGTCTTGACAGGATTTAGTGCAAATAGTACTTATAATGCAAACTTTGCTCAAGCTGGAGCATTCCAAAAGTTTAGTGAAATTCAAGGATTACCAAACAACACGAATAAACCTGGAATTTATATCGGTTCAAATAATGTTTCATCCGTTCAATTATTCTTAGATCCACCAAATTACGAACAAGCAGCAGCTCAATTAGCATTCCAACAATCTCAACCTTTAACTTTAGGTCAATTCTTTTCTTTAAGTTCAATTTCTGCTCCTGCAAAGAATTATACTGGTCCAGTATTCGTCGTTGATGGTGAACGTGATTTCCCATTCTGTGGAAGACAATGTAATGCACCTTCAGGTAATTATTCAGATATGGCTGCTGCTTCTCAACAATTATTCCCTGTAACGAAAAACTTTACAAGTTATTTACAACCATACACTGGACATGGTATCTCAATTTCTCCTTATAGTGGTGAAGTTTATGAACGTGTTTTGGCACAAATCATTGCTACAGGCAATTGATTGATTACCATTTTTAAAATGGAAAATTATGTTTTTTATTTTATTTTTGTCATCTTTAATATCATCATTCGTCTTCTTTATAAAATTGTGTTTGATAAGAATAATAATTGTGCCTGATCAATAATTACCCTTCTTTCTTTTCTTATCTTTTGATTAAATAATGAAAGCGGCACGGAATAGGAAAAAGAAACACTGCTGGCAATGAAATGAGAAAAAAAAAGACGGCCTCCGAATAACAAAAGAAAGAGTAAAAGCGCGTAAATCGATTAACAATCATATTCTTCCATGATGGATAGGTACTGATTATGATTTATTAGATGGCGTAGTTTCGGCTCCGCTTTTTCAGGCAAAAAGACAGTGAGTACTTTGATTGGAATTGATTAATGAAGGTAGAAATCAATTCATTCCTGTTTTTTTTTATCTGCCCTGATTTTCCATAAATAGCTTTGATTTTATTTTTATACCGATTACCCCCCTCCCTCTGACAATCCCTTTTCCCTCTCCTCCTTACCTCACAATGACTTCTCCTCAGAAACAAGATATAATCACTGACGAAGAATCATCTTCACAAGAAAAAAAGACGATTCCAACAATTTCAACTGAAGAAGCATTAGCAGCTCAACAAGCTTTAGATCAATTAAAAAAGTTAAAAAAGCAAAATCTTGCTTGGGATCTAAATCTTCCAGATGAAATTGAACATGAATTAGATGAAGCATTTGAAACGAATGACGTAAAAGAACGTATTCATATCGCCGAAGAATTACTTGAAAATTCACCTTATCCGGAAGTACGTGCAGCAGTTCTTAATTATGATAGCGGTGGTCATGTAAACACTTTTCGTGCCTGGGTGTTAGGTTTACTTTTTGCAATGATTGGTTCAGGTTGCAATGCATTATTGAGTATGCGTAATCCATATATCGTAATTAGCTCTTATGTCGCTCAAGTTGTCGTATTTCCAATCGGTTGTGCATGGGCAAGATGGCTACCTGAAGGGAGGTTTAAATTATTTGGCTATGAATGTTGCCTTAATCCTGGACCTTATTCAAAAAAGGAGCATGCAATTACAGTAATTATGGCAAATGCAACATTCGGAGGTGGTGCAGCATATGCAGTAGATATCATCATCGCTCAACGTGCTTTTTATAAGCAAGATTTCGGTCGTGCATTCGAGATCATGTTAACGATCAGTAACTTAATGCTCGGATTTGGCTTTGCAGGAATGTTCCATAGCTTTTTGGTACAACCGGCAGCAATGATTTGGCCTGGAAATTTGATCAATACAGCTTTATTTACCGCTTTACACGATCATCCTGCACCGGATCCAGCAAAAACATTTGGTTGGGGAATTAATAAATATCGTTTCTTTTTATACGTTGCTATTGGATCGTTTGTTTGGTTTTGGTTTCCAGGCTATATTGCTCCTTTTTTGAGTATTTTCGCTTGGGTTACTTGGATTAAGCCGCAAAACGTTCTTGTCAATCAACTTTTTGGTGGTGTAACAGGTATCTCTCTTATACCAATGACTTTCGATTGGGCTCAAATCTCAGGTTTTAACTTTAGTCCACTTATTGCACCTTGGCATGCAATCGGAAACACTTTGATCGGTTTGGTTGCATTCACTTGGATTTTGACACCTGCTTTGCATTATACAAACTACGGCTATGCTAATTATTTACCTATCTCCGATTCAGGTGCATACGATAATACAGCAAAACCCTATAATGTTTCAACGATCCTCGATCCAAATACATATACATTCGTTGAAGAAAAGTATAAAGAATATTCACCAATCTTTCTTTCAACAACTTTCGCATTAACGTATGGTCTTTCATTCGCAACGATTGCTGCAGTAATCGTTCATACTGCTCTTTTTCACGGAAAGGATATTTGGAAAAGAATAAAAAGTTTAGGAGAAGTTGATGAAGATATTCATTCACGTTTAATGGCAAAATATAAACCTGTACCTGTTTGGTGGTATATGATTGTTTTAGCAATCACATTTGGAATGGGAATGGGTGTATCTGTAGGATGGGAAACGCATTTATCTTGGTATTCGTTTATCTTTTGTCTAGCAATCGGTTGGATCTTTTATATCCCAATCGGAATCATTGCTGCAACAACCAACATTTGGATAGGATTAAACGTTTTTACAGAGTTCATCTTTGGGTATATGAAGCCCGGCCACGGACTTGCATTGATGCTGTTTAAAGCCTACGGTTATATGGCAATGAATCAAGGACTTGGATTTACGTCAGATATGAAGATGGGTCATTATATGAAAATTCCACCTCGAGTCACATTCATGGCACAAGTTGTGGCTACCGTTCTTTCCGCTTTAACGCAAGTTGGTGTAGTGAATTGGGCTTTAACAAATATTGATCAAGTATGCTCTCGTCATCAAAAAGATCATTGTGAGTATAAATTAAAGAGTATATGATCAGCTCAAGCTAATTCTTGATTGTTTTATTTCCAAAGTCACTTGCCCGAATGCAGGCGTCTTCTTTAGGGCAAGCGTGTTATGGGGGGCCATTGGACCGAAGAGAATCTTCTCTCCAGGTGCGATTTATAGTCATTTATTATTCTTTTTTATTCCAGGAATCATTTTACCAATAATCTTATATTTGGTAGCAAGACGTTATCCAAGATCATCAATTCGTTTTTTAAACGCTCCGATCATTTTCGGAGGAATAGGTGAGTATCTTTTAAACATTTTACGAATGATATAAACTGATTTAAAGCTCTCTTTTCAAGGATTATTACCTCCGGCCTCGCCCTTGAACTATTTGACATGGGGATTAACAGGTTTTATTTTTAACAAATGGATCAAAAACCGTTGGCGCTCATGGTGGATGGAGTACAATTATATCCTTTCTGCTGGCTTAGATGTCGGTTTAGCTTTATCAATCATTTTCATCTTCTGTGCTCTTGAACTTAACGATGTCGATTTTCCAACTTGGTGGGGAAATGGTGAATCACAAAATACGATGGATATGAGCGGTACTGCAATTCGTGATGTACTTCCTGATGGTCAAAAGTTCGGTCCTGCTACGTGGTCTTGAAGGAATGTGGAGGAAAAGTCTTGTTTCTCAATACTCTCTCTAATGATGTTCATAATTTTCCAATACTCTAATGGTTCTTTCCATTTCTATTCCTAATTGATGATCTTTTCTCGAAAAAGCACGAAAGAATGACCCGAATGTATGCAATCCCTCCAAAAATGCATGGCGCTAGGAATGACGTGGATATTTTTTCGGACCTAAGTGTCTGTGCGTAGACGCGGTCTTTAGTGTACCATAATGCACGTCAACAGTGTACCATAAGAAATTTAAACCCGAATTTGACGTGGATATTCTCTCAATGTTGTCAAGAGTGTATGCATATATAAACTGACTGGAAAAGAATGTTAACATGTAAGTCTTTCCCTCACATCCACTTCATGACCTCTTGCTTAAAGCCATTCTTGAATTGCTTTCCATCTACGCAAACAGAAGAAGAAGAACAACAACAACAAAAGCCAGTTCAAACAAACAACGCCACCACCACCACTGAATCAACAATCAAGATGTCATCTGCAAAGATTGCCGTTATCGTTTACTCAACTTATGGTCATGTTGCCAAATTAAGCGAATCAGTCGTTGAAGGTTTGAAAGCCGCTAATGTTGAATACAAAGTTTTCCAAATCACTGAAACCCTTCCAGAAGAAGTTTTGCAAAAGATGTACGCAAACAAGGAACCAATTAAAAATTTCCCTGAAATCACACCTGAAGATTTAAAACAATTTGATGGTTTCGTCTTTGGTTTCCCAACTCGATATGGTCGTGCTCCAGCTCAAGTTTCAGCTTTCTTTGATCGTACAGGTGGATTATGGGCTTCTGGTGCATTGGTTGGTAAATTTGCAACAATTTTCACTTCAACTGCTTCTCAACATGGCGGTTTGGAAACAACTGCTTTAACAACACTTCCATTCTTTGTTCATCATGGAATCATCTTTGTTCCATACGGTTACCAACACTCTGAAGCACAAAGTAACGTTGATAAAATTATTGGCTCTTCCGCTTACGGTGCAGGAACAGTTGCTGGCGGTCAAGGTCAACTTCAACCTGATCCACTCGATCTTACCGTAGCACAAAAGCAAGGTGAATATTTTGCTAAAATCGTTTCAACTTTTGTTAAAGGTAAATCTGCTTAATGTATGTATGTATAAAAGACATTCCAATTAATAAAGAGTTTTAAAAAGAAAACATGCTAAACACCAAATACAGTTCTAAGACTATCAAATAATGGACTTCCCAAACCTGTAACTGGATCCCATCCTTTTGCAGCCGGGAAGCCAGAAGAGGGAGCATTTTGACAACCTAAAGCGCTTCCACTTGTGATATCTTTTAATCCTTTTGTAGCTTTATATAAAGCAGCATTCACGAAACCAACGTTTGACTTTCCTGCCTTTCTTCTTAGGTCATTCAATAAAGCAATCACACTTGCCCATGTTGGTGTTGAAGCAGAAGTACCACCAACTGTTGCTGCTAAGCCCATATATTGAATAACATATTTTGAACCTTGAGCAGAAACGTCAGGGTAAGCTCTTCCAGTTTTATTATAATTATTAGCAGCAATTGCGGGATTTCCATAAGCAGCAACGGCACTACTTTGATAAGATGGTTGAGAGTATAAGTTTGAATAACCTGCTCCAGAGTAAAAGCCAGCTAAAGTAGTATCAACTGCAACTTCTGGTGTAAAACCTTGAAGAGCACCAACTGATAAAACATAAGGACAACCTGATGGATAAGTTGGAACGAAAGGTGGACATGTATCACCTTGTGTACCACCTACACCATTATCACCTGATGCTATTAAGATTGTAGTTCCTAAACTTGATAATTGAGCGGCAGTTTTGCATAAAGCAGCAGCTTCTTGAGGAGTAACGGAATTTTCATCTGCACCATAACTTACTGAATAAACACCTGGTTTACCATACTTTTGATAATTGTTTAAAATATCTTGTAAAGCTAATTCAAAGATATCACCTTGTGTTAATTGAGTTCCATAATTGAAGAAAGTTGATTTAAGTGGATAAGTAGCTGAAACGATTGTTTCTGTATCTAACATTGCTTCTGCTCCACTAAAGAGTGAAATTGGATTGTTCAATGCACCTGCACGATTGATAACCGGAACGTTTGCATTTGCAGCATCAGGTCTATACTTTTGTAAGAAAGTTTTTAAATCCGAAGGTGAGAAGTTTTGACCGATAAAACCAGCGATAAAGACATCCGTTACTCCATTAACAGCTGAAGGAGTATAATTGTAGGTACCATAATATTGACGTAAGCAAGTTGGAGTGACTCCTGCAGTGTTGCAATTTGCAGAAGAAGGTGCAGATCTTTTATAAATTTCTTCTGCTTCATCACGGGTGACTTTAACAGGCTCTGTTGATACTTTATCAGCTTTAATGAAAGAAGATAAAGGAGAAATAAAGTCAACCGCATTTGCAATTTCAGCTGGAACGGTATACTGTTTTGTACGTGGAACAACTCCACTAGCAAAGTTATAATTTGAAAATTGAGCATTGAATAATTTTGCAGCTTGTCCTACGGTAGATTGAACGGTGATTTGATTCTTAAAAACGTTGTATGAAATTTGAGAATCAGAAAATCCATTCGATTTAAGATAATTTTGAACGGCAGATAAATTTTCATCTGTTGGAGCAGCATATTGTTGTAGTTGATCAATAGTTAAAACACCTGCTAAAGTTTCACTATTTTGTGATAACCAAGATTGTAATCCTGCATCATCTTTTGAAGGTAAATGGAATGTATAAGTGAATGGAGTAACCAAGTTTGCTAAACCTGCCAAGTTAAAAGCAGAAGGAATAACTGCTGGTGCACCTAAAACTTTTCCTGTAACGGCAGAAGGTGCAGCAGAAACGCTAGAAGCTAAAATAGCTAAAGCGGCAAGAACTTTTAAGCAAGTGGATTTAGAAAGCATGATGTGGGTAGGTGGGTGGGTGTGTAGAGGAAAATAATAAGAAGAAATGATCAGATCGTGCTTTCTTTTATAAGGTTTTCTTACATACCCCACTTTTATAATATATAAGAAAAGATATTTTTTTGCCAAGTGCAATTTCGCCATTTTAGGAACAAAAGTGATAAGAGTAGCGTGCTTATTTGCATAATCTTTGGCAAGTCGTTCGACAACCGATCTGTAAATTTAGTGGGTCTGAGTTTTATTCATGGGAATAATGTAGAGAACGGGAAGGAATACATGCATGTTCCCTTTTTGACAGGCGATCCATGCGTATCAAGCTGATTTACGCACACATATGAATGGCTTTTTTGTTTGTTTGTTGTTTAGCCTTTTCCACGATTAAACAGTGTACCGCATGGTAACGACATGCTTGCATATGTGTGTATGGAAAAGTAGCGCCCCTTTTAGCGTATTATATTTTGAAATAATTGAAAAGCTCTGGTTTAAAGCCTATTTTTACGTGCGGGGCCAATGTTTAGCAAATCCCGCACAATCCGACGGAAAAGACATTCTAACGCTAACGATAGAATTAGCTTCAAATTCGTATAGACAAACATTTCAAATTCAGTCATTATGACAAGCGATTTACACATGCAACGGATTTATAAAGAGAAAGATGATTAATTAAGAAAGAAACACGGGTAAAATACATGGATACATACATACATAATTATCAATTAATCAGAAAAGGTACATTGCCGCAAATGCACAAATGACCGAGCCTGCTAATGATATCAGAGGAGAAATGAAAATGGAAGAAGTGCCACTTGTATGCAATGCATTTCCTTTTGGGGGATTTGCAGTGGTATTTGTTGTTGTGGAAGAGGTAGGAGAAGTTGTTGTAGTAGTTGTAGAAGAAGTTGTGGATGAGGTTGGAGTTGTACTTGTGGATGAACTTGAAGAGGAGGAAGCTGGATGATTTTCACTAACAATCATTCCTTTAACTGGTGTTGGCGTTGTGAAACCATCTTTTGCATTAGCATACCAATCTTTACCAATCGCTTCAGATAATGTTTGCGTTTTCCATCCTGCTGCTTTGATTTGTGGATATGCATCTTTGAATATTTGAACGGATTCAGTCGTTAATTCATGTTCTAATAAAATTACACCTGGAGATTTAGGTCTTTGAATCGCTTGTTGAACGGCTGTAACTACGCTAGCATAATCTTTTCCAGGAACGGTATTTGGGCATGCACTACCTCCGTGACCATTCAAGCACCAATCATTACATTCTGCATCCCACATGACAGCTTTTAAACCGAAAACATTTTCTGCTATTGCACGAACACGAGCATCATTATCACCTTGTGGAGGACGCCAAGAAGTGGGTACTAAACCTGTAAGATCATAAATAAGTTGCATTGTCCAACCTAATTCACCTAAAATGACTTCATTCGATAATGTTGTCATCAAATTATGTGACCAAGTATGAACGGCTAATTCTTGACCATTACTTGCAGCTTGTTTAACAGCAGAAGGTAATTGTTGAATTGCACTTCCAATCATAAAATGAACGGCAGATTGATTTTGAGAGTGTAAAAAGTTATATAGATCAGGAGAAACATTTGTTGGACCATCATCAAAACCAACGATCCAACTTCCATCTGGTGCTTGTTTAACATCATTAGGTCCATAACATTTTGTCGTTGTCCAACTACAAATTTCTTGAGGAGAATGACCTGGAGGATAAACATTTAACCCGTTTGCATCGACTGTTGATTGAGGAATATTGGGAATCTTTCCTGCTGCTTGAGCTGCTGCTAATGCATCTTTCCAATCTTGTGGTAGGTATTTTGGATCAGCAGGTGCAAATGCGGGAGGATAATTGTTGTTTTGTCTTTCTTCAAAGTTGACCGATCTTGTTGGATGTCCTTCAACGGTAAAAGCAAAAGCAATTAGTGCCAATAAACAAATTGATATTTTTGCAATCATCTTGGCTGTGAGGAAAATAAAAGATGGAAAGTTGAGATCGAAAGTAGGCATTTATATATCATTCATTTGTGTTATACGGATCCGTTTATTTGGTTTAACGATTCATCATGCATCATGACGGTCAATCCTATTTCAAAGGAGGAGTAAAAATGTGCGTATAAAACCCCTTAATTCAGTCATGTCCGATGACACCCTTATCTTTTCATTTTGATGTAACCATCGGTAAACTTATGTTACCAACTTTCTGGATAGGAGAATCATCCGTCAAAGTTGATAAATGTATACAGGTATTCTTGCATTGACGGTATTCCGTAGAATTTAGCCTAGTCTTTGGTTTTAAAGCTAAACACAGAAATACGCGAGAATCCAAAAAGAGAAATTTTGTAGATTCTAGCGTAAAGCCACAGTGTTTTTTAAAAAAAAATAAAAATCCTCTGCTCTGAAGCAAGAGAAATTTTTACTTATGTCGTGCCTAGACTATGAAATTTAAACATTCATGCATGCATTCGGGCTTTTACGTACAAACATGCATATAGGCATAATGCTTAGAGAACCACGGAAATCCGCGACAGTTTTCTATACTTGTTCCTTTGGACGTGATCACATGTTACAGTCCAATATATCATACATAGAATAGGAAAAGTACTATTTAAAGAAACAGAAATCTTCACAATAATAATAGAATTCATCACCACATCTCTAGTCTGGCAAATTAGGATACAGTTTTTATTCCCAATCTTCGAACCGGCTTCTTTTTTCGGCAAGACCATAAGTTATAATTGTAGGGCGGATCCGTTATTCTGACCTAGTACCATTACAAGTGCTTCTATCTCCTACAAAAGTCTTTTTTAGGAATCCAACCTGACTTTTCAGCCCCGTGAAAAGTTAACATTCTTTTCTTCTTTTGGGAAATGTACTTCATAAGCACTTCGCATATCTTTGTGGGAGCATAATTTAAGTACCGTTATGATTTTATAACGGAACCGAATGTTCTCGAAAAAGGTAATATAAATTACAGAGGTAAAAGTACAATTAAAAATATACTGTTCATATGCTAAAAGAATAAACGATCAACATCCATCTTTTAGCTTATTTTTGGGAAATGGTTCTGGCCAAAGCAACAATTGTGGATTTGAATAAACATCCATATGTCTAGAAATATAATCGGAAGTAGGGTAATCTTGGGGATTACATGAAACTTTATCTTGCGTATATGAATTTGGTTGATAAACTCGTACGTAATCCACTGAAAATACGGCAGGAAAGATGAGAGAATCAAATTTTATATTTTGAAAGCCTTGAGAGATTCCCAAGTTCATAATGATCGTCATTGGTTCTACAGGCACAAGTCTTTGTCCTATATCGATTTCCTTTTGGGCAGGAATTGCAGCTTCTGTAACTGTCCATGCAACTTTTCCATCAATATACCAAGTCACTTTACCTTTTCCTGAACCAGTAGAATCAGGTTCAAATTCGCATCCAAAAGTTGTGAATGTTTTTGATGTTTTTTGAAATGCTTTTGTTGGTATTTGTGTAACGGCAGAAACACTTTCTTGATAAACATTTCCACGAAAAGTGTTGAATATAGTTAATTCATCATTTCCAAAGCTAGCAGCAGATTGATCCCATTTATGTTGTTTAGAAAATGGTCCAGTTTGTAAAGATTGAGAAGCTTCACCAACTCCTTTTGCCGTATTTATTTGTGCTTCAAGAACGTCTAATTCAGGTACACCTCTTCCTACATTCGTATTTGGTCCTGGATGATCTTCACCTGAACAAGTACAAGAAGGTGTACGCATACCTGGATTCCAACTTAATCCTTTTTTACCGTTATTACGAAAAGTTGATTCTTCTTTATAAAAAGGTGAAGTTATAGATGTTTGATTAGGTAATATTCCTGAATCACAAGAATTATATGAATAAGGCCACATTCCATCAGTTGTTGCTAAATAACCCGGTCGTCCTAAATTACCTTGCATCCATAATCCTGGCCAATAACCAACTTCTTCCGGAGATCCAGGTAAGATTGCACTAAATTCTATATAACCTCCTGAAAAACAAAATTTATTCCAAGATTGAAGCATACCAGAACGAAAGTTAAGATCGTTCATAGGTTTATTATCTAAAGTGATGTGTAATGCTCCACCTGTTGTATTTATTTGTTCGGGTGTATACCATTCAAGATCTCCCGTTGCTCCATACCATAAATTCACTCCTTCCCAAAAAGGATCATCTCCCGGCCAAAAAGTACGTCCATCAACGTTAAACTCATCAGAAAAGACTAGATGATATGGATTTCCACTTGCACTTTTCCAATTATAAGCTGAAGAAGCTGTATCCGAATCAATCAAGAGTAATTGAGGATGTATAAGTGGAATTTGACCTGTTCCATTCGTTCCTCCTATACCGAAAGAGCCACTTTTCACTATTGGTTTACGACGAAAATATTCTAGAATTGGATAACCAGCAAAGAGAGTTAACAAGGATAGAATTAGAGTAAGAAAGACGAAAAAGTTAAGAAATCCTCTTCCAGAAAATAGAGTGAATCGAGGTTCTTTATATCCTTTGAATGTCTAAAGAGAAAAAGATTCTTTAATAAGCAAAAGGAAGAAACTTCCTTTAACAAACACTTTTTAACATACCAAATCATCATCTGTATCCATATAAAGGTGATGTGCAGTAACCGACGCTATTCCTTGGTATTTTGCAGATTGCGAAAGTGAATTAGAAGATTTATGCAAAGATTCTAACAATGTTTCATTTGAAGATTTTTCATCTTGTGCACGTATATAATTCTTACTTGATTTAATACCTAAACTTGATGAATGTCGCCATCGAGCATGACGAGAAGGCTGCCCGTCAATTTTGGACATGGAGAAATATAAACATTAGATGGTGTCAAAGAAATAAAAAGGATAGAGTTTGAATTCAGTCATTCAATACAGCCCTATCGTTTCTTTTCTTCAAAGAGTGTTCTTTATGCTTCCCGCTTTTGCAGATTTAAATGTAGTAGGTATGGTATGTATGTAGGTACACTGACATCTTGCAGGCAACTTTTAAACTCATTCAACGTCGGATTACCTTAGTTATGCTGGTGTACTTTAATGTTCTCCCTTGCATTCAGTGAGACAGCAGAGAAGACGCACGCGTACTTACTTTTATTATTCTTTCTTTTGACATGTGCATAATACTGTTCAAGTGCTAGAAGTCTTCATTCCACGGGTTGTATAAATTTCTATCCGCCGGCACTTTATCTGTTCTAGCCTCTTTCTCAGTATTCCTAGCGTTCTTTGGCTTTGCTTTTCAAACTGATTTTCGGTGTTAGTAGGTGCATGACATTCTATGAGATAAAAAGATTAAATCAATGTTGAATACGTATTACCATCATCATGAAACATTTGGGCAGATATGAAGAATCCATGCGTCACTTAATCTTGTATTGGATTCATTTAAACCTCCATGAATGAAAATTTCAATCCCTTCTCCCTTGTTAGCTGGTTGAACGTCAAATGCAAACCATCCTCTTGGCTCTGGCAATGAATTAGCTTTTGTCTCTAAGCTAAGCCAGCTGTATGTTCCATCAGATGATCTTAGCAGTGCAAAGACATCATTCAAAAACTGAGAATGAAAACATGAGAAATAATCAGTATGATTCTCTTCTTTCCTCCTGAATCACTCCTCCTACTCACCTTTCCAGCACCATCATGTCCTAATTCTTTAGGAGCACCTTCTCCTTCTCCCATAAACATGATAGCAACAATTTGTTTTTCTTGCTTTTCGATATTGATGGTAGCATTTCTTCCAACATATTGTACCAACCCATGTACACTTCTCTTTGCGGGTTCTACGCCCGGTTGACCCTCAATGTATGCATTATGGGAAGACCATTTCTTGGTTTTTGGATCATAAATTTCTAAGGGACCTCCTAATTCATAACCACAAAAGCCACCCCATCTTGCTAATAAATCAGGTTCACCCGCTCGAGATGCTTTAATGTTTGTCAAAACTGTACCTCCTCTACCTGGCTCTGGTCCGGTTTCTGATGTATTCCAAAGTTTGCTGTTCAAATCAAGATTGTGTAAAGTACTCAATCGACCTTCTGCTGGACATCCTGCATGAACATACAACTCTTGATCGCTTATTGCAAGTGTATGAAATGATCGTGCGTTAGGAAAATCAGAGTCTTTATTTGCACTGGTTCGTATTTGGGACCAAGTGAGTGAATCGATATCGAATCTCCATAAATCTTCTGACTCTTCTTCGTCATTGCATGTTTTTCGAACTTCTATCGCCTTCATCTCTTTACCTCCTCTACCTCCCCATAAGAATAAGGATTGCGTTGGTGAATGAGCTTTCATTGCTGCTCCAACTCGAGCTGTAGGCCATCTTTGCGCATTACTTAATAGAGTCCTTTGAAGAACGTTTGCTTTTGCTTGAACTTCATGTGAGGAATTCTCTATGGAAGAAGTTGGTAAATCAATCGAAAGTAATTCATCTCCAACCGGTACCCTCGGCTGTAATTCACCCCCAAAAATGTATGCTTTACCTGCCAATAATGCCAAATTATGCGACGATCTAGCTGCTAGATTAGCAGGAATGCCTTCTAAAGACACTTTTTGCCATGTTGCTCGCAGAGATCCTGCCATGATTTATTCAACGTGGTGGAGTGATACGATAAAGGTCGATCAAACAAGTTAAAACTTTATCGTGTGCAGGTCGAGAGTACCTTTTCGGTTATCAGACCGACCTTACGTGATTGATCTAGTCATTCTATTCTAGTGCACTACGCAGCGCTACAAGCGTGCAACCTTCTTTTCCTCCTTCCCACTAAAAGATAGTTTTATAGACCTAACTGCTTGGGTTTAGCTTTATAAAGATAAATCTTTTCATAAACAGTAGCTCGATTTTCGCGCGAACAAATTAAGGATAAAATTATAATATTCTTCTGAAATTATATTTATCTCTAACACAAGCGTCAGAGTATACTTTTTATTAATCAAGCATAGCCAGAAAGATGGCGGAAGTTGGCGTAATGAAAAAAATTTGTTTTGCATGTTTTGGGCGAAACAGGTCCATATATTTTGCTTGTTTTGGGCAAATCAGATCAATATATTTTGCTTATTTCGCTTATTTTGCTTTTGTTTTGGGCAAAACAGGTCTATATATATTGCTTGTTTTAGGCAAAACAGGTCTACATATTCTGCTTTTTTTGCTTGTTTTAGGCAAAGCAGTCCAATAATTTTTTTTGCTTGTTTTGCTTTTTTTTTAGCTAAAACAAGCCTAACATATATTTCGCTTGTTTTATTGTTGTTTTAGGCAAAATACCTTGTGCATGTTAAAGAATCCGTTTTCTACTTTTATCGACTTGATATTTTTCTGGCTTTGAGCCAACGAAAAATCTATACGCTTCTCTAGTCAATTAGTGTTTTTTAAAGCATGAATATTTTATAAAAGATAGGAAGATTTGAATAAAAAATGAAGCTATATAATTAATCTAAATAGTAGAGTTTCGATGATAAATAAGAAGTACAAGATAAAACAAATATCTGAAAAGAAAAAAAATAGGTAACATTCAATAAAAGCAATCCTTTTCTAAACAGATAGTATCAGTGTTTTTTATCCTAACATCTTTTTAATAATAGTATTCTAGTATTATAAATAGCTAATCACCTTTGGCTCTATAGTGACCTTCCTTATAATGGTATTCGTTATATCATAGCTTCATCAACTTAAAGTTTTCGGCAATTTTCGACACTGTGATTTTACTCCTATCAAGTATAAGCAATTATTCGGATATATCTTGCTATTCTTTTCAGTTATTTATTCAGTAGAAATTCATTAATTTCTCTTGAGAAATAGTTGTTTCACAGAGTAATGCCTTATGTTGTAAAATCATGTAGATTGTTGTATACGTGATAATCGGCTGAATTGTAGCAGCGATATGAGATAAATTGATTTTTATAAGATACAGCTGCTCCCTTCGTGAAGACTAAAATTGATGCATTGCACATGTACTATCCCTGAAGCCGAAAAAAACTGCGCGTTGCCGAGCTGACAATTGTTTATCTATTTTACCACATGGTCTTGCGCTAGCGGAGTTTAATTAAAAACATAAAAAGAAGCTTGTTTCCGCCGGTAAAATGCCTCTTTTCCATAGAACCGCGGTATACATTCCCATACGTTAATTCGAAATAAAATTTTCTAGTGCTTTTTCTCTTATCTAACTCGTACCCCGCACTGCTGTCAGTCTGAAAAGCATGCGTCATTTCTTTTTATCTTTCTTTTCTTAAGCCTGTCAAAAGATATTGCATATATGTACTTAGTAGTTCGGCTGTTAAGACATCGGCAGCTTATCTTCTCTTTATGAGTCGCACAAGACACTTCTCAAAAATTTAGCCGAAAAGGATAAATTTAATCCTTGTGGTACACACACACATGCACTTTTTGCTCGCGTGATTTTAAGATGAATGATATCAAGCCTCCTTTATTATACATACACATGGTTTTTAAACTGACGAGATACGTTATCTTTTCTGTCAGGAGAAAGCACATGGTATTAACTTCCGTACCTGATTTTTAAAATACCGCTTTTCTATTCGCCACGAGGCACATTGCCACTTCTTTTAAATATAAGATTTACTCATCGAGGCATTTGATCTGCTTAAATGTAAATCCGGGAATATGATCCTAACGCCTTACTTTACATGTGTTCCAGATAGCGGCAGGAACAGAGAACTAAAATGAGTATGTGCAAAAACAATATCTTATAAAGGTAGAAAATTCTTCACACGATACCCCTCCTTACCCCCTTATACTACCATCCTCCTATTTTCTTCTCCTTACGAAGTTAATCAAGATGGCGATCGATGACGTGATCGATAAAAAGTACGATTCCGGAGATTCACCTTCGGAAGAGAAGCAATCTATCGGTTCAAATAATGAAGCTTTAGCACCTCTTGCTGATGAGGCTTTAGCCCATTTAGAAAAGATGAAAAAGGAAGCAAATCATTGGGATCCAAATTTACCCGATGAAGTTGAAGATGAATTAGACGAAGCTCTTCATACAACTGACATTAAAGCTCAAATTCATATCGCTGAAGAATTATTGGAAAATTCTCCTTATCCAGAAGTTCGGGCAGCCGTTCCAAATTATGATGATGGTGCATACGTCAACACTATTCGTGCATGGGTTTTAGGAATGTTATTTGCAACTTTAGGTTCAGGTTTAAACGCTTTATTCGGTTTACGTGCACCTTATATTATCATCACTTCTTATGTAGCACAAGTTGTTGCATTTCCATTTGGTAAAGCATGGGCCAGATTTTTACCTGAAGGTCGTTTCACAATTTTCGGTAAAGAATGTCGCTTAAACCCTGGTCCTTTTACCAAGAAAGAGCATGCAATTGTTGTTATTATGGCAAATGCAACTTTTGGAACTGGAGCTGCTTATGGTATTGATATCATTACAGCTCAACGTGGATTTTATAAACAAAGATATGGATGGGCATTCGAAATTTTAGTCACTCTTACAAATATGGCTCTTGGATTTGGAATGGCAGGTTTATTCAATCGTTTCCTCGTTCAACCTGCTGCAATGATTTGGCCAGCTAATTTGATCAATACTGCAATGTTTGCAGCTCTGCATGATGACAGTAACCCAGATCCAACAAAGACAAACGGCTGGAAGATTAACAAATATCGTATGTTTGGTTATACTATGCTTGGCTCTTTCTGTTGGTATTGGTTCCCGGGTTATATTGCACCTTTTCTAAGTGTGTTTGCATATATCACTTGGATCAAACCAAACAATGTTGTAATCAATCAACTTTTCGGAGGTTGGACAGGATTATCACTCGGTTTCCCATTTACAGGATTCACTTTAGATTGGACACAAATTTCAGGTTTCAACTTTAGTCCTTTAATTTCACCTTGGCATGCAATTGCAAACACTTTAATCGGTATGATAATCTTTTTCTGGTTCGTCACAATTGGTATGCATTATTCTAACTTTGGATATGCAAAATATTTACCAATTTCCGATTCAAATTCGTATGATAACACTGGTTCTTATTATAACGTCAGCCGTGTTCTTAATCCACAAACTCAAACTTTCTTACTTGATGAGTACGAAAAATATTCTCCTTTATTCTTATCAACGACTTTCACTTTATGTTACGGTTTATCATTTGCAAGTATTACGGCTCTCATCTCTCATACTTATCTTTTCCACGGTTCAGAAATTTGGCAAAGATTCAAGAAATGGAATGAAGTTGAAGAGGATGTTCATGCAAAATTGATGGCAAAGTACAAATCTGTTCCTCTTTGGTGGTATCTTTCTCTTTTACTTGCAACAATTGCCGTCTCACTTGGAATTACACAAGGTTATGATACCAGATTGAGTTGGTGGGCATTTTTCGTTTCATTAATTTTAGGATTTTTATTTTACCTCCCAATCGGAATTATTCAAGCAAGTACAAATATTGCAATCGGTTTAAATGTTTTAACGGAGTTCATTGTGGGATACATTCAACCTGGAAAACCGATGGCGATGATGCTGTTTAAGTCCTACGGGTATATGGCTATTTATCAAGGTTTAGGATTCGCTCAAGATATGAAATTAGGAATGTACATGAAAATTCCCCCACGTATAACTTTTTCAGCTCAAGGTGAGTTAGGTTAAGGGTTAAAATTGAGTAAGAATTAAAGCTAACTAACCCTTTTTTTCAGTTATCGCTACCTGTTGGAGTGCAGTTGTGCAAGTAGCAGTCTTGAATTGGGCTTTAGGTTCCGTTGCGGATATTTGCACACAAGATCAAAAGTATCATTTTTCTTGTCCCAACGGAAGAGTCTTCTTTAATGCAAGTGTAATTTGGGGCTTAGTCGGACCGCAAAGAATCTTTTCACCCGGTCAAATGTACAATGGTATGCTTTGGTTCTTTATCCCCGGACTCTTCTTACCCATTATCATTTACTTCGCCGCACGTCGTTATCCAAAGTCACCTATTCGTTTCTTAAACGGACCCATTATCTTTTCCGGAAGTGGGCTGATTCCTCCAGCTACCGTCTTAAATTATATGGCATGGGGAACAGTTGGATTTATCTTTAATAAATGGATTCGTAACCGGTTCCGTGGTTGGTGGATGCATTACAATTACATCTTTTCTGCAGGTTTAGATGTCGGTCTTGCAATTTCAACAATCGTAATCTTTTGTACGTTGGAATTAACAAATACTTCTTTCCCTACTTGGTGGGGAAATGGTGCATCTCAAAATACCATGGACGTTCTCGATACCGCCGTTCAATATACTGTTGCACCAGGTCAAACTTTCGGTCCAACTAAATGGTAAATAGTGTTATTTGTTTATATATAAATATTGACAATATGGAAATATCAATGATCGCTCTGAAAATGAACCTGATTTATTTTTCTATTAGGCTAGGTAAAGTTTTTATAAATCGTTCTATAAGAATCGCGCTGTAGTATATTTGTCATCTATATATTTTGAAAGACCCTTATTTCATTCTAAGCTTATTGAGCAGGTGAGAAAGGTATAGCATGTTTATCATCTATGGATAAAGATTACGTCATGCTTTTATGTCGTTATTTCAAGCTTTCCTATATTTAATCGAACATCTTTGAATTTAAAAAATCCTAGTCCTTTCTGTAGCAGGCATCATTTTCTCAATTAGTCTTTTTACGAACTAAGTGTTTCTGAAGCTACGATTCCAAATGAATTGACACGGTAAAATTATTTTAATAGCATTTCCAGAATTTTATTGCTTCTTACATTCTAAGCCAATAAATTTATCTAAATGGTTTTAAACATCGTAGATAAGATAGAATTAATTACCCTAACCACGCTCTGTGACCTTATCCATCGCTTAGAAATAGGTAAAGTCAGGTAAAAACTCTCGCATATAACACGCCGTCGCTAGCACACGTTTTTTATATATTTATACTTATTTTCTGCCTCATACATTTTTTTTCTTAATACTCTTCGTTTGCCAGATATATAAAAATGTTAGACGTACTTGCTCATTTAGTGTCCGCCAAATAAAATAGATCATTTTGTAAAGTCGGATCTTGCCATCCGATGACGTACGTAACAACATGTGTAATTAGACGTGGCGTAACTCACAACAAGAACGCGGTCCTATCCTTAGCGCTACGCTAATGAAAGCTCCGTAAGTTCAGATTTCGTTTTCATACTTCTACTATTGCCTGAAGCTAGATACCCTCTTCTCCTGCATGACATAGACAAAAAGTTCTTCTTAAGTGGAATAGAATAGATCTACAAGTGCTAGACAGTAGAGGTTTTGCAGAATCGCCCTTGGAATTGAAACACTATAAAAAAAAAGGTTATTGCCGTAAGGTGCATAAGACCGGTAGTAAGTAGGATAATGCAGGCTCTGTATTGAGAAAAGCTAGTAAAAGAAAGGTCTTGAAGTTGTTTTGCAAATAAGGTTTCTATATAAATGCCTTGTATTGAATAATCCGTACAGAACGAAGTCAAGAGGTTTGCCCACCCTAACAAAAAATTAGAAATCTTTCAAATGATGTCGTTCCTCGGCGCTCGTGTATCATCGTCCTGCCAAGTTATCTCACGCTCCGCAAACTTTAGAAAGTTGGCCGAGGCTCAACGTTTTTACGTCACGCAAAGCAAGCCAAAATTATCTTTCTCCTCAAATAAAAGAGAATCTCATGTCTCAACTGCTCTTAAAGCGCTGCAATTTTCAACCTTGCCTCGATCTACCTTAGATCTTTCAAGTGACCCATACACCCAATATTTCGATTCGAAGCTGTTTGAAAGAATAAAATTCAAAGTGCCATTCCGTTCGAATGATCCAGCTCTAAATCTATCAATCTTTGCACTGCGATACATTAGTCCGATTAAGGAACACTCTAAAAAAGAGCCTTTATTGCTAGTGCATGGACATCCGGAAAATTTACTTACATATCGTCATCTTGCTCCTCGCTTAGCTAAATCAGCAGGTAGAGATATCGTTATTGTCGACCTTCGAGGTTACGGTAGAAGTGATGCACCACCTACAAATTCGACAATTGGGATTGAGATAGATGCATTAACGCAAGAACAATTATTGCATAGATATTCAAAGCGAGAGATGGCAAGAGATCTTGCAGAATTAATGTAAGCTATTTCAAGTAGAAGAAGTTTTAGGCTATACATTCTGACTTTATTAATCCTACAGGGAATATCTCGGGTATAAAAGTTTCAGCGTTTTAGCTCATGACCGTGGAGGTCGGGTAACTCATAGGCTCGCATTAGATTTTCCTGATGTGGTAAAGAAAGTGATGATTCTCGATATAGTTCCTGCTCTGGATTTATACGAACATACTGATGCCTGGTTTGCAAAGACTTATTTTCACTGGTTTTTTTTCTTGCAATCGTATCCGTTACCTGAACGCTTTTGTGAGTATTTCCTTTTTTTAAGGAGGTCAAAATACTGAAATTTCAGCTTTCTTTCTAGTGGAAAAATCGACGAAGGCTTATCTAGAGCGAGCTGTAAAACCCTTTCCGAGTAAGGAAGACGCAAACGATCAATTTTCTCTCTCTGTTATGGAAGATTATTTACGCCAAAATGCGAATCCTGCTTATGCTCATGCTACTATAGAGGATTATCGAGCCTCAGGCCCAGGTGGAGTTGATCAAATTCTCGATTTAGAAGGTCGTAAAAATTCTATTCGATTTCATCAGCCACTTCGAATTCATTGGGGTGATACTGGTGTTAACGAATTGCTCTTTAAGCATGACGGTTGTTTTGCCCTTTGGAAAAAAGCTTGTAGCGGACCTATTTCGGGAGGTTCTATGACATCGGGTCATTTTATGACTGAAGAAGTGCCTGAACAAATTGAAGCTTCTGCTCTCGAATTTTTTACATAAAAAATATCAAATACATATTTTAAAATCTTACCTGACTATATAAGAGCGTATATAGGTATATATTTACTATTATTCATCATATTCAAATTAAAATATTGGCATTGAGATATATAAGAAAATTTTTAAACGCGGTATGAGGGATCGAGTGAATCTATAAGTCTTTGATATGCTGTGAATTCAAGTTGACCGAAATCACCATGCTGTTGAAAGAAACGAAGTGCTTCTTTCGTTGTCTTGATTGTGCTTGTTGACGGTAAGGAGATACCACCTCCAGCTGCAGCGGAAGATTGTGCAGCAACTTGAATTTCAGCTGCACGGACAGCTAAATACATTCTATACCAAGCAGCACCAATGCTTTTGCCAACCGTGATAGCGCCATGATTACGTAAAAGCATTGTATCTTTCTGACCAAGATCTTTTGCTAATGATTCTCGCTCTGCAGAATCTACGACCATACCTTGAAAACCATGTTCGGCAACTTCACCTAATGTTTCAGATGTTTGTGATAAGGCACCTAAGAAACCATTTACAGTTGCTGAAATTCCAGTAAAAGCATTATGATGGCTATGCATAACGGCTAAAGCAGAATCACCGCGAGCAAGATGAATTCCACCATGAATGATCCATCCAGCTCGATTTACTCCCATTAAATCTCCAATCACACCTTCATGTAAGATATTACCTTCAGAATCAATTTTCAATAAAGAACTTGCAGTAATTTCGTCAAATCGAAGACCAAGCGGATTGATTAAATAACTTTTTGAGCCATCATCTTCAGTAAGTCCAACAGTAAGATGATTATAAATTGCTTCAGTCCATCCAAAATGCGCAAATAAACGATATGCTGCCGCTAATTCCACACGAAGTCTAACTTCTTTTTCCGAAAATTCATTTAAACATGATTGATGAAGTCTTTGTTGAATTGCTGAATAATTGAATCTTTCGATGGGCGCATGATTTTTGCTAATTGTCAATAAAGGCTCTGATTTCGAAGTTGAATTAATTGTTTCAGGAGCAGCAATTGAATGGTCAAACCGGCGTGGCACTGAGTATACAGACTTGAAATCGGTATACCTCGATCTTCTTATCGGATTGTTGGTGATTCCACCAAAAAATTTTAAACGTGCAAAACTGGTAGACATTATACCTTGTAACGGTTGGTGATGTTGGATTTTTAACTGGAAATACCATGACTCGTATAAATATTTTCTTTGTCTTGCCTTAAATTGTTATAGCTGAAAATACGATAGGTGCTACAGCAATACGTGCTCTAGTGTATTTCTGGGATGAAATGACAGCACGTCGGATGCTCAGATCCGACGCGGGCTCTTTTGGCAGGTTTACCTTTTTTTACACACAAACTTTCTTTTGAATTTATACTAGAATAATAGCAAATTATTAGCGTACTTTTTAGAAAATGAAAGTCACCTTCAATGTATCGATTTGCTTAAGAAGGAGCCATGCTTTTAAATATAGATTAACCAATCGCAAAGGAAAAATTTTTAAGCAAATGTACAATGCAGAAAGACTAATTATCAGAACCCTGCCTCTACAATTCTATCGGAAACCAAAAACCGATATACAAAACTAGCAGCTAATTCAGAGACAAACAGTAGCCTGTGATCTATATGAAAAGTCAACGAAAACTGTTTATCATGCTAGTGGATTAAACAGAATGATGACTTCAAGCAGTCAATAATTATATCTTTTTATCACCAACACCATTATCCATTAGTATTTCATCAGTCAAAATTAGCTAAAATGACTTCAGAAATTTCAGAAGAAGAAAGTATGATTGCGACACGATATCGAGAATATTGTGATATTTGTCAAAGCGGAAATTTGAAGTTACTGATCAATTATTGGTCACTTCCTGCTTTGTTTTCAGTCGATTTTGGTAGTAGTGAGAATAGTCATCTACTTATTCAAACACCACAAGAACTGGAAGAATTATATAGTAAAGAATTTGGTGCTTCTACAGGTATTGATAAAACAACAATCGATTCTTTTAGAACCACCTTTTTTGGCAAATCTTCGGCGTCTATTGAAACAAAATTACGTCATACCCGCAAAGAAATTCTTCACGATCAACAACATGCTGTATATGGCTGTCATAAAATTGACGGTAAATGGATGTTTATGTCTCATATTAGCAAAATTGAAAAGAAAATTGAAAACCAATAATCACGAACTTGCAAAGAAAGTCTCTGAAATCCTATATACAATACAATAATCACGAGCCTTTATAAATGTTTGTCTATAATTATATTTACCGACAGACAACGAATTAATTAGTCAAGATTTTGATTCCCCTTGCTATCATCAAATATCTCAGCAGATCCTGAGCGCTTGATCGGCAATTTGACAGCTTCGTATATATCCTACTTATTGATAATAGAGTTACTCAGAATGTATCACGCTGAATGTCTTCACTTTCTTTACCTCATTATAATCATAATCATAATAATTATTATGATTATTTTTGTTAGCCCGCATTTATCCAACTATCCAACAGAATTCAGCGCAGCGCAACGCTAAAACCCCTGTTCGGATTAAGAAGCCGTTATGAGCGATGCGATTCATAGCTATCCTTTATTAATTAGTGTAAGCTTACCTACTGTAGCGTAAGTTGTTTCTAGCAAATGCGGGCACATTTTTTTAGCGTGTCTGAAGCTTTATAGGTACATTTGATTCCGCTTTCACATACTTTGTCAAAATGATCACCTTGTTTACATCGACCTGACTATCACTGAAACTTAACACGCATGACCTCAATGCGATGAATATTAGGGTTGAGATTATAGTAAAGGACGTAGGATCAGTTTAGCTTCTTATTCTTGGCTATCAAAGGTATTTTGATTTAAAGACACATGCCAAAAAATAAGCGCGTCAGAGAAGCGTGCGACATATGTCGTAAACGTAAGACGGGATGTGATGGAAAAGATCCATGTAGCTTTTGTCTTGAAAGGCAATTAGAATGTACTTTTGATTATCGTCCGAATCGTAAACGTGCTTCAAAGCAAGAAGTCAGGCAACTATCCGAACAATTATTTCTAGCGAGAAATCTTTTATACTCATCTAAGGTGAGCGATAACTATAACGATGCAGATGGAGTCAATTCAAGCATTCCAGAA
Organism: Meira nashicola; assembly: GCA_001600355.1. NCBI lineage: Eukaryota > Fungi > Basidiomycota > Exobasidiomycetes > Exobasidiales > Brachybasidiaceae > Meira > Meira nashicola. The sequence goes on along the minus strand of BCJU01000002.1, from coordinate 15,800 downwards.
GCATTCTCTGAACTGTCAAATCATGCGTCTACCAGTCAAGATGTTCCGCTATGGCCTGGGATACAAGCCATCTCTTCACAAAAGCAGGATGTGGTCTTTTTCCCGTTGCAAAATGAAACCTTTATAGGAAACAAAGAAGTTGATGAACCTGCTATAGACAAGCATAATTTTTTGGAAAATACAGTGCAAAAAGAAGAAGAGGTTTGCCAACTTTTCCAACGTAATGCACACCCACGAACAAGCAATCTTTCGGTTGGAAGGACTTCTGTCATTTATGATGGATTTTCTTATATTTTACAGCAGAAAGAGCTGTTACGGAGTCGAAAAGAATTCGAAACTAAAAGAGATATGTCTCCTTCTACTTTCGAGAGAAGTAGTACAAAGATTAACAACAATGCTGTTCCATACAATCCAGATGTTGTACCAAGCTCTAAAATTCTAGAACATTTGGAAAAAACAAGGGAAAATGACGTTTCACTTTCTATAAAGCATCCATACGACACAACAAGGGTGCATTATAATCCTCGTTTACCTGTCAATATTCGTGAACAATTAGCATGGCCTGATAAATCTAGGGAGGCAAATCTAATTCAAACCTACTTTGAATGGGTTCATCCAAGTTTTCCTGTGATCCATCGAGCGACTCTTGAAAGACAATGTTTAGCTTCACTGGATTCCGAGAGCGATTTATGGAATGACGCTGTTTGGCTATCGTGTATGCTAGGCATTTTTGCTTTAGCAGCACAATACATACCGGAAGAGCGTACTTATCGAAGGCATTGGTGGATAAGTAGAGACAGATTGAACGCCAATAGTGCCACGCATTGTCACTCTTTTGGAGCAATTCAAAATCTCTTAATTTCAGCTCATTTAGCGCATTCGATCATGATTGATCCAAGCTCGAGAACGCTTTCTTCTGATCTAGCGATTCGGACGATGATAGATCTAGGATGTCATAAAGAAATTGACGTAAATCAAGCTCTTCGTAGCGATACAGGACCCTCTCAGAAGAGTAAAGATAGAAAAACGTATACTGAAGAAGAATTACAAATCTCTTTCGTTCGGCTAGTTTGGTGGGCTGCAACAATTCAACATCTTGATTCTTGTCGAACACTAGGACGTCTTCCAGGTTTTAATTTTGAAGAATCTACCACCCGTTTACCAAGCTGGGAGCGAATAAAGTTACTTGGAGCGAGTAGATCATTCAGTTTTATTTGCTGTATAACTTACGTCTCTCAGGACTTTGACCGTCAGGTTAGTCTGGCTGAAGATCATGATGGCACGCAAATCAACACTAAATTACGTGATGTTCTTAGAAGATCGATGAAAGAACTTGATGATATTGCCCAAACAATTTCAAAATTTGGTCTAGGACTGGTAGAATTTTCCGAGAAAGTGGCTGATGGAGAAAGAAGTTTCTTTGTGCAGAAATGTGAGTTGCATTTATCGTTACATGCTGTAAACGTTCATTTTTGTCGTACTTGGCTGCGACGTAGACATGATCGTCATCAAGACTTAAGTTCGTATGATAAAATCATTCTTGAGAGGGTAAAAGCAATGTTTCGCTCAATAGATCATATATGCTCCTTGATCCTTCATTGGGATCTTCAAGGTATGTACCCTATTTTCTTCGCTAGATCAGTTTTTAGTCCTCTACTAATACCTACTATAAATCTGTCCTCGTCCCCCCCCCCCCTTTGATAGAGAAAGTACCTGTCTGCATGACAGAAAAAGTTTTCGAAACCGTGGTTACATTCTTGATCATGCACGAATCTTGGATACCCGACAGCGTAATCGAACACGATAAGAATCATTTTAGCAAAGCAATGCTAAATTGCGTCAAATTTCTTCGCAAGACCCGTGCAGTATGCGTTGTTGCGGAAAGGAGACTGCAATTCATCCTTTATCTTGCCAAGTTAAGTACATTAGGTATAGAAATGCCAGAACCAGACGTGGGGATGAACACGATAAATGAAAATATAGAGGGCACAGTCGTTGCAGAAGAAGGTTCGCAAGAAACACGCACTAATCATAGTAGTACGGCCAATGACGCATCTTTCACAGCATCAGTCATCATTTCCGCTGAAGAACTTCTGCGTAGTATTGAATTGTATAGCGATTTCAATGATTTGCCATTTTATAATATATAATCATAATTCATATTAAGATCTAGTCTTATATACAATTCATCAGGCTCGTGTGACCTTGATCTTCTAACATTTGGTATATACTTTTAAACATCATACCTCATTTACGATATTGTTGATCAAATTTGTATGTAAATATTTAATGATCGCAAATGAAGAATGATTTCTTCATCTTTTTGACTGTCTGTAGGATAAGGCGGAAATAAGATAGGTGTTTATTTCCGACGGCTATTTAACCGGCGTTTTATTTTACGGGGCGTTGCGTGTATCATGACTCGCTTGACTCCCCCACGCGGGGGAATAAGATTTTGTCGAAGCACATATAAAGAGTTCAGTGTAATGCATTGTTTCTTTCCTTTCTTCCCGCCTTCTTTGTTCAAAAATGGCTGATACAGTACAAAGAATTTCTGCTACTTCTGCTGTAAAGTTCGTAAAAGATGTTTTACGTGGAAATGGAGCGTCAGAAGAAGATGCAGAAATTGTTGCAAATTGTTTAATCGAAGCAGATTTACACGGAGTAGATACACACGGAGCAAATAGGATTCCATCTTATATGGAACGTGTTCGCCAAGGAGTTTTAGATCCAAAAGCAAAAATGGAAATAAAGAGTATCACGCCTGTCGTTCATCAAATCGATGCAAGGAACGGTTTTGGATTTGTTGCAGCAACAAAAGGAATGAATGCATGTATAGAAAGTGCGCATACATTCGGCATTGGAATGGCTTCTATTAAACATTCCAATCATTTCGGCATGAGTGCTGCTTTTGTTCGTCAAGCGAATGCGGCAGGTTATATGAGTTTAGTGTTTACTAACTCTTCGCCTGCTTTACCTGTTTGGGGTGGAAAGACTAAACTTATGGGCGTTTCTCCAATCGCTTGTGGTGCTCCAGGCGGAAAGAATGGAATAGATTTTGTATTGGATATGGCACCTTCAGTCGCAGCAAGAGGTAAAATTTATCGAGCAAAGAGAAGAAATGAAAGTATACCCGATGATTGGGCAATCGATGCAGAAGGTAATCCTACTACAGATCCTAATGCGGCATTAGAAGGTTCAATGTTACCCATGGGCGGACCAAAAGGGAGTGCATTAAGTATAATGATGGACGTATTTTCGGGTGTTTTGTCTGGTTCTGCATTTGCAGGACATGTGGTCAATCCTTATCATCCTACAGAACCTGCAAATGTTGGTCACTTTCTCGTTGCAATTAAGCCAGATCTATTTTTGGATTTAGAGGAATTTAAAGATAGACTTGATCATTTATACCAAAGGGTTATTGGTTCGGAAAAACGGCCAGGAACGGAAAGAATATATTTTCCCGGCGAAATTGAAGCGGAAGAAGCCAGGAAACGGAGACAAGATGGCATTCCATGGACAAAAGCAGAAATTGAAGCATTAAACCAAGAGGCTGATAAGGTCAATATGCCACATTTAGAAGTGATGTCTTAATTGTTGGGGTTCACTCGTGTGTCCGACTTTGTCCCAGAAGAATGCTCTTTGAAATTATAACATGCAAAAGAGGACAATAAGAAAAAGTATAACGATCATTGATCTTCCCCTTTTTTTAGCCGTGGGGGTCATCGCTTAATTAAGATGTATTAGCGTGATGAAAATGATTATTGCCACATTCGGTATGCAAAAGAGTGCATTTGTGCCTTACCCCGCGCTGAAACCCCATGGGGGCATATCTTTTTATGCGAAGGCGCAAAAATAAACGCTAAAAACTTCAAAAACATGTGTTTGTCATTGTGTGTTGCAGTAGGAACAATTGCCAAACTAATTGAAAAAGGCACACCGCCGGTGAGTTTGCAGGTCTGTAGGAACAGATAGGTCCACCGCCGGAAAAATGATTTGGAGAGAGAACAAATGCCGGGTTTTAATAAAAAGGAAAACAATAGCATCAATACACCATTTCGGAGGATCTTTTGCATATATTGCATGAAAAATTAACGTGGGACCAACTATAAAAAGGATCAATGTTGTATGTAAAATATGAACCCATTCCAAAACGAATCGCTGGACGAAGAGCAAGCCAGCGAAGAATTTATTCCTCTATTACCTCTCAACACCACTCATCCCCCAAAAAACATTTCCAAAATGGTACGCCCTTTACAACATCTCAAAGACACACCAAGGCAAGCTCTTAATTTTCGACTTTTTTACGCAATTGCTGCAATCGGTTTATTAGGAATAAGTCGTGGCGGTGATGAAGGTACAGTTGGAAGTATGACGAGCAGTGAAGCATGGAAAAATGCTTTTCATGTAGAAGAAGGTTCTTCTCAACAATCAAACGTTGTTAGTATGGTTCAATTAGGTAACATTCCTGGTTCTTTATTAACTTTTATTTTAGTCGATAAAATTGGTCGTATTCGTAGCATTCAAGCTTGTTGTTTAATTTGGATTTTAGGAACCGCAATTTGGATCACTTCAAATGGCAATCTCGGTCAAACTCTTGGTGGTAGATTTATTGCTGGAATTGGAATTGGAGGTTTTCCAGTCGTTTGTCCAACTTTTTTGGCTGAAATTGCACCTAGAACTGTTCGTGGTTTAGCCATGTCTATTTATTCTGCTTCAGTGTATATCGGAATCGTGATTGGTTATGGCGCAAATCTAGGTTCAAATACAAACTTTAATCCTCTTGATGATAAAGTTTGGAAAGTTCCCGTTTCTATCAATTTCATTTATGCCGGTTTATTCTTCTTTGCAAGCTTTTTTGTTCGTGAATCACCTCGTGCAATGGCTAAAAAAGGTGAAACTGAAAAGGCATGGGAAACATTATCTTGGTATAGAAATATGCCAAGAGATCACCCATACGTTCGTGATGAGATGGAAGGTATTCTAGATGAAGTTCATCGTGAAGCACAAGCAAAGCATGGTAAAAATATTATTACTCTATTTAAAGAACTTCTCACAAAATCGCGCAATTTATACAAACTTATAGTTATTGGATTTGGTATTCAAATTTTAGGTCAATGGAGCGGTGGTGGAAGTTTAACAATTTATGCTCAGAAGATTTTTACGTTAGTTGGAGTTGAATCAAATGCATCGCTCTATACAACTTGCATCTTTGGTGTGGTTAAATTATTATCTGCCTTAGCATGCTCTTTCTTTTTAATCGATATTTTAGGTCGTAAAAGAAGCGTTTTCATCGGAATTGGGTTACAAACACTTGCTGCATTATATTTATGCATTTATGTTGCCTCTTTAGGTGATGTTAATAAGAAAAACAATACAAACGAATCTCCAGGTCAAGAGCGTGCTTCGATCGGTGCAATCGTTATGGTTTTCGTTAGTGGTGTTGGTTGGGCAATGGGTTTTAATTCAATTCAATATATTATTGGAACGGAAATTTGGCAAATTGAATTACGTGCAGTTGCAACTTCTTTAATCATGGCAATTCATTTTGCTAATCAATACGGAAGTAGTAGAGCACTTCAGCCTATGCTTATTGGAATGCATCAATGGGGCTTATTTGCTTTTTGGACAGTGATTGGAGTTCTTGCAGCATTATATATATTTTTACTCATTCCAGAAACATCTGGTGTAAGTTTAGAAGATATGGATCGCTTGTTTGAAAGGCGTTGGTGGCAAATTGGAATGTTATCAAATCGTCCTGCAACAGGAGATATGCACGCTCGTGTTGCTATTCCAGAAAGTGGATTATCAAATATGCCAGATATGTTGCAAAACGATAAAGAAATCAACGAAAAGACTGAAAAGAAGGATGCTACACATCATAATATAACCGATGCATAGGTAGTACATATTCTATATTATAATTATCTACTGTTATATAAGCACTTATAAGATTCAGATCCCATGGCTTCTTATTTTAAACTTCTTGGCTTCTCGGCTTTTACGTAACGCGTTTGGTACGCGTTCCTGAATGTTTATTGCTGCTTAACACCGATTCTCTGTTTAAATGCCAAGATGATAAAAGCCATGGATTGTACAGCTTTCTTCTTTTTATTTGCTCAGCTACGATTGCTGTACGAGCCGAATAATGCAATACACACAGGTATATAAGAACACCCACCCATTTATTAACATCTCCCATCCTAACCAAATACCAATTTATACAAAAGATGGATTGGCTTGATATAACATACGATATACCTGTTCCGCGTATAAAAAAGCATGCTCAAAAGCAAGCCAAGAATGACGGTGGAGAGACACCTACCTACAAAGAAAGACCTGCTGAATCTGCTTCTCATCTAACACCAATTCCTCAAGATCATCGTAGAATTTTAAACGGATTAACGGGTTCAGTGAAAAGAGGTGAAATGGTTGCAATTCTTGGTGCAAGTGGAGCGGGTAAAACTACTTTATTAAACGCTCTTTCTGCAAGACTTGAAAATGTTGGTAAATTAAACGGTTCAGTTCATTATAAAGGTAAACCAAGAGATCCAGCAACATGGAAACGAGTTGTTGGTTATGTTGAACAAGATGATTTACAAATTGGATGTTTAACCGTACGTGAAACATTATCTTATGCTGCTAGATTAAGATTACCCGATCGTTTATTCACTCGTAAGGAAAAAGAAGATCGTGTTGATGAAACGATTGGAATGCTTCGATTGGAAAAATGTCAAAATACAAGAATGGGAGGACCAGGTCAAAGAGGTGTTTCGGGTGGAGAAAGAAAAAGAACTTCAATTGGAACGGAATTAGTGAGCGATGTAAGCCTTCTTTTATTAGATGAACCTACTTCAGGTTTAGATGCTTTTGCCGCTTGGAGTGTTGTGGAAAATTTAAGAGATATTTCTCGTGAACGTAATTTAGCTTGTTTAATGACAATTCATCAACCGAGCTATAGAATGTTTTGTCAATTCGATCGAGTCATCTTATTAGCTCGTGGAACAGTTTTCTATGAAGGAATACCACAAGATGCAATTCCGTATTTCGAATCTTTAGGATATAAAGTTCCAGAAGGTATGAATCCTGCCGATTATCTTTTAGATATTTCACAAAATTTGGAAAAGAGTGATGAAGCAGAAGATCGAATTGAAGCATTATTAAAATCATGGCGTAATTCAGGAAAGGGAAGAGATGTTCGTCAAGAAGGAAATCAAGAAAGTACTGAAACTGATGAAAAACTACATGAATCTGCTGACGGTCGAAACAGTCGTCGATCTAGTATAATAAAGGATGAAAAACACGAAGATGCATATAAGACATGGCCTTCAAATTGGCTCAAAGAATTATTTATTCTCACAGAACGAACGCTAATTGAAACATTACGTAATCCTGTTTTATTATTCGGAGCTTTAGGTCAAACTGTCGTTCTTCTTATCATTATTGGTTTCGCTTTCTTCCGTTTAGGTTACGATCAACCGGACGTGATTGCAAGAATTGGTATCCTTTTCTTCATTCCAGTTAATGCAAGTTTTGCTGTCTTGTTTCCAATTATAAACGTTTTCCCTTTAAGTCGTCAAATTATGAGAAGAGAACGTTTTGCAGGTTTATACCGTACAAGTAGTTTTTATCTTGCTAGAATGTTAGTTGAAGTACCAAGTCAAATCTTACAAAGAATTTTATTTTACGTAATCCTTTATTGGATGGTAGGCCTTCAAGCATCAGCAGCACGATTTTTTATCTTTCTCGCCATCAATCAAATTCAAATTTTAACTTCAATTGGAATGGGTTTTTGCATTGGAGCCGTCAGTCCAACTGTAGAGATCGGAAGCATTATTGCTCCTGCATTAAACGTAATCTTTTTCTTATTCGGTGGAAATTTATTACCTAAACCACCACCTTGGTTCGTTTGGCTTCGTTGGATTAGTCCTATCACGTATTCTTATCTTGCAATCGGTCAAAATGAATTTAAAGGACAAGTGTATAATTGCAACGGTGTAGCAAATAATGGACAATGTTATCGAACAGGAGAAGATGTTATGCAACAATATAACCTTCAAAGTTTCACAATTGCAGAATGTGTTGGTTTCTTGTTTGCCATTTATTTTGTTTTCTCATTTTTAGGTTATCTATTATTACGTTTCTCAGCGCATCCTAAATTCCGTTTCAAGTAAAGACTCATATGAATATCATTTTACCTCTCCATCAAATTTTTCTGCTTGTTCTTCTTGGTCATCATCATCTTTTGTTTGTTGTAGTTTCTTTTCCTTTTTTGTAGCGCTCAATAAACTTGTGGATAATAATGATGCACATGTACACCATTCTGTCATTGTTGTAAAAACGGCTTCTTTTATGACAAATTCGCTCGTAAAACCTTCAGAATCATAAATGCCAGGATAATAATACTGTAAGGGTAAAAAAGTCAGTAAATGTGTTATCATCATTTATTCTTCCTTACTATACTCACATTCAAAGAATCAATAACACCTTGTAAAATTCCAAAAACACCTCTGATCATCATGAATGGAAAAGTGATAGCTAAAATCACTAAAACGATGCGAGCTTGAACTTCTTCTTTGGTTGCATTACGGCTATATGCGCGTCGTAAAGTATGAAACAAGCATCCATACAAGAATATTGCTGTTACCAAAAATAATCCTTGTCCAGTTCCACGCATGATCTTTGAAGCTGTCAAATGAGGATTCGTGTCCCAATTCTCTTCTGCTGAGTTTCCTTTTCCGTCTGCCAGGAAATTTCCACCTGTTATGATCAATACATTTCCTGCGATAAGGATCCAATGAATAGCATTTATTGGTGAACGAACGATGCTAATAAATGTTAAGCCTTCAAAAATTCTTCTTGCTGTACTCATTTCAGGTGGATTTTTTGGACCTGCTAACCATGAATGTTTTTCGGGTAAATAACGCCTTTGCCAAGAAATCAATAATCTTGTCAAACATAAAACCAACGAAAAATATCCTTCAGCAGAGAGAACCAAAGAAGCAATAAGAAGCGAAACTTCTTTAAAGCCGATCAAAGAGAAAGCTAAACCGACAGATTGTGCTGCCAAACGAAGTGAAACGTGAAAAAGAATTAAAGTCCATCTGCTTTTGAAGTTGAATCGTTTTGTTGCATAATTGAAAATCAAAAAAGTGAATAAAAGTGCATACAATACCAAGAATACGGTAGAAGAAATGCCGAAAGCGTTTAAAGTCATGATGTGAAATGAGATGATGGGAAAGATTTGAGGTGTTGCTTAAAACAAGACCTTTTCTTTTATATCTTTGGCAATCCATCTTGTCATGTCAAACATTCATGCAGCATGATTCTGTAAATGAGTACGGAATAAGAGCGGTTTTCTCCTAGGCAGATAACCAGTATCAGATGCATATATGCAAACCAATCACACGCTAAAATTGACACATTTGTTGGCGTTGCGCAATTATCTAGCGGAGTGAAGTCGTATTCGCGCGGAAAAAGATTTCTACGCTTGTTTCCCGATCATCAGCTGGAAGTAAAGGTATGATTATACAATACCTACCATGATTGAAAGTCAAAAGGCAACAAGAAAGCGTAATAGACCAAATGCTTTTCGTTCGTGTAAAGGTTGCAAAGAACAAAAGAAGCGATGTGAATTGAAAGAATCGATTTTGCTCATTGAGCCTTCTACCAATCCAGTCAAAGAAGAAGAAGCATGTTCAAGGTGTTTCATTTTAGGATTGCCTTGTATATTGGATGATTTCGAAAAGATTGAAAAGATTGCAAGTAAAAGACGAAAAGACAGCATTCAAAGACAGCAAAAAGAGCAACACTATATAACGCCAACTGAATCAGTTCCAAATGAAGCATTCAGTGCACATCAATCGCACACCCCGACACCCTCCTCAGGACCTCCTACATTTCCAGCTGATCTGCAAGAATTTAAGCGATACACCCCACGAAGTAGACCAATCACTTTGGTTTCAGAATTATCAATACGACAACCAAATTTTGCTGCACAATCAAACGCATTGGCTCAGGAATGGGACCGGTATGGAAAGTCGTCATACGAGCTGATTGATGATACCTTGGCACATCGATTAAGTGTTTGGTGTGAAGAACATCTATTGATTTGGCTTCCACAATTACCCAATCCTGATCATGTTCGTCGAGCACGTCTTCAAGGTCAGCATTTATCTGCGCCCATCAGAGTTTTGGAAGCAGCACAATATCTTATCGCTTTACAACATTCTTCTCAACAAGTCATCGGTAAACAGCTATTGATCACATCTTTGACTCGAAAGATCGAATCCCTTTTATCCCAATTGATCTTCACTTCTCAACGAGATCTACATGCTGCCCAAGCGATGGAGCTATTGACAGTTTTTCCAATAGCTTCTGCCTTTTTGACACAATCCGATCATGGAAAGGTACGTAGCTTGGAAATGGCCGTTTTAGCCGGTAATGCATATCGTATTGCAAGCATTTGCAAGCAAGAATATCAATCAAAAGAAGGAGAAAATCGTACAATGAATGAACGAGAGTTTGAAATAGGCTTACAATGGTGTAGTTCAGCCACTTGGGAATTTTCACATTGTATGGGCAGCGATGATGTGATACGCTTTTGGGGGAATCGAAACCATCCAAGTATAGATTATGTTGGAAGTTTGTTACAGTATTTGAGATTGCATCTTACTATTACAACGAAAGGATTAGGTCAGTTATTTGTACTTTTACGTGCACATCTTATGGCAATTACTACCGAAACATGGCAAAAGTTACGCAAAGAAGCACCTTTTGTACACACAAGAGTACGACGAAGTCCCGAGAGAACGAATAAAGAACGCCTTGAAGTGTTGGGAAAAATCTTGAAAGAATTTGAAGAGGATTGTGAACAGTCAAAAGCCTTGCGATATACATGGCTAGAGTCTCATCGACTTCCTGAAGCGCAGTTGGTATTGAACTGGCTCGATTTAGAAGGATTAGCATTCTTTTTGATGATTTCTGGTTGTACGCTTTATTACGCTCTTCAAGAAGATGAAAATGCGGATGAAGTCATACAATTCACTCCTGATTTTCTTTATAAAATGATAAGTGGAAAAGCATCAAATGAGCTTATCCGAGAATTTGTATTTTATCATGGCGATAATCGAATCGATACAGGTGAATCAATATTAATGGTTGCTTCTTCGCTTGCTTCTTTGCAATTTTCACCTCAACGTGATTTGGTAGTGCCTACGTTGACAACTTGTGGTTATATAATGGAAGCATGTATGTTAGGAATGGAGATGCATGGAACAAGTGCAAGATATTGGCAAACATTACCACGAAGAAGTACGTCTTGGCAAACGGGTATCAAGGGATCGATTGCAATGCTAAAAAAGATAAAAGATGTACCTGAAGAACAAGGTGGAATTACTACAACAATTTCACGAATTATAGGTGGAATGGCAGAAGTGATTGGAGTATGGAGGAGAGCAATTACCAAGGCAAGAATTTCACAAAGTTCTTTAAAAGATCAAACACCATCTCAAATTGACGAAAATACAGAATGCTCTCAAAATCTAGAGCTTGTTGGAGGAATTGATGTCAGCATACCACCTCTTATAACAGACGAAGAAGAAGTGTTATCTCTCGATCAATTACTACAAGACTTATTTGGTTCGACGGATTGGCTTGACGTCCTTCCAAGCGTAGAGGGCAGATTAGGAACATAGGGACAGCTCGGATTCTTGGAATAAATCTGTGTACAGGTACAACCTTATCAGAAAAAGAAACCCTTAAAATTTTCTATTCCGGGCTTTTAAAACCTTGTGAAAAGTGTTTGGCACAGTTTGTACGCGTGAATTAGGAGGGACCGCTTCCGTACCCGATTTAAATTCGCCTTGAAAAGTGTTCGTTATCGTGCAGAATCGCGCATTGCACTTGAGCCGTTTAACAGCTTAAACGCCACTTTTGCGTCTAAAAATTTTCCGATCAAATGCCCGGCTTTTCTCTTACGCCGGCACAGTAATGTTCCTTGACGTCGATCAACTTTGTATTTTTTTTTTTTTAAGCTGAGATGATGCTATTTTACATATGCACATTCAAACAGGGTGGCTTATCAATCTAGGGCATTATTTTACCTTATAAAATCAGAGCTCAGCCGATCGATTACGCACGCAAGGGGCACGGCTCAAGTTTTACACGATATGTACATACGTACGTACGCCTTAACCGAGCGAATTTTCACTTTTTCTTATTACGGCTTGTCATAGAACAAAAGAACCCCTGAAGTGACGTTTGATATGCTCGGGCCCGTAGTTGAAAGCGTTGTAAAATAATAAAAAAATGATGATAAGGTTGATAAATATATTTGCCTTCTTTTCATACTTTCATCATCATCAGCAATAACAACAACAACAACAACATAAAGAACAATTCGACATAAATGATGTTGCTTTGGTGGACGACATCGTCCATCATTGCTATCGGATTAGCATTTTTATTATTATTTCGAAATTCACTCCCTTTTGCATGGACGATACGAATGATGACGCCTTATTGGCGCTTAAGGTTACGAGATTTACGTTTACGTTATAATCAAAAATCATTTCAACGTATTCCTTCAGCTCAAGGCTGCGATCCATTCGAAGATCAATTCACTTGTAAACGTCGTGCAACATTAGACGAATGCGATTTTATGGGTCATCTCGGTAATAGCTCTTATCCGAAAAATCTAGATCTTGCTAGAATGCAATATAGTGTTAATCGATTGGCTGATTTTATGTTGGACGGAGGTTGGGTTGCACTTGGATCAACATCTTTTGTATTTCACAACGAAATACCAATTTTGGCAAAATATAAGATCGTTTCACGTATTGAAACTTGGGATGATAAATGGCTATTCATTCGAAACGAATTCAAAGGAAAGACTAGAAGAGGTGAAAATATTATTTATTGCACTTCCATCACCAAACATTGTTTTAAGTTTGGTCGTAAAACGATTCCTCCTTGGTTCGTTTTAGCTTATTGCGGATATTCAAGTACAAGCGGAGCAACATTAATCAAGACAAATGCTACAAGATCAAGAGAATTACGTCAATCTTTGCAAGAAGATGCAAGTAAGAAGGTATATAATCCTTTGCAGGCCTTTCAGAAGATTACACCTCTAAGTATGCATAAAGCACCAACATGGTGTTCACCAGATGTATGGGACGTGGCCGGTTGGGAAGTTCAACGTAAAGCCCGACTGAATAAATTAACTGAGCAGTTCTTCTGAGCAGCAAGTATTCTCATCACCTTTTTTCTTCTTCATCGTAACGGGTTTCAACAATAGACTTTATAGATAGAATTCATAGACATCATGTATATTTTCACTCACATCAAACTTTGTACATATATATTTCAAATAGACTACCATTGTTCACATACACAAAGGGTTATTCTCATAATGCAAAACGGCACTAAATCATGCCCCCACTCTTCTTGGCCGTTGATCGGAATACGGGAGATTATTTTTTAAAGTAGATTTAGCCAGATTTAAGCATTCGGAGAATTGAAAAGAATACGTGAAAAGACTGATCAAGTTCGCCACATATGCACATAGAAGAAAAGTGGGCATCTAAATGCATGTAAACCCCGCACGCTTGGCTTTTTATTTTAGCGCTAAGCATACATGTGGTCTTTTGTTTGTTAGCATAAGCCTATTGATAAAACACTAAAAGTTCCCGTTTATATGCGGGGTAATACTCTCTTTGTTCCATAGAAACAAGCTAAAAGTCCTAGAAATATGTAGGTGGATTTCATTGTTCTCCGCGGGGAATTCTAATGAATGAAAAAGAAGGGTAAAACCAGCTGGACTTCCAGAACTTCTCTTCCCTGTTTTGTTTCATCAAATGAATTAATTTAATAGACTATAAGTTCTCCGAGTGAGAATCGAATTTAAGTGCTTAAATGAATTAAGAACATGTGTTTTTTCACAGCTTCACCATGTTTTAGTGTCTTTAAGCGAGACCTTAAAGGTTCTATGCACAACTGATGATCGAACAACGTATACGCACTTTTCTCCGAATCTATCTTATTGTTTCTAACTACAAAGGTTAAAATTACGCTAAAATATGCAGCTATAAAATCATTCGTGCTCATCAAAGGTCCTAATTACACCATTCGAGTTATATACATGATGCCAAGTGCCATAGAAATCATTGTGGGGTACTCAAAAGACGGAATATTTAGCAGATTGACGCTAAAATGGCAACTAAATAACATCAACACGTTTGCTTTATGGTGAGTCTATGCCTAGATTACCGTAGCTTAAAGTTTAAATTTCGTTTAGCTTCAAAGTTGAAACGCAAAGAGGGTGCATTTTCTGTTCCTTCTTAAGTATCTAGGTACATGGTGTGACTTCGTTTGAGAAGAACGAAAGATATAAAAGAAGGCAATTTTTGGATGTCTCTAAATCTCATTCCCCCATCTCTTACAATTCTCTCTCTATCCAATCTCTTTTCATCCTAATTCTTTTCTTCAACAACAAAAATGAAATTCTTCGCTACTGCTGCTCTTTTGGCTTTGGCCGTTGCTATTGTTAGCGCTGATGTTGCTACCGTCAAGGCTGATGTTGCTGCAATTGATTCAGCCGTTACTGATTTGAACAACAAATTAGCATCTGATAACATCAACTACATCAGTGCTTTAGGTATCCATAACTCCGCTCAAGCATTAGACAAGAAGATTCAAACTGCAACAACTGATGTTACCTCAAACACTGAAACCGTTACTGAATCAGATGCTCAAGATATTATCAGCACTTTAACTGGTACTGAAGTTAACGTCAAGACTGCTACAGACCGTTTGGTTACCTTGAAGCCCAAGTTTGACTCACTCGGTGTATCTAATTTGGCTAAACAAGATGTTGCCGCTTTATCAACTGATACCAACGCATTCGGAAAGGCATTGGTTGCCGCTGCTCCAGCTGATTTGCAAGCCAGTGCACAATCATTGGCTGACAAGTTCAACGCTGATTTGAAGAACGCCGCTACCGCATACGGTGCTTAAAAAAGATTGTAGTCTCGTGAATAAAAGCTATATATTATAGTCTCTATTTTTTCTGTACCTGACCTATAATATATGTTTATAGTATAGTCTAGCTTTAATGATATTTTTATTTATCTAATAAACAGTAAAGGCAGGGTAAACCATATAAAAAGGTTAAGTTGTTTGATTAGCATTACTTTAAAAGAAGAATTAGGTAATACAACGGGTTCTAAAAACCCTGACTTATTTCCTGACCTATTTCCTAGAGACGGATTGTCCTCTAGGGTGTAAAAAGGGGGGGTTTATTAATAATTAATTAATAGCTGGACGTGCGTGTTAAATAACAGTTAATTTACGCGTGTTAGTAATAGCTCGACGTGGTGTAGTTGGGTGGCAGTTCACCTGTGGCGTGAGCCTCAGGTGGGCTGTTCTAATCCGGCGCGCGACTGATTTGACTGGAATGTTGAATCTTGGGGTTATTTCGGGGGGTTTATAATCCCCGACGTCCGAACCGAAGCGTTAGCGGAGGTTTGGACTGGGAGAGGGGGAGGTGCGGGGGGTAGGACGAAAAGAGAGACTTGGGGAAAGTTGGAGAAAGGGGAGCACGTGGTGGGTTGGCACGTGGTTGAGTTCGGCCGAGCTGCGCTACTGCGGTGTAGGGTTGGGGTTGGAGTGGGAAGTAGGGTTAGGGTTAGAGACTTGTAAAAAAGAAGGGGTTAGGGTTAGGGTTAGGGTTAGGGTTAGGGTTAGGGTTAGGGTTAGGGTTAGGGTTAGGGTTAGGGTTAGGGTTAGGGTTAGGGTTAGGG